>JAKSZT010053820.1:3303977-3395334 GCA_026826555.1 Tolypeutes matacus
GATAGATAGATAGATAGATAGATAGATAGATAGATAGATAGATAGATAGATAGATAGATGGAGAGAGAGAGAGAGAGAATGTTGTGAGTGTCTGCTACTTGTCCCACTGCTTGGAGCACTCGCTTCCAACATTGAACATGGGGACCAGCAGGCCCAGCAGCCACCTCTTCCCGAAGACCTCCTGTAAGTTCTTGCGCCAGGGCCGGGCCCTCACTGCCACCCCTTTTCGCACCTGGTGGCGGGTCTGCCCCCGGAGGATCAACAGCAGCTGGTGGCAGCAGAAGCCGGCGCAGGCCAGGCCGATGGCAAACCAGAGGTAGAGCATGAGAATGACGAACATTTCAGAACCGAGGACAGCTCCTGCGGGGGGAGGGGAAACACCAGACCCGCTTTACACCCAGGCCACGTACAGAAATGCGATCCAGGCAGGCGCTTTCCGCTGGGAGGCAGGGAGATTAATGAGGTTGAAACTGCATTTTTTAGCAATCTCAGCGCTGCAGTGAAGAGAGAAGGATGAGCTAGTTGCCCTAACTTGTTCTCCTGGGGAGAGGGGAGAAATGGAGATGCGGTAAGAAGGGAAGGAAGCTTGATGGGCTGGGCAAAGAGAGTGCTCAGCTCCCCTGGGCAGCACCCAGGGCAGGGGTTCTTAAAAAGGGGTCCATGAGTTTGAATTGAAATTCAAAATCCCATTATTCTTGTGGGGACGTGTTGATGTGGGTATGATATATTTATTAAGTAATACACAGTATAGTGTGGACTTAGTAATGGGTTCGTGGTTTTCACCTGACTGGCAAAGGGGTCCGTGGAACATAAAAGGTTAAGAACCCCTGACCAGAGGCTGTTAACCTTTCCTTAGAGGCAGGGAGGCTCTCCATGCCTTTTCCTTCTGGGCTGGTAGCAAGGAGAAGGGGCTTTTCTCAGGAGGGAAGGGTGAACTGAGGCCCCTAAAGAGGGGCCCACCCCTGGGCAGCTGTCTAGACTGTAGCACCTTCTTCCTGTGGCGCTGGGGGCACTGGCTGGGAGGATTCAGAAAAGTGACAACATGATGGAGAATGAACACGGCCTAGTCATCAAGAAGCATAAATCACAAACGTGGCCTCAAGGCAGTGTGGAGTGCCAGCATCGAGAATAAGACAGTCATGGAGGTTACCAAGAGGACGGTGAAAGCTTGCTCAGGTGGGGAAAGGCCCCCAAGATCATGAGGTCCAGCCCACCTTGGGGCAGGACCTCCCCTAAACCCCTCTAACCCAAGAACTCTCTATTCCAGACATCTACTGAGTCAGAGAGTCCACACTCTCTCAAAGTCTGAGTCCATTTGAATCTCCCAGCTATGTGGACTTGCAGAATTTTCTTAAACCCTCTGAACTGCAGTTTGCTCATCTGTAAAATGGGCATTATAATTACTGTTTTCATGGGATTGCAGGATTCAAGGACCTTATGTGCAAAACGGTCAGCGTTCTGGCTCACATTCAGTGCAGCCTTCCCCACTGAGGGTCATTTTACAGATCAAAAAAGGGCTAAGGGTAACTCCTAAGGCCATCGGGCTTTCTCCTTCTCCCTTCAGGACTTGGAGTTGTGCCAGGCTGTAAGTTTGGCAGCTGTGGTAGGGACACCGACCTTACCTGCCCAGCAGCTAGGGGAGGGGGCCAGGAGGGTACTCAAAAGTCCTCCTCTGCCCTTTTCTCCCTGTAGGACAACCCCACCATTACATCCTGCAGTGAGGTGAGGGCATCTGCTCCAGAGAGCCCACCTTACAGCCTATTCTGCCACTGTAAATCTCAACCATATCCCTCCCTTCCCTGGCCTAGTCCCTCTCTCCCTGGGTCTTCTCAAGCTCTTGAGGGTTTGGCTTCCAGTGTGAGCAGTGAATGGAATCAGCAGGCCAGGAGGATATGGATCTGATACAGATGTGCTTGTTAGCAGCCCTCTCTTAGCCTCAGCCCTGGGAGCTTGGATATCAGGGTTCTCTTTGCAAAGTTGGAGACAAATAGGTGTAGCTGCCTATAGAAGGGACAGCTTGCTCCAGCTGGCATGGGGGCAGCAGCAGGACAGGGCTCATCTTGGGCTGTGTCATCCCTCTGACCCACTTCTCTGTCAGCACAGCTTAGCTCAGGCAGCCACATATAGGATGGAGAATCATGGGACCAGGGTGCCCTATGGGCTGGAGGAATGCTGACAGGTAAAGATAATCCTCAAGCTAGGATGTAAGAACGTCAGTGCTGTCAATCTTGGGCCTGCCTTGCATCTCAGCCCCAGGGACAAGCATGGGCTGGCAGAAGCTGTTTTCCACAGGCTCTTTTCTGGAACTAAATAAAGGCATGAAGAAAAGACCTCATGGCCCTTTCCTGGCCCCATGCAGCAGATACAAAAGGCTATCCTGGGGACCTGCTTTCTCTTGAAGTGTTTGAAGTTGCCTAGCCTGGCTGCCTCAATTCCTCTTAACTAAGAATACTTCTGATTCTTTTAGAAAATCATAGAATCTTCCTAAAGAGCCTGGAAGATCTCTCCATCTAGTCTCCCCTGCCTTCCAGCAGGCATCTATAGCACTTTTTTTTTTTTTTTACAAGAATATGCATAGCAGTTTCTACAGCACCTTTGAAAGATCATCTCCTGGCATCTTCTTTAATATATCCAGGGACAGGAAGCTCCTCCCTCCCAAAGTGGCTCATTCATCAAGAAGTAGTCATAGGGAGACAGTGTGAATAGCAGAAAGAGTGTGAGCTTTGGAGACTAGCAGCCCTGAGTCCAAATCACTGGTTGAGTCATACTAGCTGTGTGTCTTTGAAGCAACTTAACCTTGCTGAACCTGATCCCTCATCTTTAAAATGGGTATGATAAGACCTACTTCATAGACGTGTAAGGATTGGATGAAATGAGACATGCATAGTGGGTGACACATACTAAGTGCTCAACAAACAATAGTCCCCTTCCCTCCTACCAGGCTCTCTGGTGGCACCCACCATGCTATGCAGGCTAACTTATCCCACTATGGATTCAGAAAAGTGACAACATACACTTTACACGTGTAGCCAAGATACATGTCAGATGGTGTCACCTCCATTTTCCAAATGAAAAGAATGAGGTTCAGAGAGGTGACACAACCTGTACTGGCCACACAAAGCCAAAAGAGAAGACAACTTCTAAAACTTAACTAGTCAGCCCCCTGCCTCTTTGGCGTAAACTGAGAACCTGTGGCAAGGAGCCATCTTCATTTTAGAAGACCCCTTCCCACTTCTAGCTCACAGGGTCCACACCTGTGCTGGTGGCAAATCTGACTCAGGGGTAGCATCAGGGCTGGGGAGAGCTCAATTCTATTTTTAAAAACTTGTGTTTTCTTTCACACTCCTGTCCCTCTGTCCTCCTGGGCAGATGAGAGAGTATGTGCTTTCCTCCATTTGGACTGAGAATCAGGGAAGATTAGATGGGAAGGGAGAAGCTGAACAAGGTAGAGTGTATGGGTGGGGGAGGAGAAAGTTGAAGGATTGGCAAAGGAGGAGGATGAGATGGGAGAGTTGGGGATTTGAAATCTTGGCCTTCGTTTCCTCGTGGGTATAGTAGGAAAGTGAAAGATGGACTTCTTCATCCTTCTGCTGGACCAAGGGTCTGGCTCCAAGGTAGTCACTGATTGCCTTTGTTGTCCCATTGGTCAAAACAAGAGTCCCTTCTTCCTTCTTTTGCTGTACCCCAAACCTAGCACATATGGACAGGCTTCAAGCCCAGGCTTATGACAAATCAAACCATTACAAGATCCTCCCCTTGCAGCCATCCATTTTTTATGTGAAGAAACTACTTGGAAAGGAAAGTCTAACCAGGCTCTCTGGCTGTCCTCGTGCCTGCACCTGCCTGTGCTCACACCCCACCCCCTAGCCCGCCTACCTACCCTCCCCCGGCCTGGTTATTTTAGTCCCAGCAGCCTCTTATGCCAGTTCTGGATCCAGAAGGCCTGAGAGCTCTGAGTTCTGGGCCCAGCTTAGCCACCAGGCCTCAAAGCAACCCCCATAGCTGGGCCCTCCCTGGGCCTCTGAGTTCTCATTGCCAAATGGCTCAACAGTTCTACAGCCAGGAAGAACTGGGCTGCAGAAAGTTGTGCCAGCCCCAACAAAGACCAAAGCAATGGTTTCCCCCAGAGTGGAGCAGAATTTTTATGAATGTCCAGTCCAGAGTATCAAGATAATCCTGGGCTCTCAGTGCGATTGGCCACACCCTGTTTCCTTTGTCCCTGAAAGGAACATGCCCTCATCCATTGAGGGAGAGCATCAGACTGTGGTCTAAAGGCCTGGGGGACAGGACAGATGCTGCTATTCAGTGGCAAAATAAGACTGGGCAAGCCATTTAATTCCATCCAAGTCTCAGTTTCCTCATCTGAGAAATGGCATGTGCACACACACGTATACATGCTACCTATTGTGAAAACCAAGCCAGTCAAAGTCAAAGGCCAGAGGGGGTTGGGAGTGGAAAGAAATGAGGCTGGGACAAATTTCAAGGCCAGGTAAAGTGGCAAGAACTGTCACCAGGAACCAGAGTCCCTTAGGACCAGTTATCAGAAAGTGCTTCTTGGACCACTATAGAAAATGAGGTCCTCAGCAGAACACCCAGCTGTACTCACGCAGGCATGAGAACCTCCTGGAGGGTCAGATCCCACACTAGTCCCACAGCTCTTCAGTGTGGAAATGGAACCATTAAATGTGGGTGCAGCTTCAACCAGCATGTCCCCTGCTCTGAACCATCTGCAGCCTGGTGGGGTCATCATAGTGTGTGTGTGTGGGGGGAGTTAGCCTCCTTCTGGGGTTGGCCTGGCGCTAGATTCAACCTTCCCATGGTTGCTTGTCAAGACCTTTGCAAGGCAAAGAATATGGGAGCAGGATGGGGGTCCAGGCAGAGAAGGGTATATGGAGAGATGGCCAGCACCCAGCCCCACCTGGAACAGGGTAGGGGTGTTGCCTAGATTATCACAATTTTAGAGCAAATAGGAAAGCAAGGGGAAAGCAAGGAGGAGATGACGGATGGGGGTGGGGGTTGCCAGATATCCAGCACAGCCAGTTAAATTTGAATTTCACAGAGTCAACAAATATTTGTTTTTGGTATAAATATGTCCCAAATATTGCACAGGGCATACTTATACTAAAGTTATGCATGATCTGAAAGTCACCTTTAATTGGACATCATGTATTTTGATGTGCTAAATCTGGCAGCCCTTTGGGTGGGGAGGGCTTGAGTCTCCTGCCAAGGCCCACTCACCGGAGAAGAACTGGCTGATGGAGGTGGGCAGGAGCGTGAGGAAGGCCAGGGGGTGGGCGAAGGAGATGGAAAGGACTGCGGAGATATAGGCCACGCCGGCCACCATGGAGTAGAGGCAGGCAAGGGAGGTGTAGAGGCAGAACAGCACGAAGTTGCGCATGTTCCTGCTGCCGATGCAATTGCCGGTGAAGAAACAGTGGTGGTCGTGCCTCAGGGTGAGCCTGGCACACACTCGGCAGAAGTGGGTGCTGGGCGAGGGGCATGGGGTCCTCCGGGTCAAGGTCCCCTGGCAGGCGCCCAGGTCGTCCGGGGAGTTCTGGATGACCAGGACATAGTTTCCCAGGGCGTTGGCAGAGAGGAAGAGGAAGAGCGCGCCGTGGAGCAGGGCGGGCGAGAAGAGCGGGGCGGCCGCGGGGTCCTCACGCATGCTGGGCAGGAAGAGGAAGAGCTGCAGCACAAAGGTCACCAGGGAGATGCACAGGAAGTAGGCGGGGGCCACCACGTTGAGCAGCCGCAGGGCCAGCATCCTCGATTACATTCCTGCAGTGCCCAGGGCGAGAGGGAGACGAACCGTGGTGTCCAGGGGGTGCCCTCACGCTCTCCTCCAGCGCTGCCTGTCTGTCCTGCTGGGCGCAAATTCACGACCCCCCACCCTTGCCCCTCTGGTCACCTCTTCCCACTTCCCTAACCCAGGAGCAAGGCGTGAAATTCCAAGACCACAGCGGTCTCCGGGGACCAGATCCTACCTTGGGGTGACAACTCCCTCGGTTTTTGTGCGAGCTGGGCGCCCTGGCACCCTGGAGTCAGGCACAAGGTTACTTGTTCGCGGTCAGTGGGGTTTGAGGAACTAGGGGTTAGTGCTCAGCTCCTCTGTAGCACTGGAAACAAGCTTGTGTTTGGGATTTCTTGTTCAGGTACTTCTAGGAGGAGAAGATTTGGATTTGGGGTTTAGGGTATGAGGGGCAGACAGAAATGTACCATTTGACATACTCGAAGTCCTGCTTCACCGCACCCCCACACACACACACAAATCTTGGGCAAAACACAAGGACCTCACGGGTAACCTCTTTGGAGATGTGTGTGTATATGTACCTGTGTAATGTGTGTGTCCTTATGCATAAGTGTGTGTGATCTGTGTGTGCCTGGGTACCTGTCTGTGTTGTGTATGTTTGTATGTTTATGTGTAAACTCATACACACATGCAGCCACTGCTGCCTGGCCTTTTATTTTTTTTATTATTTTTATATTTTTTAAATTAATTAAAACAATACACTCATTCACACACTCTCTCAGGCACCAGGTAGGGTAGGGGACATAGTCCGAATACCTGTGTCAGCCGGTGTTGGTCAGTTCATCCCTCCAGCGCAGGTTGCTCTATTTCTTTGCAAAGAGTGTCTTCATTTGAAGCGACGAAATTAAAATCCCCCCTTCGCGCCGCCCTCCCACCATCCTGGCTCAAGAATCCCAAACAACCCTCATGGCGCCGAAACCCCTTCGGTGCCGCCAGCCTGCCTTAGGCGCACGAGTGGATGCTTGGCCAGCCTTTCCGGGGATAGAGCCTACTCCTCTTCTCACTCTCCAGCTCCCCCACCCCTGCCGAGTGCAGCCCCTACCGCATCCTCACCACATCCCGCCCTCCACCCGGCTTTAGGAGCCAGCAGGTATAGGATTCCCGGCGCCTGAGAGAAGTTTACCGGGGGCAAAGAAGTCAGCCAGCCGGAGATGCGAGAAAAGTTCTGGAAAGGTGGCTGCGCCCAGGGTGGGTAAATGCCACGGGGCCTCCGTCTAGACTGTCCCGTCTGGACCGCGCGGCTTATCACCTTGGAGTCCCCTTTGCAGGTGCCAGTGCCCGCGGGGACCCGCGGCCGCCGTGGGAAGCGCAGGCCCTACTCCGCTGTGGGGGCACAGGACAGGGCAGGCCTGAGGGTGTCGCTGGGGCTCGGCCCCGCCCTCGGCTATGCTCCCCCGAGGGCAGCGGCGGCACTGCCCACCCCCAGGGAGCCCTCGGCCACCGGCTCTAGCAAAGCAAGTGTCTTCTCCGCGCCGGTCGCCAGGGGGGCGCGGGAGCTGCCTCCAGATGCGCCGCGGCGCGGGGAAGGCGAAAGACAAGGGCTTGGGGGAGTGAGGGGCGCTCAGTGGGCGGCTGCAGCCGGGGCCCTGCGCGGTGGCTGGAGCAGTGAAGGCCGCCAGGGCGGCCCGGGGGCGCGGGGAGCTGTTCGTTCAGCACCAGCGCCCGCGCAGCCCGCGGCGGAGGGCGGCACAGCAGAGCCCTAGCCAGGCAGGCAGCGCCGGCGGCCGCGGCTTCTTGGCCATCGCCTCCCGGACGCCCGGGAAGCTGCCCCCCGCGCCGCCGCCGCCGCCCCTGCAGCTGCAGAGTGGTGGGGAAATGAACTCACCGAGCTCTGGTCACCGACAATAGAAGCCCTGGACGCCGGCTCTCGCCCTCCCCGAGGCTGCAAAGTTGTGGGCTCGGCCCGGCTGGCTCGCAGCTTCCTCACGCTTCGCTTCGGGAACTGGGCAGGTAGCGGGGGTGTGGGGAGGAGGGAGCGGGCAGCTGCCGTCCTCCCATCGGGCGCCAGCGAGCGGGGGCCAGGAGGCGGCGGGGATGGCAGCTGGGCACCCCCCAGCCCCTCCACCCCTCCTTTCCTCTTGGGGGCGGCGCTCTGGCCACCCCTCTTAGCACCGTGGACTTGCTACCCCCCATCCGCCCCGCCCCTTCCCTATTCGGTCTGGGGGATCAGGATTCAGGCGTGAAGTAGAGTCTCTAGCCATTCTCCTCTCCTTTCCTCCAAGCTACTGCCTCACAACCCTTCCTGTTCTTGACTCTGATGGAGGGAAACCTGGGGGCTTGAGAGCTCAGCTTGCCAGGGACAACAACCATAAAGATGATCTCCATCTCCTCAGAGATGTGTACAGAGGAGCTGAGGATGAGGCCTCTGCAGCCGGTTTGCCTGGGCTTGAATATTTACCCCCTCACTACTGGATGATCTTGGTACGATGTCCTCATCTGCAAAATAAGAGATAGAAGGATTAAACGACAATGTATGTAAAGCCCCTATTCAGGACCCGTGTGTGATAAGCGCATGTGAATATTTGAGTATTAGTTCGTAATTATTGACACTATTTATTGGGCCTTCACTATGTACCAGGCACTGTTCTAAGCTTTTAGAATAAATTTGCCTTGTTAATCCTCCCGAAATGACCTGGGAAGCTCAATGGTTCCCATTCTACAGATGAGGAGGTTGAGGCTCAGAGAAGCCAAGTCGCCTGTCCAAAGTCATGGGAGTGGGTAATGTCTCAGTCTGGATTTGAACCCGCTTATGGCTCTAATGCTCCTGCTCTCAGCCTCCACACATCCAAGCATCATCGCAAGACTTGGGGGGAGGGGGGGCCTGATTTCAGAGAAGGAAGGACCACAGAGGGGTTTATCTAGATCCAGAGCTTGGACCAAAGCTTCTGTCTTGAGCCCCCACCCTGTCCCTATTTCTTTCCCCTTCCCCCTCCCCAGCCTTCCACCCTTCTGAGGGAGGGACGGAGAGAAACCAACAGGGTGGTGACACCCAGCCAATGTCAAATGGGATGGGGGGGCGGCAAAGACAGCTCTAGCAGCACTGCAGGAATATTGGTGCCATCACTCTCCTCAGTTTCCTGGGCTGGCATAGTTCACCTACCTGTCCCATTCCACTCCTCTTGGTGAAGGCAAACATAAGAACTAAACAATTGTTCATTGCTTTCTCAACTGGATGATCCAAACAAAAGCACTCCCTTGAAACAAGAGCCACATGCATATCAGTTCCCCCTCTATTTTTGACTCATCAGACTTTGTTTTCTCTGTTTTTTTAAATTTTTTAATTGTTTTATTAGCATACATCAAAATGAAAAGGGGGCCAGGAAACCTTCTCATGTTCTGAAAGGGTCTTACATATAAGCAAAAGAACAGCATGTCAGATAGGTTTCACCTTGGAGAATCTGGTGGCCCTGTGAGTTCTGGGCAGATAGAGGAAAGCACAAATGGCATTCTCCCCTTCAGAGCAGATTTGGGTCAAGATCGTGGCTATCAGGGCCCTTTTTTGCAAGCTTTGCCAGCCTCTGGCCTTGGCTTGGGAAGGAGTGCTTGGTTTGGGCTATATTGATTGAAGATCTCCACTCCCTAAATGCCTTGGGAGCTGGGTGCTATTTCTAATTTTATGTTGCATATGGGTGTATGGTGGGAAGGTGTGTGTGTGTGTCTGATTTGTGTGTGTGAGGGGAGGGAAGAAGAGAAAGAGAAGCTAAGTGAATGTGGGAAGATGTCAGTGGGGGGAGTGAGTATTCAGTCAAGAATGAGAAGATCTGGCCAGGGAAACTAAAATGGACAAAAGCAATTATTTATTTAGAAATACAGTTTAATGACAGAAAAGGACATTACTTCAGATCTAGAGCTAGTGGTTTCTTACTCCACCCCTTAAGTGAATTGAGTGAAAAGAAGCACAGCCAAATATTGTTGTTTTTCTAAAATTGATGCTTATTGCTGACAAACTCAATCGGGAGCTCAGTTTTGAAAGTCTATTTAGATTCTGGCCCTACCAGAGTTAAGCAGACTAATAACTGATACTTTATTACCACTTACCAGCTGAGTGACCTTGAGCAGGTCATTTACTCTCTCTGTTCTCAGTATTCTCATCCATAAAATGGAAATAACAACATTACCTTGTGGTGATAATGGTCAAACAGGATAATGGAACCTAAGAGCCTCCGTCCTGGCAGGAGACAGGACAGGGTTGGCTTCTGCCACCTCCAAGCTCTCTTCTGAACCCTTGTCCTTATCCACAAGAGTGTCTTATCTTTCCAACCAAAACTAGAGCACCTAGTCCATGTCAGAGCTCTTTTGGGGTCCCCTCCATAGCACCTAACAGGATGATTTGCCCAAAGTGGACACTGAGTAAAAGTGTATTGATTGGTAAGTTGATACTGGTCCCTCTCTGAGTGGTAAAGCTGTTTCAGGTCTGAAATGTCTGGTGAGGACACATTTGCCATTGATCTTGCAACCTGCCACCACACACCCCAACTGTAGTCTCATCCCCCACAAACAGCATCAGAAAAATAGCTTCTAAACCACCCTCTCCATTGCCCTTGTCATATATTCTTACAGTTAAGCTATGACTGTATTTGCAGGCAGTCCCATGGGAGCAGGAACACAGACAGATATCTGATTGCCACCGAGCACTTTCCCAGAGACATGTGCTATAAATCTTGCTATTTGGTGGTGTCATTTGCGTAGAATGAATTTCCTCCCAAGTGGCAACCATTCCACTAAATGCTGTGTACAAAGAGAGAAACTCTATGAAGCAGACATCTCTCTTGAGGGGGAACCCACATACACATCTGACTGGCTCCACAAGTCCCCAAGTGTTTGGGATGGAGAACATTCCAAGATGCAAGGAGCCACACCTACAGAAGTTGGTGAGACTTTCTTATGCTCCTATTTTATTTTATTTTATTTATTTATTTTTTTAATTTTACCGGGAGGTCCCGGGGATCGAACCCAGGTCCCTCCATATGGGAGACGGACGCCCAACCAGTTGAGCCACCTCCGCCCCTTATGCTCCTATTTTAGATTAATCGGGTAAAGATAGTCTGGGGTCTCAAGTCTATCTGGTGTCCTGAAATTAAGACTTTAATAGTCATCATCAGACATGATGCTCCTCATTGCCAATAGCAAGTCATAGCCAGGGGCAACCACAAAGTGCTCCCCAAGCCTCAGAAGGCAGAGGAAGATGGCAGCCCTGCCTGCCAGACTCAGAAAACATACAGGTGTAATCTTCATTTCAGCCAACTAATATATGCAAATTTGGATTATCACAGAATTTCCATTTAGAAGTGGCAATTTACTTTGTCAGCCATTTCTTCATTTTGGCAACAACAACATTACTTTGAGGTGGTAAAGTTCTTTGTAGATTCAAAGTACATTCACAAAATTCTAATTTCACTCCACAAGTCTCTCTCTCAACAGCCCTGTGAGCTTGCTGGAGCAAGAATTATTAAACCCATTTTTTCCTTATGAGGAAAGTGAGATTCAGGGATTTGCTGCAGGCTAATTTGCAAGACTTGCCTTTATTCGGTTTAAAATGTGGTTTAATATGCAAACATCTCACTGATGCTTAACTTTCCTGGAACTTGCCGCTTGCATAAAGGAAGCAGGTGTGTCACATATTCCCTCTGAGTTAAACAACCCGCATGATCTCACTTTAAATAAAAGTGCCCCCCCACCCTGTATCTCATCTACTCTGCTTTGTTTGTCCTCACCATCACTCACTGCCGCCTGACACAGTATATATTTGTCTGTTTACTGCCTGTCTCTCCCTTCTCGAATGTTGACTCCTTGTGAGCAGGATTTGGCCTGTTTTGTTCATTCCTGTCGACACCAGGGCCTATAACAGTGCCGAAAAAACATTTCTTGAATGAAGGAATACGTTAGGTGTAAATAAATGTGGAAGAAGTTCATGACATGCTTATCAGATGCTCTCAAAGCACTCTTGTGATGGTGGTGCTGGGGCTGGGGGCAGGGATGCTCGCCACCCAAGCACACATGTCAAGGTGGAAGCAGCAGGTCTGAATGTCGCCCTCCGGGTGAGAGGTAACCCCAGCGGTCTCCCTGGTGATTGACGCATCAGTTTGGAAATCCTGGCTTATCCTGGAAGAGCCCCCTTTGGGAGTGTTCAGGCTGAGAAAGAATGAGTACGATCTGTTCCCAATTAGCTATGGTTTCCAGGGACTGCTGGGGCAGCCCTGGTAGCAATGCCTTTGCCCAAGGACCGGCATGCAGCTCGGCAGCCATGGAGGCGGCAAAGTTAATTGGCACTTTCAGTCTTCAGAGCCTCTGAGAGGCAGAGGGAGGGAGAAAGAAGGGGAATAAAGAGAGAAATAGGGAATGGAGGAGAGGGCAGGCGGGAAAGAGGGAGATGGGCAGAGGGGAGGTCAGGGAAAGGGGGAGAAGAAAAGAAAGGGGAGAAGAAGAAGGGATAAGAGAATGAGCTCTCATCCAGCTGATACAACCTCCGTTTGTGTCTTCACAATAGAGGTGGCGTCTCAGTTAGAGGAGGGGGAGTGAGACCATGGCGGTGAAGTCGCCACGGAGTCCTTGGCTGTTTGGAGGTCTCTTGGATATGTTGTTATGGTCACAGAACAGCCAGCAATCCAGACCTTACAGACCCCAACCCCTTCTGCCTCCTTCTCTCCCTCTCCCTGCCCCAGCAGAGATGACCCAGAGCCCAGAGACAGGCAGTGTGATGTGATGAAAAGAGCACAAGTTTTTGGTGTCTGCTGGCCCGGGCTTGAATTCCTGCTTTTCCTCTCACTATCTGTGTGACCTGGAGTAAATTCCTTAACCTCTGGGAGCCTCAAGTTATTTCTCAAAAGATGGGGATTTTTAGCTAATTAGAAGAGTTTGTCATGAGTTTTAAATAACAAAGAGGTCAGCTAGACAGCTCCTGTCCCTTCCACCTGAAATAGCTCACCAGCTATTTATTGATTGCTTATTTATTGATTTACTTGTTTATTGCCTCTTTCTATCTAATAGTCTATAAACCCCATGAGGGTGGGGACTTACCTGTCAGCTTTGTTTCCTTAGCCCAAGACCCCAACACAGGCAAGTGCTCAAAAAATATTTGAATAATTAAAAAATCTGGGTGGGGGCAGACAAAGGAACCAGAGGACCTTTTTAGCTGATGGAAATCTGTACCTGGATTGTGGTGGTAGTTATGTGATTGCATACATTTGTCAAAACCTATAGAACTGTACACCTCAAAAAGGTGAATATAACTGGATGCAAATACCTCAGTACCTGATCTTTAAAAAATAGTGTGGGAGAACAATGGAGATAAGTGGGATTCAACTAAATTCAACAGTATTTATGTGCCAGGCTGATAGAGGGTCAGTTGCCTTCACTGGTTATTTCATTTAATCTTTACAACTCTGTCCAATGAAGGTCTGATTCTACCTATTTTACACAGGGGAAAATGGAGATTCAGTGCAGTTGAGAGATTTGTCAAGGTTTCAGAGCTTGCTGGCTGCAGAAATAAAATCTAGGTTGTTTGATTCCAAAGCCTCACACAGTGTGGCTCCATATCTCTCACACAGCATTCCTCACACTGACAGAAATACGCTTTTTTTTTTTTTTCTCATGGAGAAGTAACACCTTATGCTACTGTTGATCTCTTATACTTTAGTATGAATTATCCAGTCAGAAATTTTTCCCAGTGAAACAGGATATATATATAGAGAGAATGGACCTTTTGCTGGATATGGGAGAGGGAAGGAATAGAGTTGTCACAAAGGGGTCTACAGTGGGGGATGGAAGTGTCAGATGGGCCAGAGGATAAAAAGAGAGGGCCCAGCAGAACAGTCCAAGGACAGGCTATGGGGTCAGATGACATAGGTGCAGATTTCAGCTCCACCAGTCATTGTGACTTTGAGCAGGTCATTTAACTTCTCTGTGTCTCAATTTTCTGATTCATAAAACAGGGTTAATCATAGTTTCCACATCACAGGGTTATTAAATTGATTAAATAAGATAACACTTATAAAGCATTTAGAATAGTGGGTGGCATAGTTAGCACTAAATAAATGTTAGCAATTATAATGAACTAAGATTCAGTTCCATGGCATATGACAGAAACCCCAGGAAAACACGGTTTAAACCAAGGTGGAAGTTTATTTCACTCTCACATAAATGAAGTTCAGAGGAGCCCATCCAGGGCTGGTATGGAGGCACCATAATTATCTGGAACTCAGACTCTTTCTACCTTACTGCTCCATCATCCTGAGCATGTTTTCTCATGGCCCAAAATGGTTGCTCATGCCCCAGCCATCATGTTCATATTCCAGCCAGCAAGAAAGAGAAGAGGAGAAAGAACATGACTTTCTCTTTAAGGACATTTCCTGGATGTTGCATGCAACACACCCATTTACTTTTCCTTAGCCAGAATTTAACCACTTGGCTACATGTATCTGCAAGGGAGGCTGGGAAATGGGGTCCTAATCCCAGGCATCTGTGCAACCAGCTAACATTTGTGAGTTATATTAGAGGAAATAGGAAATGGATTTGAGGAACAACCCTGCAGCTCTTTCTCTTCTGCTCTGGGAAAGCTTAGACACATTCAATGCCTCAGGACTGAAGCAGGATTTTCCCGGCGCTTCCAGCCTCTCTGAGATTCTGTTTCCTCATTGATCAAATGCAGTTGCTACCCTCTGCCCTTTTCCACCCTCCTACTGATTTTTGCCTTCCTCTTGGCATTTTTTCCCCTCAGAAACAGGTTCAGGAAAGGCAGCTCCAGTTCACCAAAGACTTGACCATCGAATGAACATGAAGAGTGAAAGCTGGAGGTAGCTCTGCTCAGAGCATCCCACACCATCTGGCCAGCTCAAAGTGCTTGAACTCTAGCAGAAAGGGCACACATAAAGGGCCTCCTTTAATTTTGTTTTAATTTTAAAAACCATATGAGTAACATGTTTTGTAAGAAAATACAAAAGTTTTTAAAAATTAAAAACCAAGCAGAAACTCTTTAATCCTACACCCAGAGACAATCACCAACATTTTCTACATGTCTTTCAATGTTGTATCTATTCAGATTTCCCCCCTTTTTATTTGGGCTCACACTTTCAACCTCTTTTATAATCAGTTTTTAAAATTCAGCAATAGGAAGACAATCTTTCCATGTTGCTAAATGAATTTCCCCAACATCAATTTTAATGGACGTGAAGGGACGCAGTTTAGTAGGGATGCACCCAAATTTGGCTTTGACATTGTGAACCAGTCAAAACATGGTGTTCAGCCCCATCTTCACCCTCAGCCTTTAAAGGCTGATTAAGCCAAGTTCTGATTTCAGCACCATTTCTGGCTTCCCTGGACTCGTGCATGACCCGGCATCCTGTAATCATGCTTTACCCCCTCTGCATCCGATCAGAAAAGCAGCCTCAGTAATAATCACTTCCAAACAAAGGTAGCCTGCTCCATGAACCTTGGAGTAGAAATTTCTCGTGCTCTATTTGTTGAAACTCTATCAAGCAGTTAAAGTATAAATGTATATTTGTTATTGAAAGATAAAATGGTATAAATCATTCACTATGATTTGAACACTGTCCCTTTTATGTATAGAAATAATTATGAACAATTTCAAATTTTAAATATAGAAAAAAACATATTGACAGCTAATAGAAATATTGAGAAAATATATCAGCTAGATATTTTAGAAGAGGCAATAACAATAAAACATTAAAATAATAATATAAAGGAGAAGAGTAGAAATTAGATTATAGGGAAGCGGCTGTGGCTCAATCAGTGGGGCTCCCGTTTGCCATGTGGGGGGCCCTGGGTTCGGTTCCCGGGGCCTCCTGGTGGGGGCGGGCCCGCCCGCAGGGCGTGGTTGGCTGGCCCGTTGAGTGCAGGCAGCAAGGGGGGATGAATGAATGAATAAATAAGTGGAATCTTTAAAAAAAAAAAAAAAAAAAAAGAAATTAGATTATAGAATAGCTCTAATATTTGTAGAATTATTTGGGGTATTAACATTTGTAACACTAAACAAAATAATCTTTAAAATTTGTACTCAATATTTATTTATTCCATTGTGACCACAAGTCTTTAAAAAAAAAAAAAAAACTATTTGTAATTCTTTGCACCTTGTAGATAAATTAAAAACAGAATATCAGCCTAACCAACCTCATAATTTCAGAGGAGCAAAAACTCTAAAATCATGTTTAACAATATTCATGGTAAATCATATTTGACCCAACATGGGAAGGAATATATGAAGAAAAGAAGGAATTACTAGAAAAAGCAAGGCATCGCACTTCACTGCCATTGTCAGTTGAAAATGGGGATCACTTTATTAAGACAAAATGTGTGTATTACGTGATAACAGGAGCCATGTGTCTACGACCAGCTCCGAGAAAGCACAGTTCTTGCACCATAACAATAAATGGTTAAACCTTGACAATGAAACTCATTAAGAATGAAATTGTCACCACAAAGAACCTTTTAGAAGAGTTCAGATGTACTCCTTTATCAAAGACATTTGCTCCAGGGAGAGGATATTAGGCATTGGCCTGGTCTTCAGCTGAATTCTGATCTTAACACTTGGCTGTCTGGCATTCAGCCAAATGTGTATTTGGTGCATCTCTAACTTTAGATTATTTCCAGTTTTGCACTATTATTAGCAGCATTGCAGCGAACGTCCTAGCCCAGACAACCTTACGGGGTCCTATGATTGTGTCCTTGCTGAAGTGGAATGGCTGGGTCAAAAGGATCGCTACTGCCAAACCACCCTCCAGAGAGTTTGCACCAGCTGCCCTCCCATGAGCAGAGTGGGGTGGGGAGGGGTGGGGGCGTGTATCCTGGCTCTGCACCAGCTCTAGAGCCTGCATTTCCAACCCCCCACAATAGTTGGCAGTTGTCTGCTCAAGAGTGGCATCCTCTAGGCAGCTGCAGACCACCCTGGGTCCCCTCACTGTGGACGTTAGTTACACTTCATTTTGTATTTACTTTGTTCCCAGCACTGTGACAGACACTTTAGATGACTCATTGCCTTTTTTTTTTTTTTAATTTATTTTTTATTGTGGGTAAAAATCAAAATTTTCACAATACATACCACTATTTGTAAAATGATATATAAATATATATGCATATATGTGCATTTGCTTACAAAAATGTTATTTATATATATATAAATATATTTTAAGAGGTGCTTAGATTACCGAAAATATTACACGGAACCCCCTGGGATTCCCATGTTGCCCACTTTAGCCTCACAATGATGGTGCAAAGTAGATATTATAGAGGACATAGAAGCTCAAAGTGTCGGTGGCCCTGCTCCTAGCCCTAACGGAAGTCTGCAGAAGCCTGGCCAAGCAACAGTCTTCTCCTCCTTGGACCTTTCCGCTGGGGCACACACAACACATGTGAGTGCTGCTGCCAGGCCCTGGAGTCACACAGATCTGGATCCAATCTGGCTCAGTCACTCACCAGCTGTGTGACCTTGAACAAGTTACTTAACCTCCCTGAGCCTCAATTTAAGCCATAAAATGTGGGCACAATAATAGTCCCTTTTCATCATTGGCTGTGAGGATTAGGTATGATGATGCTCCAACCCATTGCTGTCTCTGTCAGGAAGCCAACCCTCCTGGCTCACTGTCTCCTGGGGCCTGGTTGTGTGGGGAGCCTGCCCTGGGCAGAGGCCTGGGGCCTCTGGAGCCCCAAGGACTCATCCGGGACCCTCCAGGGCCCTACCCCAAACCACACTGGGTGTCAGGTGTACTCACACTGTACCCACCATACCCAGCATGGAACCTGGCCCAGAGTAGATGCTCAGGACATGTGCATAGAGTAGATGGAAGGATGAGTGACCCCTACAGGGCCCTGGGTGAAGAAACTACGGGAGATAGACCTCTATAGACCCTCTGCTTGAGCCACAGATTCCCAGGCAGGAAAGAAGAGGTCAGGATCCGAGCTATCATGGAGGCAGTTGCCTTGTCTTCTTTCATTCTCTCAGGCAAGAGAAGATGCATCTAGGGCTGCCCTGTACAGTTGTTCAGGTTCTGCACTGTACAATTCCAGGGGGCATCATTTTCATACCTCAGTCATCATAGATTTGTATGGTTATTGTGATAATTTTCCAGCAGATGGCAGTAAAACATCTTAAGGGAGAGGGACCTTTTCTGTTTGCACAAATGCATTGTTTGGGTGATCTGAAGAGCTAGGTGTATCTGTCTACCAATCCTTCAAGTTCCTAGGAAGTTGTCTGACATCCCTTCCTTCCTTTGTTCCACCTTCACCTCAAGGCTACAAAATCTCAGTATTGGGCTGGGGAGCTTAAGGGAGAGTGCCATTAGAGCCAGAAATTCCCTACTGCATCCCTTGTTCCAAAGAAGGTGGTGTTTGCCATCAGAAGCCTTGGGTTCAAGTGTCAGCTCCTGTATTTTCTAGTGAGTGGTCTTGGGCAAGTGACTTCACAACTCTGGGCCTTGGCTTTCTCTTCTGAAAAGAATCCTGGCCCGTGGGGTTGTGAGAAACTAATGTGACCCTGAACATGATCATGCCTCATTAGCTGTAGAGCGCCCCTACCCACTGGGCCAGAGGTGTGCTGCAGACCACGTGGATCCATCCTTGTCCCCGCAAGTGCCCTCTTCTCCTTGGGGAGCTCTTTCCTGGTTCTCCACCACCACCATCACCACCACTCCACCCCCAAGGATTGCTGCAGCCCCTTTCAGGATCTGGTCCAAAATCCTTAATAAAATACAGTAGTAAGTTAGTCAGCCAACAAGTATTTACTGAGTGCCTACTATGTGTTGAGCTCTATTCTGGTTGCTACTGTCAAGCTGCTTACAGTCCAAAGAGAGCAATGAAATCAGAGTAGTCGCCATCTAGTTTCTGAGCCTTTAGACTTTATCCCATTCTCCTAGGTCCCTGAGGGGAAGGTGGCCCTGTCCAGTCCTTTCTTTTCTAGTGTCTGGGCTACCTCATGCCTGGATGTTCTCTTTGGCCACCACAATTGTAGATAGCCTTTAAGGTCCAGAACCAGAGAGTTGTAGCTGGGGTCTTCCCTGCCACTGTCACCTGGGGGAAGCAGGGAACAAACTCACTATGGGTTTCACTTAGGATTTGGTTTAGCTACGGGGACAAGAAAGCCAAAGTAGCAGTGGCTTAAATGAGATAAACATATATTGCCCTCTCCTACAAATGAAATCCAGAGCTAATATGGTCACTCTACAATGTAAGAAGGGACCCAGGCTCCTTCCAGTTCCCTGTTCCACCACCACTCAGGAGAAGGTGGAAGTACAGGGCTGGCAAAGCCCTTCATCATTTCAGGACCAGATTCCTTCTGTGTCATTTCCCTGCCATTCTTAACATGTAGCTTCTACCTCGTGGTCCATAATTGTTGCTCAAACTCCAGCCATCAAGTCAACATCCCACCAATTGGAAGTAGGAAAGAAGGAGTGAGCAGACCATCTTCCTCTAAGGCCACTTCCTAGAAGTTACTCTTAACACTTCCATTTACTCCCCTACCCCCACCCCGCTGATTAGTATTTAGCCACATGACTATATCTAAATGCAAAGAAAGCTGGAAGATAAGTCTTTATTCTAGATGGTCCTGTGCCTAACAAAAAATTGTGGGTCAAATTCCTAGGGAAGAAGAGGAGAATAATTATTGAGGGACCATGAGAATTCCCTGCCACATCTTGCCTATGAGATGCCATCTCCTGCCTACAGAGGATGTCTTTACTTGGCAGGCTCCTTGGTGTAGATTAATCAGGACAATAACTGTAACAACCCAGAACAAGAATTATACAAATACAGCAACAGGATCATTTCCTCTCTGTATAAATGTGTTCTGTTGCCATCACTGTCACTGCCAACATTCAGTACTGTAAAGCCTATCTCCCTGCATGCCCCCAGCTGCCCACCATCCTGTTCCTACACATCCAGCTATAACTTCCCCTTCTCCACCCCCGAGACAAACCCCGCTATGCACCCAACACCACCCCTGCCCTTTCTGGAGTGGAATCTGGCTGAAACGACGGTGAGGGAAGGAGGGCGGGGGAGGCCCTGCAACAGTGGCTGCTGCACAGCAGGGACCAGGAAGCCGTTGCCTTGGTGAGCTGGGCAGAGAAGTTTCTTCCTATGATGCTGCTCAGTGTCCTTTCCCGCCCTGCCAGCCTCCTTCTCTTTCTTGCTTAGGGGATACCTCTTTGGGGCCCGAGACCCCTTGGTCCCTTCCCGTTCTCTTCTCCTTCCCACCCTTTTAAATTACTCATTTCCCTGCTCATTACCTCTTCCTGTGAGAAGGAATGGAATCCTTGATGTCAGCCCTGGGACTGGAACCAGAGACCCAAAGGCCCACGAGCTACCAGTGGGAGTGACCCATCACAGCTAGGGGTCTGATGGCTGAATTTCAAGTGGGTGCAGATTGCAGGAGAGACATTTAGGGAGAGCGTTTTCCCAGCACTGACTGTCCCTGTCAGCTTTTCAGGAATAAGTTTGGAGCAGGGAGAGAAAAGATGAGCCTGCCGGTAATGTTAGCAATAAACCGCATGCCCTGGCCTGTGATTTGGACAGTCATGTGAGACAAGGGCTGGGGTAGCACCTGCCTGCTCTTCCTTACCCTGCCCACCCTGTTCTGGCCCCATCATCCATCCTCTCTGCTCCTGAGTCCTGGGGCTGCTAGACCAGGGAGGTGCCAGGATCTTTCCAGAGGCACCAAAGGCAAGGGCCTCCCCTCCCTGCAGGCCGAGCTGGCTCCGTGGAGGGTCCTACACCTGGCGGGCTGTCCAGGCAGCTGGCTCACATTCCCCCATGAGCCCCTCCCAGCTCCACTGGACAGTCCAGCAAGGAGAGAAGGGAAGAGGTCAGGGAAGGCAGGGGTCAAGGCCTCACAGCCCACCTCCTGGAGACAGGACCTGGGAACCAAGAGCTGGATGTCTTGAAAGTTTATGTATATACACCCATGCACCCACACAAACACACACTCACTCATACACACAAACATGTCCATACTCAAGCACATCCACCCCTGTACATCTACAAATATGTACTCACACCTATCACACAACACACGGAGACACACATACAAACACACACAACACACAAATGCACACACACAAACACTTACATACACACCTTAGCCCAAACTCTTCTAGAACAGTATGATCTTGTGGCTGAGTTTGAGCTCTGAAGCCAGATAGAGGAGTTTCTTTTCCACACTGCATGGCAGTTTTTAAACAATGGGTTTTTCATTTCCAGAGGGCAGTAGCTGACACCTGGACCATGCCAAGTGCATTCAGTACGGAGGTCTGCTTCCTGCCCCCTGCGCCCCAGCCGCTCGTCCTCTCCCTAGGGACAGCCGTGGTCACCACTTCCTTGCAGGTCCTTCCAGAGCTGGTCTGCAGGTGAGAGCCTCTAGGGGGACATCAGCAGACGGCGCAGGAGGGCACACACTCTGCCTCGTTTGCTGACAGATGCGCCTTGGAGATGGCACCACAGCCAGGCACACGCAGACCTCCCCTGCTTTTCCAGGGGGTATTTAACGTGACCTGCTGGGAGGGGGTGTCCATCTCTTTGTTTTGCTTTACCTGCTCCTGTTCTTTCACTTTCATGAGTCTGGGTGTGAATGAGTGGCCCGGCCGGTTGTCTGGCGTCTCTGACCTTCTGAATCCATAGCTGACAGCGGTGAGAGCTCTGCTCTCGTGGCTGGGGGGGCTGTGAAGTGGTGCCTGCTGGGTGCCTAGCACAGCGCCCAGCCACGAGAACCTCTAGAGTGGGCAGGGGTAAGGAGTGAGGGGGCGCTCCTGCCTCCTGAGAGGAGGCTAACGTGCCCCCAACTCAAGGCCACCAAGGTTAGCTTGCAGGGCCCTCAGCCAGCAAAATCCCCTGCCCTCCCTACCTGGGTCAAAGAGATCCATTCCTCTGGTCCAGCGTGGGTGCCACAGGGAGGAGGAGCAGGGGCAGGGAGCCGGGCCTGGGCACCAGGCAGCAGCACCCCAGCCAGAGCAAGGAGCAGCCTGGCTTTCTCGCTGAGTCATTCCCAGTGGAGCTGGGGGTGGGGATGGGTGGGAAGAGGCCTGCTGAGAGAGAAGGAGAGAGAAAGGAGAAGCCAGAGCAGTGAGGCACTTGCACATACACACAGGCACACACAGGCACACACATGCATGCATGTACATGTCCCAGCTTAGGAAAAGGAGCCCCTCCCAGCAGAGAGAGGCTTTGTTCCCCCACGGTAGAAGAAAGCCAGTGAGACAAAGGAAAGGCAGCTCCCAGTGCCCCTCTGCCTCAGCTGCCATCCCCCGTGCCCTGTCCCCACCCCATTTTCACCAGCTTTCTCCTTCATCAGCCTCAGTTCCAACCAACTGTCTGGGTGGCCTGGGACCGAGGGGTTTCTGGGATGAGGGTTTTCAGTGTTAAAATAGGGACAGACTCAGTCAAGCTGGACAAACCAGAACAAGGTGATCACCCTACTGCCCCTCTCCAGTCCCATCCTCATCTCGCCCCCACCTCCCGGCCCCCATCCCCTGGGAGTCACCCCACCCTCTCCCCTGTCCCTGCTAAGGGGTTAGATGCTTTCCTGGCTATGAGGGGGTGGCAGTGTTTTTGCTGTAACAGACTTTTATGAGTGTCCCTGGTGCCCTGGAGGCTGGGTCCCTGTGCCCAGGGGCCTTATATATATGTGGGGGCGGGGGGAGGCTGCGGAGAGGCTTCACTCACCTGGCCCTGGGCAGGTGCCGGGCCCTGGCGGAAGGGCTGCCTGCAAATAGCAGGGTTCTGGAAAGGCCAGAGGCTCAGGGGTAGGCTGGATAGAGCCTTTGTAAACTTTTTCTTCACATTAAAAATCACTTGTTTTCTGAGGACGGAATCCCAACCCTCAACCGTCGTCTGACACCCTGCTCTGTACCCTTCCAGACCTGCGTCTCCCCATACAGAACTGGTTGATAGAAAAGTCCAAATTTGTGAGGATTCAAACAGGAAACATTGTTGCTTTGTCTCTAATCACAGCCTTCAACCACGTCTTGTCATCTCCACTCTTCTGGCCCTAACAATCTCCCTGGCAGATTCTGTAATTAGAAATCCAGTCTAGTCTAGTCCAATATAAAAGTCAAATCTCACCTGCAAATAGAGGGCAATTGCCCCTCCTCCCCAGTGCCAAGCAAGGTTAGGAATGGCGGGGGTGGGGAGGGCTGGGTGCGAGGGCATGAGAACGGGAGGAGAGCAGCCACAGGTCTGCTTCTCTTGGCCAGCATTGCCTGAAGGTCACAGCCTTCTGGGCGGCAGGCTTCCGAGGGGGTGTGTGGTGGCTTCTCTGGAGAGCCTCGCAGGCTAGACTTTTCTGTCCAGCACCCTCTCAGCTCTAGCCCCAGGAGGCTCACTGATGAAATTTCCCAGATTCTCCCCAGGGTTTACTTGACCCTCAAGAACCTCCTGCACCCTTGCCCTGCAGCACCCCCCCACCCACCCCCCACTCCCCCTGGCTCTGCACTGTTACCTCTATCCAGTTCTCCCTCCCACCCCCTCCTATAGGAAGTCCAGCTGAGGAGCAGGATGCCAGACCCTCCCCACACAGGCAACCCACTCTCTGTGAGCAAGTTTCTAGCAGCCCTCCCCTGACTTCCACAAAAGGGGGGGGGGGAAAGCCAGAGCCCTCTTGCCCAAGCCTGGGACCAGGGCTGGCTTCATGGGGGTGGGACCTGCAGTTACACAGGGCCCCATGCCCAGAAGGGCCCACTCTTGGTTTGATGCTCTGCTGTCCCATATTGAAATTCTCAATAATTTTGAACCCCGCCCCCTCCATTTTCATTTTGTACTGGGTCCTGCAGATTATGTAGCTGGTCCTGCCTGGAACTGCCCCTTCTACTCATTCTCATCTGCTTATAGAAAGGAGGGGAGGGGTTGATGGTGATAGACAGATGGATGGAGGATTCCAGAGCCTGTGAATGTCCCAGGAGGTACCACACTTCACAGTGGTTTTCACCTCTCTTTAGAGGGCCAATGCTCAACACTCAACGGTTCTCACTTTGGGTTCCAATCATCAACTTCCAGGCAATAGAATCTGAACTATTCAGCATCTTGTTACAACTACAAGCATCCTCGATATCCAAACACTCAATATCTAAATTGAGAACCAGATAGATCCAGATCATGTGGTTTTTTTAAAATAATGAAATCATGTTGCACATACTGTTTTATAACTTGCTTTTTCACCTAATATATCATAAACTTATTTTCATGTCAAAAAATTCATCTACAACCTAATTTACAGCATCTATTTCAGTAGTATATGCTGTGTAACAAAACCACCCTAAACCCCAGTGGCTTAAATCAGCCATGATTTTTTGCTGCTTACTATTCTGTGGGTTGACCAGGCAGTTCTTCTGACTATCCATAAGAAACGACAGGGCCTTGAGAGAGAAGGGCTGGGTTCCAGTCTTAGCTGGGCCAACTTCCTTATGTGCCCTCTACCACATCATTGAATTTGTTTCCTCATCTGTAAAGTGTTACTTACAGATGATAATAGTGATGCTGCTCTTACATGAGCTATTTTGAAATTAAATGATGACTATGATAATAGCATCTTACCTTACAGGATTGTCATGAAGATTAAATGAGTTATAATATGTAGAGTGTAACGAATGTTAGCTATTACTATTATCAATGTTATTATTGGAAATGCCTTGGCAAGGGGCTAGGCTGGTGAGGGAATTGCCAGGGCAGGGAGGTAGCTGACTCTCCAGATCAGCACACTTTGAGGCATAGGACTGAGAATAGCTACTGGGTATAGAAAGAGCAGAAAGGATGCCATGAACTGAGCTGAATATTAAGCATTTCTCAGCCAGGAGGGAAATGAAGGGGGGTAAAGAGTCATCTCCCCGTGGCATACAGGCACTTACTTGTTAGCCATATTTTCCTGCATTCTAATAATATACAGGTGATAAAGTCAGGGGTAAAATATGCTAGAAAACAAGTAGTGTAGCTTAGAGGTACCAGACTTAAATGGCCCACGGGTGTCCATAGCCTCCATCCCTGCTCATCCCACCACAGAAGCCCCTTTGGCTGTTTCAGGAAATGGAGGAAGGAGGTAGGGAATCAAGGGATCACCTTTGAGGGACAGGAGAAACAGCACTGGGGAGCCAAAATCTAGGCCCTGATGGTTCTCTGTGCCCAGAATATTCTTATTTCAATTCTTTTCTTACACTGGCAGAGATTCTAACATGTAGAGATTCATGTCCTTGTGTTTTATTAAGTTACACGATATTTAAAACAGATATAAAGAATAACACAACAAAAACCCATGTTCTTGCCACTGGCTTAAGAAATAAAACATGCCAAACTATTACATTCACCCTGGTGTTCTTGCTATCATCTCCTCCTGCCTTCCCATCAGAGGCGACCCCTCTCCTGAACCCAGGAGTTGGTTATGCCCATGCACACTTTTTTATTTTTCATATACATAAACAAACCTATTAGAAAAGGTGCGTTGCTTTATAGAGATTTGTGAAGGGCTTTGGAATTCTCCTGAAGAATTTATATGATTTCTAAAGAGGTTACAGGGGAACCCTAGGCAGGATACTTGGCCGCAGCTCCATGTCAGAGCTCCCTGCCCTTAGGAGGGAGTTGGTTGCCCTGAGTTGAAGATTGGACACTCAGTTAAAGTAGTGCAACCAGCATAGAGGCATGTCCAGCCAGCTGTCTGTACCTGCCTGAGATCCCCAGGCTGTTAGGACTGTCAGCTGGATAGTGGCCAGAGAAGGGGAAGGGTTAAGGATGAGCAGAGCCAGGATACTCAAGGTAAGTCGGAGCTCAGGTGGTCAAGAGGAAAGGCCACTCTAAGAGCACTTTAGAAAGATCAAAGGAAGATTCAGCCAAAAAAGATCTTGCTTCTCTGGAGACCAAGAGCAGAAAATGCACTCAATCCAGGATTGGGAATTGAATGAATTAACACAAAAGGATGAAAGGATTGGAACAACTTCTGCAGCTATCTCAAGCTGTTGGTCTCACTCTCTTTTGATCTCCCAAAGACTTTGTCCATATTTATTATGCTGTGCTGTCAAGATCTATTTTCCCATTGGACTGTGAACTCTTGAAGTCAGGGACTACATTGTGCATAGTATCCCCAGAACTTGGCACAGAGTTGATCATATAGTTGGTGCTCACTAAATTTTGTTGATTGAATACATGGATGCAGACTCATGCTGAACTGACTGAAAGCCATGAGACTGAGTACCTGGTAGTGTTTAAGTATGGCACTTAAAGCAACCCAGTCTGAGTGTTTGGATTACACCTGGATTACAGATGATCCTGGTGACCAGTTAACCATGCAGATGATTTGGCAGCAGGCAGAGTAGAGAAGCTCTGGCCATAGGGTGGGGTAGATCGTCTCCAAAGATGGCCACCCAAGTTCTCCCATCTAACAGAGCAGTATAGTACTATGTCAGGAAGTGTCTATTGTTAATAGCTCAAGGGGCTTTTCCTAGCCCCCCGACCTTGAGTTCTTGTCTCCATCAAAGACCTTGCCAATATCAACAACTGCCACAAACAGGCTAGGTTAGTTCCCACAAGGAAAGCAGACCCATCCAATACCGCCTTCACCCCCAAAGAAGTTTCATATGTCTTTGGACAGGCCTGGATCACCCTCTGAGATGTGGTTCTGGAGGGAAGTAAAGTAGAGATGGGATGAAGAACAGTATTAGGCAACAGGACCAAGATTCTAGATGCTAGCTTTTGACCTTCTAATTCTCAAAGGTGGGGGGAAGCTGGAGGAATGAGGGGGTAAAGTCTCTGTAAGAGCAAGTTGACCAATCTCCTCCTCCTATAATGGAAGGTTAGATAATGAGGAGTAACCCACTCACTGGACAATGAAAAAAAAAGCTGGATGAAAAAAAACTTATTTTAAAAAGCATTAAATAGGACTTCTGTTTCCAGCCATGGCAGAGTAATCAGTACTAGAATAGCCTTTTCATAGTTATAGAGCTGTAAAACTGGATATAATATATTTAAAAAGTGCTTTCAGATATTAGGCAACAAGCAGTATAGAAAGGTGATTCCTAAAAGAAGGGAAACAAATGAGATGAGTCCGACAATCACCCCCAAGATAACTGCTTTGAGGCACTTTCTAAGTATAATACAGGGAGTGGGGTCTGAAACAGAATGCCATGGTCTCACTGAGTGAAAGAGAGAGATAGGAGCTCAGGGCTATTTATGAAGCTGGAATTTGCAAGGCAGTATCCAGAGAGAAGGGAAGTTTGCTAAATTTCAGGAATTTACATAAAAATCCCCTTGAGTCTATTGGCAAAAATAAACTATGCCTGCCCCAGAAGGGCAGGCAAAGTACAACTACTGGGGAAAGAAAAACAACCAAGGAGCAGTGAACTGATGTTCAGTTCTGAGCAGCCCGAATGGAAAAACCTCATTAACACCCAATGCATTCTGAGTGGCCCTAGAAAGGTCACACCTAGGAATAGGGCTACCACTCTAGACCCATCCTAACTAAGCTGACAACAAGTCTCAAAGAATGAGGCTTATTTATAAGTAACTTATCTAGCTTCTAGGAAAAAAATCAACACTCCATCAAGGAAAACAACAAAATCCAGAGATTCAACAATATAGCATCCATAACATACAACAGTCAATAAAAATTTACTAAGCATTCAAAGAAGCAGAAAAATGTGATAAATAGCCAATAGAGAGAAGTGGATGTGGCTCAACCAGTTGGGTGCCTGCTTACCACATAGGAGGTCATGGGTTCAGGTCCCAGAACCTCTTAAAGGAAGACAAACAGATGCTGCCTCCCACTGCAATGAGCTAGATGCTGCCTCCCACCCCACCACAGTGAGCAAATGCCACAAGCCAGCAGATGCTGCAGGCCACGGAGAGCAGATGTGTGTGGCTCAGGCTGCCAGGCACTCACCTCTCATGTGGGAGGCCCCAGGTTCAGTTCCCAGTGCCTCCTGGAGAAGGCAAGCAAACAATGAGCAGACAGATCAGAGAACCATCTGGGGGAGGGGGGAATAAATAAAGAAACATAAAGTAAATAAATAAATCTTTTAAAAATAATCAATAAAATCAAAAGACAAAAAAGAAAACAAACAAACAAAACAAAACAAAACAAAAATAACCAATAGAAAGAGGGTCAATAGAAACAGACCCAGAAATCACAAAGATAAAATATTTGACAAACCAAGCCTTTAAAATAAACATAACATGGTAAAGGAACAAATAAAGAATCTCTATAGAGAAATGGAAGCTATGGAGAAATAGACAATTGCAAAAACTATACCTGAAATGACAAATTTACTGGATGTGTTTAAAAATAATTTAGACAATATCCAAACTGAAGTCATAGAAAAAAACATCTGGGAAAAAAAAAAGAATCCACCTCATTAACTTGTGGGACAATATCAATTTGAATAATATATGTGTAATTAGAGTCATGGGGAAGGTCAGAAAAATATTTGAAAAAATGATGTCTGAAAATCTTCCAAAATATGATGAAAAAAATAAACCCACAGATTCTGCTGTCATTGGGTAGAGTGTTGTATATGTCTGTTATGTCTAATTAGGTGTTCAAGTCCATTTCTTTGCTGATCTTCTGTATAATTATTCTATCCATTACTGTCCATTTCTCCTTCAATTCTGCCAAGTTCTGCTTCATATATTTTGGGAATTTGTTGTTAGGTGCATTAAATGTCTATAATTGCTAGATCTTCTTTTTTTTTTTTTTTTTTTTTTTAAAGATTTTATTTATTTATTCATTTATCCCCCCCCTGCTGCCTGTGCTCGCCGAGTCAGCCAACCACGCCTCGCGGGCAGGCCCGCCCCCACCAGGAGGCCCCGGGAACCGAACCCGGGGCCTCCCATATGGTAAACGGGAGCCCCACTGATTGAGCCACAGCCGCCTCCCGCTAGATCTTCTTGATGGGTTGATCCTTTCCTTGTTATATAGTATTCTTCTTTCTCTGTTTTAACAATTTTTGTCTTAAATTCTATTTTGTCTGATATTACTATAGCCACTCCAGCTCGCTTTTGGTTACTGTTTGCATGGAATATCTTTTTTTTTAAATATCAATGTTACAAGTTACTCAGTTAACACAAAATAATAACTACAATACCAATAAACCTTCTTCAGTCAGTGGCTACATTCACCACTTATTATTGTTCATTCCTCAATAATGAGGGATTTGGGATGATGTCCACTCTGCTTCAGTCTGAGTAGGGACATAGTTATTATGTGGAGAGGAATGGAATTGTTTTGCTCACAGTTGAAGGCATTCTCACTTTTGGGATGGGGCTGTCCAAAGAACTGGAGAGTAGAAGTTGACCATCTATCTGCTGGGTTTCAGGGCTCAACCAGCATTGGATGAATATGATGCCTTTAAGTCCCAGAGAAGTATACTTAGCAAGTGTATTGAAAATTAAAGGTTCGGGGAAGCGGCTGTGGCTCAATCAGTGGGGCTCCCGTTTACCATATGGGAGGCCCCGGGTTCGGTTCCCGGGGCCTCCTGGTGAGGGCAGGCCTGCCCGCACGGCGTGGTTGGCTGACCCGGCGAGCACAAGCAGCAAGGGGGGTGGATAAATGAATGAATAAATAAAATCTTTAAAAAAAAAAAAGAAAATTAAAGGTTCAAATAAAAGAAGTAAAAGAATCATGATTAGGGGAAGTGGATGTGGCTCAAGTGATTGGGCTCCCTACCGTATAGGAGGTCCAGGGTTCGATTCCCGAGGCCTCCTGGTGAAAAGCGAGCTGGCCTGAGTGGCGAGCTGGCGCAGCAAGATGACGCAACAGAAAGAGACACAGAAGAGAGACAATGAGAGATGCAGCAAAATCAGGGAGCTGAGGTGGCACAATAGATTGAGCAGCCTCTCTCCACTCTGGAAGGTCCCAAGATTGGTTCCTGGTGCCGACTAAAGAGAAGACAACCAGACACAGAAGAACACACAGAGAGCAGACAGCAAGCGCAAAACACCGGGGGGGGGGGATAAATAAATAAATCTTTTTTAAAAAATCATGATTAGGTGACCTACAAATGGATGCAACTATGTTTTATTGGGTAAATAGCTTTTCATATATTCCCAGATAGAGCTCTCTGAGGGGATGTTGGTTTTGTGTGGCTATGTGGCTTGCTATGGTGTCCAGACATTCTTAGGGTCCTCAGGAGCATTTTTATTTGTGGCTTTGTTTGCTGTGGCAGGACTTTCACAGGAGGGAAGTTTAATATTTTGTTAGTTAAGTGCAGGCATCTCTCTATCCAGAAAACATTCCTATGGCTACAAGGATACATTTATATCCCATAGAAGTACATATTTATATAATGTTCAAACAGTTTAAAAGGCCCTGTCTGTCTAGACACCTGACCTATAAGTATAAAACTTACAGGGAAATTTGATTGCTTCTGTGACATAAAACATTTTTCTAAGAATTGAATATGCAACATTCCCATAACCCCCCTAGTGTGGACACTTAACATTTGTGTGGGAAATTTCTTTTTCTGTTCTTTCACTTTATTTTTTTTATTTTTTATTTTTTTATTATTATTATTTTTTAAAGATTTTATTTATTTATTCATTTATCCCCCTCCCGCTGCCCGTGCTCGCCGGGTCAGCCAACCACGCCACGCGGGCGGGCCTGCCCCCACCAGGAGGCCCCAGGAACCGAACCCGGGGCCTCCCACATGGCAAACGGGAGCCCCACTGATTGAGCCACAGCCGCCCCCCTGTTCTTTCACTTTAAACCTATTTGTGTCTTTGAATCTAAAAGATAGCATACAGTTGGACCACATCTTTTTTTAATCCATTCTGTCAATCTCTGCCATTAAAGAGGAGAGTTTAATCCACTTACATTTAATGTACTGATAAGGAAGGACTGGTTCTGTCATTTTGCTATTTGTTTTCTATATGTCTTATATCTCTTTTTTGTTTCACAATCCCTCTATTACTGCCTCTTTTGTGTTAGATATTTTCTAGTGTATCATTTTAATTTCCTTGTCATTTCTTTTACTATCTTATTTTTAGTTATTTTCTTAGTGATTGCCCTGGGGATTACAATTAACATCTTAATTTATAGCAATCTAGTTCTGATTACTACCAACTTAGTTTCAATAGTATACCAAAACTTTGTTCCTATATAGCTCTGCCCCTTTATGTAGTTATTATCACAAATTAAATCTTTATATATTTTGTGCCTATTAATATAGAGTTATAATTATTGTTTTATGCAATTGTCTTTTGAATCATGCAGGAAAAAGAGGAATTACAAACCAAAAAATACATTAGTACTTCTATATTTATCTAGGTGGTTACCAATACCGATGTTCTTTATTTCTTCATGTGGATTCAATGTACTATCTAGAGTCCTTTTATTTTAGCCTTTAGTATTTCTTGTAGGGCAGGTCTACTAGCAACAAACTCTCTCAGTTTTTGTTTTTCTGGGAAATCTTAATTTCTCCTTCTTTTTTTTTTTTTTTTTACCGGGAGGTCCCGGGGATCGAACCCAGGTCCCTCCATATGGGAGACGGACGCCCAACCAGTTGAGCCACATCCGCCCCCTCTCCTTCATTTTTGAAGGATAGTTTTTTTCAGATATAGAATTCTTGGTTGACAGATATTTTCTTTCAGCACTTTAAATTGTCATCGACTGCCTTCTGACCTCTATGATTTCTGAGGAGAAATCAAGTATAAATCTTATTGAGGATCCTTTGTTCATGATGAGTTACTTCTTTTTATGCTTTGAAGAGTCTCTCTTTATCTTTTAACAGTTTGATTATAATGTGCCTTGGGGTGGTTCTCTTTGAATTTAACCTACCTAGAGTTCTTAAGTATCTTGAATAGCTAGATTGATATTTTTCATAAAATTTGGGTCACTATTTCTTCATATATTCTTTTTTTCCCTCTCCTCTCCTTTGGGGACTCCCATTATGCATATGTTAGTATACCTGATGGTGACCCACAGGTCTCTTAGGCTCTGTTCATTTTTATTTATTCTTTTTCTTCCTATTCCTCAAACTGGATAATCTCAATTGGCCTATTTTCAAGATTGCTGGTTCTTTCTGCAGTCTGCTCAAATCTGCTTTGAGCTCCTCTGGAGAATTTTTCATTTCAGTTATTGTAATCTTCAACTCCAGAATTTCTACTTGGTTCTTTTTAAATAATTTCTATATCTTTATTAATATTTTTTATTTGGTGAAACATTGTTCTCATGATTTCCATTAGTTCTTTGTATGTGGTTTCCTTTAGCTCCTTAAGCATATTTAAAATAGTTGATTTAAATTCTTTGTGAAATAACTCCAATGCCTGGGCTTTCTCAGGAGCAATTTCTATTGTTTGCTTTTTCCCTATGTATGGGCTATACCTTCTTGTTTCTTTGCATGTTACATAATTATTTGCTGAAAACTGGATGTTTTGAATATTATAATATGGTAACTCTAGAAATCATGTTCTCTTCCATCCCCAGGGTTTATTGTTGCTGCTTGTCATAGTTGTTATTCCTGTTTATTTCCTTTTCTGAACTAATTTTGTCAAATCTGTATTCTTTTTTTTTTTTTTTTTTAAAGATTTATTTATTTTCTTTATCCATTTTAAACCCCTCCCTTCCCCATTTGCTGTTTTGTGTCCATTCGCTGGGCAATTCTCTGTGTCTGTTTCCTGCCATCTCTCTTCTCATCCTCCTCCTCCAGGCTTCACCAGGATTCGATCCTGGAGGCCTCCGATGTAGGAGAGAGGTGTTCTGCCGCCTGCGCCACCTCGGTTCCTGGTTTTCGGAGCTTTCAGAGAATCTCGTCTTGACTCTCCCCTGCGTCTCTCTTCTGTTAGGTCATCATCTTGCTGCATGGCTCCCGGGGCCTGGCGGCTCACCGGCACACAGAGCCTGGCAGCCCATGCGCCTTCTCTATATATGTATTTTATTTTACCGGGAGGTCCCAGGGATCGAACCCAGGTCCCTCCATATGGCAGACAGACACCCAACCATTTGAGCCACATCCGCCCCAAATCTGTATTCTTGTGGCTACCAAAGTTCCCTGTGCCTTTAGCTTAGTGGCTAGTTAAAGATTGGCCAGAGATTTCCTCAAACACTTTGAATGTGCCCCCACTTCCCTAAAAAAAATCTCCCAGTATTTGCAGATAGGCTCTGTGTATGTGTTTGGGTATGCTTTCAAGACTCAGTCAGAGAGTTTACAGCTCTGTCTTAGTCTTTATTTCCTGCTTGCACAGAGCCTGAAGATCAACCAGAGGTGAGAGCTTAGGGCATTCTCAGGTCTTTCTTAAGCATGTACCCAGCCCTGGATATGCACTTGCCCTCTAGATTCCCAGGAATATGTCTGAGCTTTTCAAAGCCCTTATTCTTCAAAGCATTTCATTCCCCGGCCTTTCCTCCATGCTTTTGGTTAGACTAATGTTTGCTCCAATTGTTATCCATTGCCCCAGGAAGCAGGGATTAATACATCTGCCTTTAAATGTTTTTGATCAATGTCTCCTTAGTAGCTACCTCAGCACTGGGAGAGTTCTGAGTTAGGTGAGACAAAGGCAAGCCCTTTCAGCCAGTCCTCCATGGTCAAAACCGCAAACATAGTTATTTGAGAATGAGGTCCATTGTGCTTCTTCCCAGTTCTGGTACCTGTACAGGAAATTCAGGCTTTGTCTTGAAGGCCACCACCAAGCTAGGGAGCATGGAATGGCACCAGGGTAAGTTAAAATGTCACAAATCTCTCTTACCAAGATTCAGCTCTGTTTTTTTTTCTTGCTAATCTTTCCCCTATTTGCTGAATGATTTCAATTAGTTTCCAAAGTTCCAAAAAGTTGTTTCTGATCATTTTTTCCAGACTATTCATTGTTTTTGTGGAGGGACGTATGTTTAGTGTTCCCTATTCTGCCGTTTTCACTGATGTCCCTCCAGGTGAATTTTAGGCTTAAATGTAAAATGCAAAATCCACATAGCCTTTTTATTTATTTATTTATTTATTATTATTATTTTTTTTACCGGGAGGTCCCAGGGATCGAACCCGGGTCCCTCCATATGGGAGACGGATGCCCAACCATTTGAGCCACATCCATCCCCCTCACATAGCCTTTTTAAATAAAATGTTATTGAAGTATATCATTCATACATGAGCATACATAATAAATGTATAGTAAAATTTGTGAATTTCCAAAACAAACATGCATATCATCATACAAGGCTCCCATACATCTTCTCATATACTTTGCATTGTTGTGAAACATTTGTTACAAACTATGAAAGAGCATCATCAAAATATTTATACTTACAGTAATATTCAGTCCATATCTTAGATTTGATGTATTTTCCCCCGACCCACCCAATTAGTAACAACCTATATTAGAATTATATATTTGCTATGATTCAGGAGAAAATGTTCTCATATTTGTCCTGTTAACCACAGTCCATCATCCACCACTGGATTCCCTGTGGTATACAGTCCCATGCTTTGTACAATCCATTCAAAGTGTACACTCAGTGGCTCTCACTTTTATCACAGAGTTGTGCTGTCATCACCTGAGTCAATTTTAGAACATTTTCATTACCCCAAAAGGAAAACTCCTATACCCTCTTATATCTCCCTATTGTTGTCCCTTAATATTGAAAAAATATCTTCTTGCTATTGCTGCAAAATATTACAATATTTCTGTTAACTATCATCCATAAGTTACATTAGTTGTAATTTTCCCATGTATCACCATATTCTTAGCACTTTGTAAAAGTAGAGCATTCTTATATTTATACTATTAACCACAATCTTCATCCACCACCGAAATCACTATCTTATACATACCCTAGATTATTCCCTAGTTTCCTTTCAACTGATATTCACTTCCACATAATACCCTTTTCAGCCACAATCACATCTATAAATCAGTAGTTTTAGTAATACTCATTATGTGTTACTCCTGGCTCTATTCATTTCCACACGTTTACAGTTAACCTTATTAATATTGCTACATACATTAAGCATCATCTCCCATTCTCAACTTACCTTCTATTTCCTAGAAACATATACTCTAGAGTTTACCTCTGTGGGTTTACTCATCATATTTAGTTCATATTAGGGAGACCATACAATATTTGTCCTTTTGTGTCTGGCTTATTTCACTCAACATATCATCCTCTAGGTTTATCCACGTTGTCATAAGCATCCCTATTTCATTTCTTCTGACAGATGAACAGTATTCCATTGTGTGTATATATACCACATTTTGTTTATCTATTCATCTGTTGATGGACACTTGGGCTGTTTCCATATTTTAGCAATTGTGAATAATGCTGTTATTTTTTAAAATAATTTAAAAATAATTTTTTTTTTTTTAAAGATTTTTTATTTTTATTTATTCATTTATCCCCCCCTTGCTGCCTGTGCTCGCCGGGTCAGCCAACCACGCCGTGCGTGCGGGCCTGCCCTCACCAGGAGGCCCCGGGAACCGAACCCGGGGCCTCCCACATGGTAAACGGGAGCCCCACTGATTGAGCCACAGCCGCTTCCCTAAAAATAATTTTTTTAAGATACTTAGATTACATAAATGTTACACAAAAACTATAGGGATTCCCATATGCCCCATTCCTCACACCTCCCACACCCTGCCACACAAACATCTTTCATTAGTGTGGCACTTTCATTGCAATTGATAAACGCATCCTGGGAATAATGCTGTTATAAACATGGGTGTGCAAATGTCCTTGCTTTCAGTCCTTCTGAATATATCCCTAGTAACGGGATTGCTGGATCATATGGCAGTTCTATGTTCAACTTCTTGAGGTACTGCCAAACTGTCTTCCACAGAGGCTGCACCATTCTACATTCCCACCAACAGTGAAGGAGTGTTCCTATTTCTCCACATCCTTTACAGCAAACTGTCCAGAAAACTTGTAGTTTTCTGTTTTGTTTTGTTTTTTAATAATGGCCATTCTATAAAGTGTGAAATGGTATCTCATTGTAGGTATGATCTACATTTCCCTAATAGCTAGTGATATTGGGCATTTTTTCATGTGCTCTTTGGCCATTTGTATTTCCTCTTTTGAGAAATGTCTGTTTAAGTGTTTTGCCCATTTTTTAATTGGATGGCTTGTCTTTTCATCCTTGAGTTGTATGATCTCTTTATATAACATGGATATCAAGCCCTTATTGGATATGTGGTTTCCAAATATTTTCTCCCATTGACTCGGCTGCCTTTTTACTTTCTTGACAAAGTCTTTTGAAGAACAAAAGCGTTTAATTTTGAGGCGGTCCCTTTATCTATTTCTTCTTTTGTTGCTCGTACTTTGGGTATAAGGTTTAAGAAACTACCTCCTACCACAAGATCTTCAAGATATTTTCCTACATTTTATTTTAGGAGTTTTATGGTTGTAGCTTTTATATTTAGGTCCTTGATCCATTTTGAGTTAATTTTTGCATAAAGTATGAGATAGGGGTCCTCTTTCTTTCTTTAGGATATGGATATCCAGTTCTCCCAGCACCATTTGTTGAATATACTGTTCTGGCCCAGCTGGGTGGACTTAACAGCCTTGACAAAAACCACTTGACTGTAGATGTGAGGGTCTATTTCTTAGTTCTCGATTTGGTTCCATTGGTCAATCTATCTTTATGCCAGTACCATTCTGATTTTTTGTTTGTTTTACCACTGTAGCTAAGTGATATGCTTTAAAGCCAGGAAGTGAGAGTTCTCCAGCTTCATTCTTCTTTTTAAAAACTTTTTTCGCTATTTGGGCTCCTTACCCTTCCAAATAAATTTGATAATTGGCTTTTCCTTTTCTTCAAAAAGAAGGCTGCTGGGATTTTTATTGGAATTGCATTGACTCTGTAAATCAGTTTGGGTAGAATTGATATCTTAATGATATTTAGTCTTCCAGTCCATGAACATGGAATGTATTTCCACTTATTTAAGTCTTCTTCAGTTTCTTTTAGCAATGTTTTGTAGTTTTCTGAATAAAGATCCTTTATGTCCTTGGTTAAGTTTATTCCTAAATAGTTGATTCTTACTCACTATTATAAATGGATTTTTCCCCCTGATTTCTTCCTCAGATTGATCATCAGTAGTGTACAGAAACACTACTGATTTTTGCGTATTTATCTTGTATCTTGCCTCTTTGCTGAACTGGTCTATTAGTTCTAGGAGCTTTGTTGTGGATGTTTCAGGACAAAATCCATATAACATTTAGGAGATAATGCAGGAGAATATCTTCACAACCTCAGGACAGGATCTTAACATGACACAAAGAATGCTAAATTTCAACAATGATATATATACTTTTTACTAGATTAAAATTAAAAATTCTTGTTCATCCAAAAACACCATAAAGAGACAGAAAAGTTAAGCCACAAAATAGGGGTAGATAATTGCAACTGCAACTGACAAAAACTTTATTCATAATATTCTTCAGATAATTAGAAAAGACAGGCAGCCCAATAGAAAAATGGGTAAAATAATTCAACAGCACATCTGAAAAGTGGAACTCCAAAAGGTTGATTAAACATAAGACATGTGCCTTATCTCATTAGTTATCCAGGAAATGCATATAATACCTCAACAGGACATTACTACAAACTCACTAGAATAGTAACAAAGCCCACCAAGGCCAAAAATTGAAAAGGAAAATCTGGAACTGTCATCCACTGCTGGTGGAGGTGTATATTGATACCCTGCTTTAGAAAACGTCTTAGTATTAACTAGTAAAGCTGAAGATACACTTAACCATTGACCTCACAATTTCACTCCTGGTCTACAGAAATTGGAGCTCGTGTACTAGACTTAGGCACATTGTTTGGGAAAACAAACACACACATACACACAAAACACTGGAAATAACCCAAATGCCCATCAACAAGGATAAATTATGGCATAGTCAATCAGTGTAGCACCATACAGCAGTGACAATGAATAGTTTACAACTATATGCCATAACATGGATGAATCTTTAAAATAGAATATTGAATAAGAGACACCTGATACAAAAGTGTATATAGACTGTTTCCATTTATGTACACTTAAAAACAGAACAAACCACACTATATTGTTTAGGGATGCATAATCAGGTGTTAAAAGTATAAAGAAAAGCAATGAAGGGTGGTCATTAAAGTCAGGTACAGTTATCTCTGGGCGAAGTGGGTATGATGGGAAAAGGACACCAAGGAACCTTCTGGTGAACTCAAAATGTTCTACTTTTTGTGTAGTGATTACACAAGCGTTTGCTTTATGATTATTCAGTATATAGTGTTCATTTATGTTTTATATACTTTTCTACATTTGTATTATATTTCACAAATTTAATAAAAGTTATAAAACAAATAATGGGCTCGTTTCTGAAAACACATACCAACAGCCAGTGGAATGAGTAAAATGGAACTGATTTAAAGAGCCTAGTGCATGGAGAAGAGACCCTTGCTTTGTAGCCCAGAAGAAACCTAAAAGGAAAGCCGTATTTCTGCCCCATGAGTGTCTTCTTGGAGGGTCTTCAGCCAAGTAACCTCAATAAAATACCAACACAAGGACCCATGTCTTCTTTGATGGCCTCATCCTGCAGGGCATCAGCCAGATTCAAGACAGTGGAGGGAAGGCTATGTGGGCTTCTAATCCCCGGATCTGTCTAAAGACACCCAATTTAGCTGAATTGCAGGTGGGCAAACCCTCCCTCTCAGGTGTTTCCAGAGTCCCAGCAAAACAGAAATGCTTCCTTTGTGATGTCATCAGCACCTGCCTTCTGACCTGGCCCCAGCAGTTTCCAATATTGATAATTAGCAGTGACTGTTGATGGTGGAGGACAGTGACCTCCCACCACCAGTGACTTTCTTCTCTTCCGGGAGAGAAGTACTAGTAAAGAGGCTGCTTCTGGCTCAGAGGACCAGGCGGAGCCTGGGTGAGTGGGATCCAGCCTGAAGCCATGGATAAGGGGGTGCGCAGGGTGCAAAGGGAGGACAGGGCTGCCCCAGGAGAAGGGAAGCCTGGGCTGTGCTTGTGGGACAGCCAAATGATTATAGGGCTCTGCCTTCCCCACTCAGGCCCCACCAGCCTAGGGAATGAGAGCCTCCAGGGAAGGGGCAATGCTGCATTTCTAGACCTCAGCCTGAGGTCTTCTCTTCTCTAGAAATCCACAACTCCGTGTCTGGTTAGGCCAAGGACACTGGAAAAATGTTTCTCCATCCAAATACGTGGTATTCATACCTTCTGCACAAGAAATTTCTGTCCAGAAAGGTAAATCAGAGTGTGTGACAGAAGTCTGAACTCCCGAAATGGACCTGCTTTCCGAGAGTCTTGATTTGGCTCTTGGAGACAGGGAATGCCCTGGAATTGTCTGGATTGTCATTTAAAATGTGAATAGTGTCTTGGTTCTGCCTTGAAAATACTGTCCCTGTCAGTGGCATAAGTTTACATTCTGGATCCTGTAGCAAAATCTGCAGTCTGACTCCCATCACTTCCGAGCCCACTGCCCCCCACTTACCCTCTACCTAGCAGGCTCACCAGCATCTGGCCTTGGGGTGATAGAGACACAGGTGTGTGGCTCCCCTGCCTCATGACCTAAAATAGAGTCAAACTGATGAGAAATAGGCAGTGAGCTCACCTAGCTGACTCTTTCTTGGGTCTCCCACCTTTTCCCTCTCATTTTTCCCACACATCTCATCTGGGCAGTACAGAAAGGCCATGTACAGTTGTACAGGTTGTATACATTTGTGTTTATTTTGGGCAATTACAAGCAATTCTGCAATGAACATCCTTGTACATGTAGGTCTTTGTGAATTTGGTATTTCTGATAAAATGATTTTTAGACAAGAATGAGGTCCCAGGGCCACTATGGGCTCAAGAACACCCTTGACTGTGAGGGCTGTGCCCCTGTAGCTCTTCACTGGCTGGTCTAGGGCCTCAGGCAATTTCACTGAACAATATTCCAAGAGCTCCATGGAAACCTGCAAAGCTTTGGCATCTAAGTAACACAGACTTCACACTCATGGCCATTAATAAGTATTTGAGTCAGGGGCACTGTGCTAGATACTAGGAATTAAAAGAAAAACGGAGACACAATTGAACACGAAAAGGTTTTATAGTCTGGTGGGGGAGAAGGTACATATCAATGAATCTCTGACCCTTAAGGAAAGACATCATTTTGGATGGTTAATTTTTCTGGAGGCTGAAGGTTCCTCTCTTAAGCATACAGTCTTATTTTATTGCATCCATTTTGATGGGAATGCTTTCTAAATGTATTATATAATTGCTTTGCTCTTAAAATAAAACAGTCTGTCAATAAGTTAACCTTTTCCTAAGGATTCAGGATCATTGTTCTGAGCATATTTTCAATACCCTCTCCCCCCAATGATACACTGATGTCCTCAAGGTCCATAGAAATGACTCTCCACTAAATGAACCCGAACTTCTGAGTTTGGTTTACAATTTTTCTGTCTCTTCTCTTGCTCTTGCTGCTTGCTTTTTAGAAATCCTTGCTCTTTCCAATATGCTCCTGCTCATCTGCTGTGGGCTTGAAAATCAGGAAACTGGGCTTATCGGTCAGGCTGTTGGTTCAGCTGCCATATTACATCATCTAGTGGCTTCACAAGGTTTGTTGTCCCACATAAAGGTCCAAGGTGGTCAACAGCCCAGGGCTCTTCTCCTCTGGGTCATGAAAGCACCCAGATTTTCCTGTCTTGTTGCTTGGCCAATCCCACCGTGTTGTCCTTGTTGGCATCATCAATGCTGCCTCCCACCCCCACATCCACATTCCAGTCGGCACAAAGGGGGAAAGAGGAAGTGAAGAGCTGGCAGCTTCCTTTGTAGGAAGGGACCCGGAAGTTAAACATATCACTTCCACTCATATCCTGTTAGCTGTAGGGGAGGCTGGGCTATGTAGTCTCCAAGAGGGTAACTGCAAATCCAGGTTTTAACCTGGGGAGTTCCACTACTAAAAGGGAGAGGGAAAGAAAGGTGGCACTTGGCAGTCTCTGCTGCTCCCAGTCTATTAAAATTGAGTGTGGAGTAGAAGGGGGGCTCTCATGGAGGGAACAAGGGACTCTTCTGCAGAGAAAGCACCTGAGTTTTGGCAATTAGACAGCTCCGTCTGTTGTCTGTTTTGGTTACTCAGAGGTCTTTTGTTCCTTTTTTATTGTTATGGATTACGCGGGCCTAGCAAGACACTGCTGCTTAACAAAGTCTCCATGGAGACAGAGATGATAATCCAGGCCAGGGCACTTCTACCCCAATCTACACAGACTAAGAGCATGAAAAATGTTCCCAGCTCCCACAGGCCAGAGGCCAGTTTCCTTCAAAGTTCTCCAAAGGCCACAAAGCTTCCATTTTCATTCCCACGCACCTTTACGAGGCTGACGCCCACCCAGGTGGGTGGTGTTCCGTTGGCTGGGGCACTGGGGTTATCCCTTTCGCCACCGTCCAGCCCACCTGGCGTTGCCGTGGGTTCTCCTTCCTCCTTCTCTGTGTTGCCCTCTATTGCATGTCCATGACGCCTACCAGGCTAATCCTCTAGGTGCTGAGTGAGTTGGGTGTGGACTCAACACTCTTGTCCGCTGGCTCACATAGGCCTCCTGAGTAAAGCTCAGACTCGCGAGCATGGCATTGAGGCCTTTCGAGACCTGCTTCCAGCCTCCGTCCCTGGCCTCGGCTCCTACCACAGGGCATGTTTGGGATCAGGGATCACCCAGGGAGACTGGGCCACAGGCTCTGTGTGGATGGCACTTTGGCAAAGGGGGTTGGAGAGCTCTGGGTCTGAGCTAAAACATCCACAACCCCGTCTCCTCACTGGACACTCAGTGGTGCCTGGGAATTTCAGTCCTAGGGTCTCCCCCGCCTCCTGCCTGTGTCCTCCCAGGAAGGGTGAGATGAATATAGGCCAGGCATCCTCTGTGTGTGAAGAACTGAGCTAAGCACTTTGCATTTCATCTCATGTGTATTGAAACCCTATGAGGTGGGTACTATTACTAGACTTTTTATCTGCACCAGGGCACCTGTTTTCTAGATGTTGACCTCACCAGGAGGCCCCGGGAACCGAACCCCCGGGGCCTCCCATATGGTAAACGGGAGCCCTACTGATTGAGCCACAGCCGCTTCCCTCCCTTTAAATTATTATTTCCCCCTTTTTACATATGTAAAAATGAAGCCCAGTGAGGTTAAGTCCCATATTTAGGTGGTCCAGCTGAGATTTTACTCTAGGCAGCTAGAGTTCTTAAGCACTCCTTTTGTATTTATCTGCTTTATCTTTGTACTCACCAGGCCAGAAAGGGGCAATAGAGTGCTAGGGCCAGAGGAAACTTAGACCCCTAACTAGCCCAGAGCCCTCACCTATTAGAGAAGCCAGAGAGATCAAGTGAGCTACCCAAGATTGCACAGTATTTTAACAGCTGAGCCAGGGCTAGAATCCAGAGGTCTGATGCCCTCTTGACACTAAGTAGTAGATGTTCAAAAGGCTTGGACGACGAATGAATGAATGAATGAATGAATGAATGAATAGGTGAGTGAGTGAGTGAATGAATGAACAGAACTTGACGTAATCTGCTGAGTGGCTCACATTCGTTTTCATGGGACTAGGGGAGCTGGGTCAGAGCACCGCAAAGAAGACCTAATGGGGTGCACCAGGCTGGGGGAGAGGAATGGGGAGGCCGTGATATTGGTTATGGATCCAACCCATGAAAACATAACTACCCTTTGACCCCTCCTCTAGTGTCTCAGGACCTCGAGTTCACACTGCTTCCTCTATCATCTTCTTAAATCGCTACCTGTAACAATATCTTATCATTATGAAACTGTTAAGAGAGACACTTTTAGTGTTCAGCCTCCATTAGCTACAGCTGCAAGTGTAGGATAATATCTATTGAATAAACAAACCGTGCCCAGGCCCCTGCGCCTATAAGAGAGGACAGCTGTTTCCCACTGTCCCTTACTTTGCAAACTGATCTTTGGGGGTGCAAAACATCCCCAGGGTCACAACCAGTCATCTAGCAAGGTAGCCTGGACACTGACAAAACTCCAAGCTCACAGGAGTGTGGCCCCTGGCAAACTGGAAAAGACCCAACCCACTCCCTTTGGCCTCCAGGGTGGGGCTGTGGCCAATCTGTAGCTCTTTCCTTTGCTGGGGAAAGAGGAGCCGGAACTGGGTATCAGCCACTGGGATGGCGTCCGGAATGGCCCCTGGGCAGGGCACAGCCTTGCGGGGTTGTGTGTCTTCTCTTGCTTCTGGCTAGCGGGGGTGGGGGGGTGGCGCTGGGGGGCATGCCTCAGAGGAGACCTAGGCCGGGGGTGGAGGGGCAGGAGTAGCAAGAAAGCTGCGGAGACCTCACTGAGGCCCAGGTGCTGGACCAACAGCCCCACGCTTTTGCGATGACAATTTGGAGATGGTTCCTGGCAGCTACAGATCTCTAAGGCGGAGCCTGGATCTTTGCATATGATAATCCAGTCTGGGTTTCCGGTCGGGTTGGAGCAGCCTCGGGGCGGGACCAAGGTGGCTCCTGCTGGGAAGGGGCCGGCCAGCCGCTCCCCCTGAGATGCGGAGGGGAATTTGCTGACAGTCCCTTGCCAGGTGGTGCTGACCTCACCAGGCCACCGAGTGTGGAGGACCCGCTGGCAGTCTCCTCCCAGGTAGGAGCGTGCGGCCTGTCACCGCACCCCGGCGGCCCGAGCATCCTTCCCGGGGCGAGGGCCGCGGCGCCGAGGGCGCAGAGGCGGTGACCTCGCCAAGGGTAAGAGCCGGGACCCATGCAGCCGGGAGAAGGGGCGTAGAATCCGGGTCCTGGGCGGGGGAGGGGCTGGGGAAGGGGCTGGACTGGATCGCTTGCTCCGGTGCTTTCCGGGACGTCGGACTGCGAGGGGTGGGGGCGGGGGACACTGCGCCACTGCCTTTTGCCACGCTGGTACACCCCAGCTTGAGCCCAAGGAAGAGCGGACTGAGCCGCCCTCCGGAGAAGGCGGTGGCTTAGCTGACCCATCTGGGCAGGGGCGGGGAGAGGCCGAGGACCGGGGAGGTCCCTGGCTGGCGTAGGGGTCCCCGGCTCCCCGCCTGACAGCCAGGTGGGAGTTACCTCTCCGGACTGCCCCCACCCAGGAATTACCCGCGGGGGGCTGGGAGGGAAATGCTCTCTCTCACCGCAGTCTGACAACGACGCGGCCGCGCTGCTGCCGGGTGAGGGACCCTTTTTGTGCTTTTACGTGGGCTTGGCTCCAGGGACCTCAGGGGCAAAGAATGACACCTTCCCCCCATGTGCTTCCAAAAAAAAAAAAAAAAAAAAAAAGGTTCTTGCCTCCATCCTCACCTTGGCTTTGAGAAAGGGACTTTGGGTCCGAGTGATGCCCCTGGGTACTGTGGCTTGACCCCAGGCTCTCTGGAGGGGCAGCGACCGTTCCTGCTCTCAAACCCCCCTGGATCCATCTGGGGAGGGCTCCCCACTCCAGGCCCCTTTTCCTCAGCACTGCCAATCAAGGGAGTTACAACTTCCGCCTGGGCTCCAGAGTGTCATGGGTGTGAGCATTGTAGGGATCCGAATGGTCTGGTGACAGGAGATAATCACTCATGATGAAGGAGAGTCTAAGCAGAGTGGCCACGGGGCCTCTGCTACAGCTGGGGAAGAGAAGGAGAGGTGGCTCTGGGGCCAGGGAAGCCCGCAGCAGGGAAGCCCAGTTTCCATTTCCCATCCTGTATATCAGCCTCAGCCGAGCCTGGGTGGACATCTCCAGGCTCCTGGGGAAGGATGGTGCTGAGGGGGCAAGGAGATGGACTTTCTCCTTTAATGGCCTGTGAAACTCCAGAAAGGCAGGGATTTGCTGAAGAAGTGGCCAGGGCCCCGGGAGGAGGTGTTGGCCAGTCAGCCTTCTCTTAGCATCGCCTCTGTGGTATCATCTTATCCTTGTTCTCAAGCTGAGTCCTGTCCCCAGGACAAATGGATGGCATCAGAAACAGTGTGGAACTGTTGCCCCTGAGGATGAGCCTTCCCTCACTTCCCCTTGTCTCCTCTCTGAGGCAGATGTCTTTCTCTGGAGGGAAACTGAGGCAGGCAGTGAGTTGTAGTATTTTAGAGCTAGGGTCAGCCATCATCATTGTGCAGATGAAGAAACTGAGGCGCGGAGGGTGCAGTGGATTGCACCTGGTCAGTTGCTGCCCCACATTCAAACGGCTCCTGACGCGCCGGCCCCACAGTGCAGTCTAGGTGTGGCCTTCTCTTTCCTCTCTCTTCCTCTCTCTTCCTCTCCTAGGCTAGGCGAGGCTGTCAGTGCCTCCTGATGGGAGGGCATGGGTGGGTGGGGGCCAGCGACAAGAGAGAGCCCCAGCATTTTCTCCTCCTTTAAGATATAAATTTTCTAGTTATTTGAGAAGGAGGCAGCTTGAAGAGGGGAACCAAACTCCCTTGGTTACTTTCCCATCATGCCCCCTATACCAAATTCCTTCTCCCTCCTGCCCTGGTACCAGCAGCTGTGAACACAACTGGGTAGCAGGGACCCATGGGCAGAGGGACTTGAGTGACTTCTCTGGCAGCATCACAGGATGGGAGGCTCTGGCCCCCCGTCATCCTGAGTGAAAGGGGGGTACTCTGTGCCTGGCTTTTCAGAGACACCCTCTGGAGCACAAAGCCCCTGAAGCTGGCCCCTCGGTGTTCCACAGCAAGCCCAGCATTGTGTGATGAACGCCAGTTATCACTAGTCTAACCTGTGGCAGGGGATGCAGTGTCCAGTAAGCCAGATGGAACCAGCTGCCTACGGGGTGATAGTGCAGTGCCAGAGAGAGGAGAGGACCCTCTATACTGAAAGAGACGGTGTCGGCTCCTCTCCTGGGACCCCCTTCTAGCCGCTCTCTAGGAGGGAGGCTGGTACCCCCCATCCTAGGTGTGCCCCACCCTGGGTCCGCAGAGGCAGACTCAGGTCTCAGAGAGATGCCCCAGCGCATGGAAGGAGAACCAGACTTGTAGAGAGAGAGCCTGCTTCTGAACCAAGAGCCCCTATTAGCTGGCACTCCGCCCTCAGTTTCCCTTCCTGACAGCTGGGGATGAAAATGCCTTCCCCAGATGGGTAGGAGGGCTTTGGAAACATGTCAAGAGTTTATTTCAGATGGGAAGTGTTATTCCTGGAGGCTCAGGTCTAGATTGAAGCCATCTGTTTCCTGCCACGAGGGGGGAAACGTGGGTTCGCCCTCTGCAGAGCAGGCCCTTGCCCTCTCTGGCCAGTCCAGGGCACCCCTTTGGGCTCGGAAGGCAGGCTGTCCCTCCCCAACCCACTTCAAGTTGCACATTGGTCCTTGAGGACTTCCTTTCCTTGGCTGCCTGTGGTAGTTATGCTAACAGAATTGGCACCCCATAAAATGTGGGGTGTCTAGTGGCACAGTGGACTTCACTGCACTCCTGTATCTTCCCTCCCAGCTCAGGAATCCCACGGCCTACGTCCCCCGCTTTTTCCTGGGGAGGGGCAGGTGGAAGGAGTGTAGAGATACTGGGCATAAAGTGCCCGGTGCTCTTTGCACAGTGTCTGGAGTGAGGGGGACCCCGGGTCCTCGGCAGATGACACCGGAAGGGCTGTAATGAAAGCGCTTAGGGGAAGTGCCCAGCCTCCAGGGAGATCAGCTTTTAGTGCACTGTGCTTCCTAAGGTGGGGCCCTGCTGCTCTCCACTCCCCTCTCCTGGGAGAGCCGTGGTTTTCGCAGCTTCCTCATGCACGAGCATTGGTGATGTGAACTGGACTCCTAGTTCTTGAGTTGGTTGGCACAGTTCATGCAAGATGGAGTTAAAGGGCAAGCCGAGATGAGAACATGAGCAGCTCCTGAAGTATGGTGCATTCTTTTTCTATATCTGTCTGGATTGCTCAGGCCAACCGAGGGCAGCTCTTTTGAAGAGCACCCTGTGGCCAGAACCCTGTGTTTCTAGGGCAGGGTGTGCACCCAAGCTGCCATGTGCCTTCCCCAAACCCCTGAGGCTGGTACCAAGACATGCAGGGGCCAGGTGGTGGGGGGAGGGGGCATTGTCATCCCCTAACAAGGGCCTCCTCTAGTCATGAGCAACATTCTCCAAAGGGAAACGGAGGGCTGGACCTGCTTAGAAAACCAGGACTAGGATCCAAGTGCCCTGGACTCCCACCTTCTGCATCTCCCACCCTCCGCTCTGCTGGTCTGCAGGAGCCCCCTCCAGATGAGATCGGAAGGGCTGGGGTGGATGTGCTGCAGCATAGCCACGTGCCTGCAGGCTCTTGTTCCCGGCAAGACAGGTCCTCTGGAGTCCTCGGATAATCAGAGGCAGAGCGGCCAGGCCAGCTTCCAGCAGCAAGCCAAGCATCCCTTCTCCCCATCACAGGGCGGCCTCACCAAAGAAGGTGGCCTGGAGACCAGGGACTTCTCCTTGCTCAGGCCGCATCTTCACAGGATCAGGCCGAGCCAGAGGGACACTGGCCTCAGGCCACGTGGGTCTGGCAAAAGAGCAAGGGCTCCTAAGGTCTTAGGTGGGCAAGAAGGACCTGTGGCCACCTGGCTGGGGCTGGCAGGGCTGTTTGTTGGGGTTTCGATGTTGAGGCCTCATCACCTCGAGGTGTCTGAGTAGCAGTGACTGGACCGTAGGCTAGAAATGCTGGGGAGGGCAACTGGACATTCACCCTGGGTCCTGTGGGGCAGCTGTGCCTTGCTAAGGGGCCTGGAGGCCTGGAGGACCTAGAACACTTGGACTCTCTGCCTGGAGGGCATTAGCCTTGGGATCTGGGTTCCCAACCTGCTTCCTCAGCTGCTCGCCTCTGTGCATCCTCCACGTGCAACCTGGTAAAATAGTGCCCCCTGCATGGGGCTGCTGGGGGGTGACCGGGAGGGTGCTGAAAGGTGCCTCGCATGCTGCTTCATGGCCGCGAGCTCCCTCCTTTGCCCTCACCTGTCCTTTCCCGCTGAGTGGCCACCTGCCTGGAGAGCTGTGGAGTGGCCAGACGCGCTGGCTGACCACCCGTGCTGGCTGACCACCCGTGCTGACTTGCTGGAGGCACCTTTAGAACGAGCGGTTCTCTTCAGAAGAGCTTCCAGTCGCCGAGCAGCTCTGTGTGTTTGGGTGAGCTGTGGGTGTGGGACAAAGAGCAAGGACCCATCCTGGACTGGGGCCTCGTGTGACCCAGCTGTAAACCTTCTAAGGCACCAGAAGAACGCTGGGCCCTTGAGTCCTCTCCACCCCCAAGAGAGAGGCAGAGCAGGTGTGAGGCTCCGAGACGTGGGAGTAAGCACACACCCTCACACGCAGCTCAGGGGCCCTGCTCCCCCAGCACCTGACACCCCCTTCTGCTGCTGGCGGGTCTGCTGAAGCCGTTTAAGACGGAAGGCCTGGGATGTGCAGGTCGTGCATGCCGGGCAGGGTGCCCAGGGCTGGGCTCTGCTGAAGGACAGCAGGAAAAGTGGAGGGCCAGGCTTCCCACCCCGCCGCCACCTGCAGCTCCTGAACAAGGACCAAGGGGCTGAGCAGAGGCAGGGAATGGAGGAGGCCAGGGAGCAGGGCGCAGGCCCCTGACCCGCTGCAAAGTGGAGGAGCTGGAGAAGCCCAAGTCCCAGCGCTGTGCTGTGGGCCTGGGAGGGAAAAAGCCCTCCTGCTTTCCCACAGCCAGGACAGAGGAGGGAAGGAGTTTGGGAGGAGCAAACTTTCTGACCTAGGCCTTAGTCCAGGGGCTGGGTGTCCTAGCTATCCTGCCTACTTATCAGACGAATCATCCTGGAGCCCAGCTCTGACCTTGTCACTCCTTACCTCAAAAACCTTCACTGGCTCCCCAGAACCTGCCTTTGATGACTCATCTTGGTTTAAGCCCAAACTACCTTTTCCAGTTTGCCCTCCTCCTCCCCCTTTCTGCACGCTGTGCTCTCTCAGAGGCTCTCCAAGTGTGGGGAGGGGTCATGTATTAGATCACCTGGAGGCTTTTACAAAATACACACACCCGACTTTTCTGTCACCCCTCTACCCTAGCTCAGCCAAGTACTGTTACTCTGGCAAATGAAACATGCTCTGGACTGGCCGGCCCCCTTTCACCCTCCCATCACAGTCCTTGTCCTCATCCTCACCCTCATCTGTTCAGTATCTCCCTGTGCTTCAAAGTCTAACCCAAATGCCACCACCTCCATGCAGCCTTCCTGGGGTTGCACCAGAAGAGGCCTCTAAGGCCATCCATGCACTTATCACCCTTGAGTCTGTCTCTGCGGCTAGACGTGAGCTCATCCTTTCACTTATCAAGCATCCACTGAGTGCCAGTCACACATGTGGCCGCCAGTAATCATGTGTGAGGGGACAGGTGGGCACATAAGGGGAGACTTACAACAGCCTTGGAAATGCTGTAACAAGGGCATTTTGGCAATGACTAGTTTTGAAGCTGAAATGTGCATTCTTTATGACCAACAGTTTCACGTCTGGGTGTTTAATTACCTAGAGAAACTCATACGTGTGCACAGGAGACATAGGATCAGCCAAGGTTACCTAGAGCAATACTGCACAGCAGTTAGAAATGCATATAATTGGGAGATTTTATTTTATGTTAATGATGCCTCAATAAAGCTGATATATATATAATATATTCTGTATTATTAACATGGATAAATTCAGAAACAATGTGGCAGAAAAGAGAAGATTGCATAATAATACCATTAGTGAAATCTTAATTGTAATAAAAATCACAAAACAGTACTGTCTGTGATTTACGCATACAAACATGTTGCAATACCTTTCAAGTTTTCTTTGGAGAGGGAGATGAGACTGAAAGGAGGAAAAGGAAGGACTTCTCATTTTCCAATAAGCCAAAGCAAGAATGGCATAATATTAACTTTCGTTAATTCGGTTGGTTTTATTGCTTTAACAATATTAAAAAAATGTAATTGTTTTTTGTGTTTAAAATTTAACAAAATTTTTTTAAAAAGTAATCTAGGATGACAGGCTCTGTCCTCTCCCTGGGGGTTCAAGGAAGGTTCTACGAGGAGGGGTTGTTGAAGGAAGGGTGAGAGTGGGGGTGGGCTGGTCCAACTGGGGAAGGGGCTTGGGAAAAGGAGGAGATGGGTGTTTCAGGCCAGAGAATAGGGGCAGGCCCTTTACAAGTCCCAGATGCCCAGGACTTTTTAAATGCTTGTTGAGTGACTTGTATTTATCAGGCTGCTCCTTCCCTGCTGCCTTCCCCATCCTCTGCCCCAATTTCAGCTCCCCTATTCCTAGACTGTGTACACAGTAACTAGGATCCTCAAAAAAAAAATGCATGCAAATCGATCATTTTTTAAAAGCCTAGATAAGCAATGGGCAGTGGGGAGGAATGAAAATTAAAATGGGGAAAATAGCTACCAATGCAGAGAAAATAGACTTCTGGAGGATACTGTGCTCAACCAGATGCACATTCATTTGAAAAGTGGCTGAAATTGATCGTTTTCTGGGAAAATATAAATCATCAGTTTGACCCCAGAAGAACTGGGAAAGCCTAACAGACCAATAATCATGGGAGAAACTAAATTTTTGTGAAGGTATCACCCTCCTCTCCAAAAAAATCCCTGTTTAGACAGGGATTTAGACTTCTAATTTCTATCAAACCTCCAAGGAACAGAAAATTCCGATGTTATTTAATCTCTACCATCTGTACCCTATCATAGAGAAGAAAGGAGCCCAAATTATTCCATGAAGCCATTCACGATATTGATACCAGCTTGACTAACATAGCACAAAAAAGAGAAAATTATTGAAAATTCTTATGTCTGAATATTGTTACAAAAATCATAAATTGAGGGGAGAGGATGTAGTTCAAGTGGTTGAGCACTTGCTTCCCACGTACGAGCTCCTGGGTTCATTCCCCGGTACCGCCTAAAGAGAAAATCATAAAATGAATAGACTCATGAAGCATTAGGTTAAAAAAATTAATGCAACATCAGTAAGTGGGGTGATATTCCAGAAATAATATTAGGAAAACTGTTAACATAATTTAACAAACTAATAGTTTAAAATAGACCAAAAAAACCCATATGAACAACTCCATAAATGCTGAAAATGCCTCAAAGGCATTTGATAAACTTCAACATATATCCCTGATTTTTAACTCTTATTTTTGTCTTTTTTTTTTAAATTGTGGGACCATATGTACAACACAAACTTTCCCGTCTCAACACTCCCAAGCATACCATTCAGTGGGATTAATCCCATTTGCCATGTGGTTAATCCATGACTAAAACGTTCCCATCTCCCTAAAGAGAAACCCTATATCTATTATGCACTAACTCCCCTTTCCCCCTGTGTGCTACCCCTGGCAACCTGTACTCTGATATCTGTCTCGATGAGCTTGCGTATTCTCTGATACTTTCTTTGTAGTTACCACGGGGCTTAAAACTAAACTAAACTTAAAACTAAAATGGAAACAACCATCCTCCCATCCTTCTGTAGTTTTTTCACAAATTGCGTGTTTATACATTATGAGTCCCAAATCACTAATTTATAATTACTTTTTGTGCATTTGTCTTTTAGATCCTGTGAGAAATAAACAGTGCAGTAACGAACCAAAAATACGATAGTACTGGTATTTATATTTACCCATGCCGTTAGGCTCACGGGAGGTCAGCAATCTTTATTTCTTCATGTGGCTTCCATCTATTGTCTACTGTCTTTTGCTTTCAACCTGCAGAACTCTCTAGCATCTCTTGTAGGGCCGGTCTAGTGGTGACAAACTCCCTCAGCTTTTGTCTAAGAATTCTTGGTTGGCAATTTTTTGCTTTTAACTCTTTAAATATATCTTCCCACTGCCTTCTTGCGTCCATGGTTTCTAGTATGAAATCAGTACTTAATCTTATTGAGGCTCCCATGTACGCGACATGTTGCTTCTCTTGCAGCTTTCAGAATTCTTTCCTTATCTTTGGCATTCAGCAGTCTGATTATGATATGCTGGGCCATGGGTCTATTTGTGTTTAATCCTGTTTGGGGTTTTTGAGCATCTTGGATTGTGTATATTCATGCCTTTCATTAAATTTGGGAAGTTGTCAGCCATTATTTATCTGAGTATTCTTTTTGCCTCTTTCTCTTCTCCTTGTGGAACTCCCACAATGCATATATTGGGGTGTTTCATGGTGTCCCATAGGCTCCTCAGGCTCTGATCTCTTTTCTTCATTCTTCCTTCTCTTTGCTCCTCAGTATGGTTGATTTCACTTGCCTTATCATCAAGTTCTCTGGTTCTTTCTTCTGCCAGCTCCAATCTGCTGTTGAACCACTTGTTCAACCCAACTCCTAAGGGCACAGGTTGGGGCAGACGCGAGACCAAAGAATACACCTGCCACTGAGTCAGACATAAGCTTTATTTGGACTTTTGAACAGGAGACAGTCTCCGGTGGTGGCAGTCCAGAGAAAGAAGGTAGCGCTTCTCAGAGAGGCAGGAAAATGAGGGGTGCTACAAGGGTTTCAGAAGAAAGACATTCCATAGGGTATGAGAAAAGAGTTTCTGCTAGGGCCCCTTGACGTGCACATATGGGATGTGGTGACATTTTTGCTAGTGCTCTGTGATGTGCACATATGGGGTCTGGTGATGTTATCACTGTGTACATAAGAATGAAGTTGTACTGCTCTGAGGAAATTACGGTTTATGATACTATCTGTATATTCTTTCCCCTCCGGGGAGGATTGTTACCCTTTAACTTAGGTCCAGGTCATGTAGGTGGCTACATGCTGTGTGGGCTTAGGGGGAGCCGGGCTCTGGGTCCCCAACCCCTCTAGGGAATTTTCTCTTTCTGTTACCATAGTCTTCAACTCTGTTTGGTTCCTTTTCATAATTTCCATTTCTCTATTGATATTCTCCAGGTGTTCATCTATCATTTTCCTGATTTCCTTTAGTTGTCTGTTCAGGTTTTTCCTTAGCTCTTTGAGCATATTTAGAACCATTTTCTAAAAGACTTTGGTATGTCCCAGGTCTGGTCCTCCTCATGGATGGTTTCAAATGTTTTAATCTTCTACTTTATCAGGGCCATTGCTTTCTATTTCTTTGTATGTTTTGTAACCTTTTGTTGAAACCTGGATATTTTGATATTTTGATGTGTTATTGCTGGAATTTAGACTTTGAGGCATCTGTTCATAAGCTTGTATCCAGCTAGTGTTTGATAGAGCATTCCTTGAATGCCAGGAGCAAAAAAAAAGGAAGAAAAGAAAACAATTTTCCCAGTCTTTGCAGATTGATCTGTGTCAGCGCTTTCCTTCAAGGTCTATCCATACAATGAGTTTAGAGAAGAGCTCTAAGCCAAAGCATATGGGGCTTCCCTGATCCTTTCTGCTCATGCATCTTATCTCAGGCATGTGTGTGGCCCTAGAATTTTCCTGTTGATGTTGATATGAACATTTCTCTTCCTTAGGAAACAGTTTCCTCTCTGCACTGCACTGTATGTACTACAACCAGCCAGCCCTTGCCCCAGGCAGCACAACTTGATTGCTTTCCCACAGTGTTCTAGATAAGTGCTTGGTGAACTACCTTCAACACACAGGGCAAATTCTGGGACAGTGAGTCCCTCAGGCCACCACCAGACAAATTGGGCCAGACACTCATGTTCCCAGTATGTACGTGATGGTTACTCTGCTCCCTGTGGAACCAGGACCAGGATCCATACTGGAGGGGTGAGCTGGCTCCATGCTGAGCTGGTGAGGGAGAGAAGAAAGAAAGAGAAAGGAAGTAAGGGAGGGAGGGAGGGAGGGAAGAAAGAACGAAGGGAGGGAGGGGTAGAAAAGAAAGAAAACACTAACAATACTAGTAGAAAACATGGGCAAATATTTTATGCTCCTAGAGTAGGAAAGGCTTTTTAAGCAAGACTGATACTTTGAGTACAGAAAAATCTGAAACTTCTGTAAGCAAAAGATACCACTAAAAAGTAAAAAAAATAAAAAATAGAGAAATGATAATTTGCAATACATATGATAAAAAGTTAATTGCTTTAATTTAGAAAAACTTCTTAAAATCATTAGATAAATTATATGACCATAAATAGCCAGGTCACAGAAAAGTAAATTGTAAAGCCAATCAATCAATAAACATGAAAAAAATGCCCCTCTTTTTTGATGCTCATTGACATAAGATACCATTTTCAACTTTTATATTGGCAAAATTTACAAATTTGGTAATGCACAGTGTTGTGAAGCATGGAGGGAAACAGGCATCCAGGCATGGCTTGGAGAGGGGAGGGGGAAGAGTGTGAACTGCTCACCCTCTTTGGAGGAGAATTTGCCAATATCTGTCAGAATTTTAGCTCCACATACCCTGTGACCCATCACTCCTAGGGATTATCCTATAGCTAACTTCACACAGGTACATGAAGATATGTAATCGAAGATGTTCATTGTAGTTTGTCCATCAATACAGATAGAGTCACACAATTGACAGTCCATCCATTCAATAAAAAATTCCTAGTTGTGAAAAGAATGGGGGGATCTGCTTGTGTTGGTATGCATACACTTGTGATGTCTTTAACTAACAAAACAAAGATGCTGTACCCGCAATATGTTCCTGGTTGGGTTTAGAACAAAGATCCAGGCCTAGATATATATATATATTTGTCCATATTTATGGAGAAGTTCTTGAAGAAAACTTAAACAGGAAACTGTCGGCAGTGTTTATGTTTGGGTGGTAGGATGGCAATCTGAGATGGCAACTGTCTTTTCATAGGTATTATTTTGGATTTGACTTTTTCCCTAAGCAGATTATTTTAGGAATTTAAAAAGAATATTCAAGAAAAAACAAGTTATAAAGGGACAATGCTATTTAAAATTCCTTACCCTGAAAAAGAAAACTTTCTTTTTCAATTCATTTCTCATTGGGTTCACTTCTCACATTCACAATTTTCAATCTGGGAGGGCCCACAGCTCTAATGTCTTCGTTTTGCCCACAGGGAAAATGAGACCTAAAGAGGTTTCTGCAAGCTGCCGGGCGGGGGCTCTGGCTAGTCTGTCTGCAGAGGCCAAGCTCCTAGGACGCTGCTTTCACAAAAGGGCCCAATGAGCCCGCTATACATATTACGAAAGCTTCCATCCTCAGGCTTTTCTCCCCTTTCCCAGCACAAATACCAGTGAGTCCTACTTCACGTGTGAGGAATTTGTTAAAATGCAGATTCCCAGGCACCGCCCTGGAGATTTGGATTCCGTGAACTAGGATTGGGCTCTTAAACTTGCAGTTTGCTCCAGATGATTCTTAAGCAAGTGGTGGCCTCTTCTCACCTCTGCTCAGCCCCTCTAGTGCTATCTGTGTGTCTAGGCTGAGGCCCCCCACCCCAGCAAGGGAAGGTGGGGTGCCCCAGCTCACCAGGGGGAGAGTGATGGAGCTGGACTTAGGTGTTTGGACCCTCAATGCAGGGTCCCTTCCAAGAACCCCTCCTCCCCAGGACCCCTGCTCAGCTGGGATGGATAGTAGATCCCCTGCTCAACCACAAGCGGTGGGCAACTGGCTGGCCTAGATTTGGAGGGGGGAGCATCTGGGGTTCCCCTCACCCCAGCAGAGCTCCCTGCTGAAGCAGACCTGGTTGAAAGATGTGGCCTGGCCTGCTTGGGCTGGGGGAGGAGCCACGAGGAGGCTGGGAGCACCGAGATCCATACCTGCCTGAACTGAGAGTGCTCCATTTTCCCTGTGCCACAGAGCCTCAGAGGAGCCGGACTCAAGTGGGAATGCAGCTGGGCCCCCCACTTTTTCCTGAGCCCTGATCGAGAAGAGGAAGGTCCAGGGACAGCCTGTTTGCCTGGGCCCCAAATCTCACCCAGCGGCTGCTCCAGGTAAGTGTGCCCACCCCATGCCACCCACTGGGACTAATCCCCTAGCACCCAGCTCCTCTATCACACCTGGGAAATGTGGCCATCCCTGTCACCCTGGCCTGGGGCTCTCTGCTCAGTGCCTGGGTGAAGGCCCTCCCTCCTAAACCCACAGCCTGACTGAAGGGGGCTGGGTGGGCTTGGGGGCCTCGGCTCCTGGGACCTGGGAAGGAGGCTGGAGACTCTCTGGCTTTGGTCAGGATGCCCTTCTGCTCCTCAGAAACGTCCCCAGGCTGGGTTTTGAGGTAGGTCCCCTAAGAGGTTCTGGCCCAGCTGGCCTCAATTTGGGACAGGCCCAGAACCCAATCAGATGGGCTCTTCTGAGAGAGCTCAGCCCCTTGACACTTTCTCCTCGGCAAATGGTGAAGACGGATGGCATCTTCATAGAACCTTAGAGCCAGAAGGGATCTTGGTGGCATAGTCCAACCTCAATCCTCTCTCCCTACTTCTCAAGCATTACTTGTGTCAATAGTGGCAGTTGAAAATGTTCTATTCGAGCCTACCAGAGGAACTAAGTGTAATCTGGTCAAAGTAGGCAGGTAGCGCTTGGGCTTCAGACCACTCTTCTTGGGTGCCTCCTCCCTGCCTGGCCCCAGGTGCCCCTTCCCCTCCTCCCATCTGCCTTGTACGTCCCAGCACCCCAACTTCCTTTGTGAAAGGACCCTTGCAGTGACTGGACATCCAAGCCAGAAGGTGTGAAAGCGGGGTTAGCATCTCAGGGAGGCTTCCTTTCCTATCTAGGTAAGATCGACAAAGGATAGGAAAGTGGGGGAGGCTTTCAGGAGGAAGCTATGACTGTGATAACATTTCTCTATTGAGAGTGTCTCTGAAATCTCCTTTTCCTGAAAGAACAAGTTATCCTTTATGAGCTGTTACTGATAAAAGTGCCCTTATATAGAGTTCTTTTCTGTGCAGAGTGCTCCACAGTCATGCGTCAGGTATAACCAACCACCCCGTCCATTCCTGGGGGAGCCCTCCAGGGCAATGAGCCTTGGCCACAGGCATCATTTCACTCTTGTCCCTCGGCCAGGCCACTGCCCCAGCCCCGCCCTCCTCCAGGCCTTGCCGTAGTGAGAGGCGGCATCGGGGAGTGGGTAAGAGCCTAGTTCTGAGCCCAGGGAATCGAATTCCAGCTCGTAATGTCTAGGTGCCTCAGTCTTTTCATCCATAAAACAGGGATAACAATAGTACCCCAGGGTTACTATGAAGATGAAATGAGTTAATGCATGTAAAGTGCTTGGAACAGCATCTAGCAGCTTAAACAATCACGTATTTGCTCTGATCATGACAAAGGCCGGTTCTCTCTCAACCACACTCTGCTGCCCAATTCACCTCCCTAAAGCACAGTGCAGCCATCTCACTACCCTGCTCTAAAATCATCCATGGCTCCCTATGGCCTGTTTAATGACTATGCTCTAACCTGCCCTTTAAAGACCCTGAAGGCAGAAACTATGTATCATTACACAGAATAAGGAATCAGTAATATTCCTTGAGGTAGGTGAGCTTAGGTGCCAGTCCCTAAAGAATGGCAGTGCAACCATCTCTAGCCCCAGCTGGGGCTTTGATCCAAGCTCTTCTGCCTCCCCGACTGCAGCTCAGCCACCAGCAGACCTGGATGTGGGGTGCTGGACCTGCACCCTGGAGTGGGGTTGGTTTCCCTCGGATCCGGTAGGGCGCACATGCGGCGAGCCCTCCTTTGGGTCCCGGCCCTGGCACACATCAGGTCGAGAGAGGACTCCCTGGCATCGCCCAGGACCGGGCAGTGACTGCAGTTAGGATGCACACTCTCCGCTGAGCTCAGGCCGGGCGACAGATGCGACGTAGTCGTCCTCATCCATCACCGTCCCTGGGAGGCAGCCAGAACCACGGCTGCCATAGCCCAGGCAGGAGGCCGGAGGCCAGCAGAGACCTCCGATGACCTGGCACCTTGACCAGTTCACTCGGCAAGAAGAGAGGCTGCGCACCAGGGAGGGGCCGGAGAAGGGCAGATCCGTGTTCAAAACCAGGCTCCTCAGCTAGTGCAGAGGACTTGGGCACTTCAGCTGACTTCTCTGAGCCTTTTTTACCATCTGTAGAATGGGGAAGGTCAGACTCATTTTATGGGGTTCGTGTGAGGCCAAGGGGGCCTGCATAGGGTGGGCGCTGGCCAGCTCACCTGGCCTCCCCTCCAAGATCAAAGTGTGGGGTGCCTTTGGCCGGATAGGAGAAGGGGGGCAGTCCAATCTCCCCAGACTCCCAGCAGGGTGAGAGGAGCAGGAGGGAAGAAGCGCAGCTCTGTCTTGTGTTCTTGGAGGTTTTCCACTTGGAGGCTCCGGGAGCCAGGAGCTGAGTGACAGGAAGGCAACAAACCAGAGCAGCCTAGTTCAGGCAGGCTGGCAGTTTTCTTTTTATTCATTCAACGAATCCCTGCTGGGAACCTACAAGGGATTCCCGACACCATCCTGGGCACTTGGGATCTACAGCAGCAAGGGAAATGCTGTTTTCCTGGGATTTTCATTCTAATGGGGAAGGGGAGGGACAGAGGGTAAAAACAGAAATTGTGAAGGGAATGTTAGAAGGTGATAAGTGCCACGGAGGGTGGGGGGCAGAAGGAGTGCCAGGGAAGCTGCAGTACTAAACAGAATCAGCAGGAGAGGCCTCACCAGAAGGGTGACATTTGAAGCATTCGGGAATGCCCGAGAAGACTGTCGGCTCAGAACCAAGCTCAGGTGCCTTTCACGAGATTCTAGGAGCAAAATCTAGAAGTCAGTCTATTCCTGGATAATGTCATGTGCTTGTTCCGAAAACTTCAACAACTCCCCACTACCTACACTAGTAAGTGCCTGAGTTTCAGGGCCTCGAGGTCTGGCTCCAACCTGCCTGTGATCTCAAGAGACCTCGCCTGACCTCTGCTGCCAAGCCAGTCTGCCTGCCATTCCTGGACTATCCCCACCTCTGCGTCCCCCCTCCACCCATCTGTCACCTCTGCCTGGACTGTCCCTGTCCCCGCTGGTTTCTGCCAGCATTGAAATCTCACCTTCCCTCAAAATGCCACCTTCCCTGAAGCCTCCCTGGTCCCCCTGACTGGCCGCCGTCTCTGAGCCCCACAGCCTTGGCTTGTCCCTTTCTCGTGGCTGGACCTTACTCTGCCTTGAGCATGGGCAATGGCTGAACTTCTTGGTCCTTCCACCGGGCTGGGGGTTCCTGAGGGCATGGTCTCGTGTTCTTTCACCTTCGGAGTTGAGTGTGTCCAAGTCCAAAGTGATACTGGGACAAGCCAGGGGGAGCCGTTGGCCCATTCAGACAGGGAAAGCAGATGTGGGGGTGGACAGGAAGGAAGAGAGGCAACAAAAACGAAGGTGATAAAATGGAAGAGCTAGTGAAGGAAGAGGAGAGAGAAAGCTCCACCATATTTTTTTCCAGACAGTCAGCCTATCACAGAGGGTCTCTTCTTCCCTGGAACTATCTAGCCCCTCCAGCATCCCAGGCCAGTGCTTCCTTGTATCTAACTAGTACACCTCTTGCTGCAGCTGATTCGGGTTGCTCTTCTCATTCAGCATGGACCAGAGTGACTGTCTTGACCCCCACCCCAGGTGCTGGGGCAAGGTCAGAATGAGGCAGGGCCCTGGTCTCCAGATTGAGGTCAGTGACCTCCTGGCTTCACAGAGGCTACTGGGGGCTAAGGTATGGGGCCAGCCACTCGGCTCAGCCTCCCTTCGCAGCTCACCGTCATCACAAGCAGATCTGTAAATAGAGAGCCCACCTCGAGGGCACTCTGGCCCTTAGCCCCTCGCCTTCTGGCCCCTGTGAGGCCATGTGAGCTGGACTCCCGCTTCTGCCATCTGGCTCCCACGCACTGCTGAGCAGCTGCGCCCAGAGAGCCCCCTGCCTCCGCCTCACTCTCCAGCTCCCACCCAAGGCAGCCAGCATGGCTTTACCTTGTTTAACAGATGGGGCCAGAGCCCAGGGCTCAGGCCTCCACCCCAGGTCTCCCTCCTGGCTCTGTGGCTTCTGGGGTGAGGTGCATTTCCATCCTGGAGACTCAGAATCCCCCAGGAGAAAGCCTGGAGGCCATCTGGGCTCCTGGCATGTCCTGCATCCTCTCCCCACCTCCCTCTCCACTTCTGTCCCACTGTGGTCTCCTCCTGGAACATCCTGCCCTGCCCGAGGCCTCCACCTGGTAAATCCTCTTCAGTGGGACACTCCTAAGGGGTTGTGGCTGGGGACCTGCTGCTCAAGTCTAGGCTCGTCTCAAGTCAAGGGTAATAGTTTCTGGGGAGCGGATGTAGCTCAGTGGCTGAGCACCTGCTTCCCATGTACAAGGTCCTGGTTTCAGTTCTTGGTACCTCCAAAAATAATTAAAAAAAAAAAAAAAAACCCCAAGGGTAATAGTTCCTGTCTGGGGGTTGTCACGAGGATTCAGTGGGCTCGAGCTGGTGGCATCTTAGCTCCGTGCCTGCCAGGTGGTAAGCCCTCGGTTAACATGAGCGGCTTCTGCTCTCCATATTGCAAGGTCTGTCCTGGCTGGCACCTCCTCCATGCAGCTTTTCTGGAGTCCCCAGAGCTGGGCAGGCGCTCCTCCCCTGTGCTCCCAACACCCTTGAACCAGCCTTAGGTGTGCACGTCTGTGGGCCTGTGGGTACATGCCTGTGTACCCACTAGAATTGTGTGCCTAGCCTGTGTGCAGGGAACAGAGCCTGGAACATAATTTGCTGAATAAGTGACTTCGGAGTGAGAGATGGGGGCTGGGGCAGGGAGACAGCGAGACTGAGAGAATAGCATTGAAATTCCCAGGCCTGGCTTTTCCAGGGCCTGTCCTAAAAGACCAGGATGCCCACACGAGGTCTGAGGTGGGATGAGATGGCTGAAAAGGACCCTCAGTCTCCTGTCCTACGTGCAGGGCAGTGATTCTCCACGTGGGGTCCCTGCGCCCGCAGCATCAGGATGAGTGGTGCTCAAACGCCAAGGCACCAGCACTTGGGAACCTCTGCTTGAATGGTTCAAAGGAGCTCAGATGACTCGTTTTCCCTTCAACTAGCCTCAAAGAGGGGCAGCAATAGAATCTCTCTTGGAGGTCTCTGCTCTGCTGAGATCTTCCTGGAAGTCCATTGGGCTGGGTGCCCAGGGTCCTGCTCCTGGCTGGACCCACACTCCTGAACTTGAGAGCATTTTACTGACAGGGCAGGTACAGGGCCAGTCCCCCTGCAGGATTGTCACCTCCCCTTTCCCATGTGGACCTGGACCAGAAGGGGTGCTGCTCCGAGCTTGGTCTTGGTCCAAACCCATCTGCACTGCCGTTGGCCAGCAGCCCCTCAAGGACCCCTGCAGCAGGGGGTCCCGGGACAGACTCCTAAAATGTTAGGGCTGAGAGAGACCCGGAAGGTATTTGGCTATGTACATAGATGCACACACCAACACATACAAAGACATGCACACATACAAGTGCATGGACAGACACAACTCAGCATGCATACGTATGAACAGCTAAGCACACATGCACCCCCAAACACACACATGCACCCTAAATCCAAATTATAGGCACACATTCCTAAGCACACCCAAATACCCCCAAAGCATTCACAGGTACACACACATACAGGAGACACATTGACACACACACTCCCAAACCTACACATGCATAGATCCACACATCTCCCAACACACAGGTACACACAAGGCAGAAATACACACATACACACACACTCACACCTTGCAAATGAGACCCTCGAGATCCTGAGAGCAGTGGTGAGTCCTCAATGTCAGAGCTATCCACCCCTCTCCTCTGGGCGCCCCCAGCTGTGTTCACACCCTTATTATAGTATTTATCACATGGTATTTATCGCTTTTTGTGTTTGTTTTGTTTTGCTTAGATTGGATCTGTCAGGTATGCATAACAGTTCAAAATTTTAAAAGTACAAAAGAATATAATGAAAAGTAAATCTTTCTCACCCTGCTTCAGCCTCCACTTTGTGCTCTTTCCAGAAAGCAACCACTGTCAGCGAAATTTTTGGCTCATTCTCCAGAGAAAATCTAGAACGGGCAGGCACACATACACACAGGAGCCAGCTTGCTCCATGTGTGCCTGTAGTTTGCTTTTTCCTCTTCACAGTGTTACATCACAGTGCTCTGGCTGTGTGTTCATGGAGCACCAGCTCTGGGTTATCTTTGCCCCCCAGTTCCTAGCCCAGAGCCTGGCCAGTCAAGGCTGGTTCTATCTGTACACGAGTGAGTCATCAACAGCTGGTTGCAGCTGAGTGAGAAGAGGGCTCAGGCCCTGGTGTCAGAGCTTGGGTCTCTCTCTCCTCCCACATGTGGCCTTTCTGTGTGGCACCGTCGATGAAGAGCCATCCTGGCAGCAGGGGCTGAGGAGGGACGGCACCCAACAGCACCCTGTGTTTGCTCCCGCCGCTGCACCCCCCCCCCCCCCCCGCTGGCCGCCTTCCTCCCGCCTCTAGTGGGCTGACTCTGGGATGGGGGCTCTGCCGCTGCTGCATTCTGCTCCTCCTCCCCCCTCCTTCCCTCTTTCCTCCTCTCCTCTCTGCCATGCGGGACTCCTACAGAGAAGTCACTCAGGGTAGGGACTGGGGAGCTGGCAACACTGTTGGCATCTTAGCCCCAGGGGCTTTCTAACGTCGAGCCCCTTGCCCAGTCTCTGCTGGCTGAAGGCTTACCTGGGACCTGTTACCACGGAGATGGGAATTACAGAAATAACCCAGGGTCTCCCTGAAGCCTGCAGCTTCACCCCGGTTGCCGTGGGAATATATTCGTTCCACAACACTGAGCTGTGAGGCATGCCACAATATTTTCTAAATTGAAACAGAATTGGCTGCATCTGCCTGCGATTTCCCCTTGCGCCCAATCAGCAGGCTGCGAGCAGTGTGGGGAGGATTAGAGGTGGGCAGGGGCTACCCAGCCCTGTGAGGCTGGGAAGCCCAGGGAAAGGCTCCCTTTGCTCACCTGTGGGAGAAGCTACTCTGGATGCAGATGCGGTGGGGTGCCCCTGGTCTGCAGAGGCCCCTCAGATGCCCTGTGTTGTCATCATCCCTCAGCCAAGGCCTTCTCACTCCCCTGTAGAATGAGCTTGGTGAGGGCAGGGCCCCTTCCTGCTCTTTAGCACCCGCCACCCAATAGAGAATTCAGAAAAGAATAAGTGAGGGCCATAGGGGTTGAGGAGAGGATGAGCTCACCGAGGCTGGGGGAGCTCCGGGAAGGCTGCCTGGAAGAAGCAGAGTTGGGTAGGCAATGGCAGCTCTTAATAGGGGAGGCCCTTCCACAAGAGGAGGAGAGAAAGCCAAGCCCTTTGAGAGTGCTGAGGCTTCTGGTAGGGAGATGGGGGAGGTGGGACTGGAGGGGGCACTCCCCTGATGGAGGGGGAGGGGAGGGAGCGAGGGAATGGACAGGGTGAGTGTGGTTCTGGGGAGGCCACCCAACCCCTCCCTGACCGCTGCCCCTGGGTCTGGATGCTGTGGTCAGCACCATGGCTGGCGGCCAGGAGGAGTTATTGATCTGGGGGAGAGTGGGGGAAGCTTGCTTCCGGTCAGACCCACAGGGACCTGGTGGCCACCTTGGCCTGGATGGTGTAAGGTCAAGCCAAGGGAGAGGCAGCCTCAGATTTGATCCTTGAATTTTCCTGGGCAGCCTGTGTGGGAAACTGTTGGGACCAGAGCCCCACCCCTCCACCCCATTGACAAGTTTAGGTGGGTGGGAGCTGATCAGAGTGAGGGCACTTGAGGAGGAGGAGAGGGCTGGGTAGAGAAAGAAGGGAAGCTTATTGCATGCCTGAAATTATCAAGCCTTCCCTTTTAAATAGGATTTTACTAATTATAAAAAATAATACATGCCCATATTAAATAATTTCTTAAGTTCAAAAAAAATTTTTTTAAAAAGAGAACATGGTCCCACCACCCAGAGATAACTGTAACTGGTCTTTTTTCTACAGGCAGTTTTCTTTTTTTATTCTTTCCTTTTTTTTTTTTTTTAGAATTGAGATCATCTGGTTTAGCAGCTTTATATCCTGCTGATTTTCAGTTACCATTTTGTCTTTTTAGCACAAACCTGGAGTCTCCCTTCCTCCTCCCTGTATCTTCCTGAGTTGCTGCCCAGCTCCCAGGCTGGGCCATCTGTGACGTCCCCACACATGCCTCCACCTCCTGCCCTGGCCCAATCTGGGCATTCTCATGGCTGCCCACTGACTCAAGACCAAAAGGCATGGGCCCCTGGGTGGGGTGCAGGGGAAGGAAATTTCCCAGTAAGGAGGTCCCAGAGGTGAGATGGGACAGGGAAGCCAACACACAGCTACCTTCTCCCTCACTGCACTACAGCTCCCTCTGCCAACTGCAGCCTTTCCTCTCCTCTAGTTGAGCATCCCTTAACTGTGGTATAGAAGTGGGAGTCCCATCGTCCTGCACCCTACAGCCCTCCAAGGGTGGACAAAGCAGCTCTAACCCTGGTTGGACCTTCAGAGTCCACATGATGTAGAGGAGCCAGATACTTAGATTCCAATCTTACCTATTTCTCTCCAGCTGTGCAACTTTAGGCCAGTTACTTCACCTCTTTGAGCCTCAGTTATTATACCTGTAAAATGGGATACTGACACCCTCCTCTTGGGTTGCTACCTCTTAGGTTGCTTGTGAGCAATAAATGGGGTTCAGTGGGATAGCCAATAAGAAGGCACCCAGAACAATGCCTGGCATTTCGCATTTCACATGTCAGCGTCCCTCCCCTTCCCCTTCCTTCTGAGGCCTACTCAGGGGTTGCCTGACTGGAGATGGGAACATGATCCCAGTATTCCCTGTCTGCATTGAATTTTCTCCATCTTGCTTCTGTCTTCAGCCTGGGGGCTTCATTTCTGCTTGTCTGAATTAATATTCTCCGCCTTGGGAATGGCACAAGGAGTAGGAGGGGGGTTGTGGCGTCAGACATCCTGGGTTCAAGTCCCAGCTCCACTGCTTACCAGCTGCCTGCTGTGGGGCAAGTCACTTAGCCTCTCTGTGCCTCAGGTTCCTCCTGCATAAGATGGCGATAGTAATAGAACCTACCTGCTCTGTGTACAGGATACAAAAACCACTCTAAAAATTCAAAGAAAAATGGGATTTAATACTGAGGAATTAGATGCTTACAAAGTCATTGGAAGGCTTAGAATCTGGGCCTGCCCAACAGCAGAGCTGACCCAAAAAAAACCACTCCTTTGCCACAGTCAGGGATGCCACTACTAGAGCCACTGAGCTCAAGACCACACCCCTACCTCCCTGCAATGTCATGGTCAAAAAGCTGTTGCTGCCTTTGCCACAACTGCCTCTTGCCCCATCACCTCCTAGCCGGCAGCCAGAGACTGGGCACTGGGATCTGCTTCAGAGAATTCCTTCTTCTCTGCAACACTGCTTATCAGCAGAACATAGTTAAAGCACAAGAAGATGGTCTCCTCCTCCTCTTTCCTTCCACCTTATAAATCCATCTCAAGTGCATCTAATAGGTGAAACCTAATTTGCATCCAGAGCCCCAGCTGCAAAGGACTTTTGGAAATGTACTTTCTAACGTTCTAGCTTCTGCAACTATATCCAACATGCAACCTAATAGATTTGCTAACCCAGATGAGGCATTAACAGAATCAACCTTAGTCTTATTATGGGACCAGGGGCAGCAGTTCGCACTGCCCCACCCTGTCCACAGAGCCATGGCAGAGACGCAGCAGAAAAGCTATCCCGGCTGCTCTCCATGGTGCTGAAGCCTTATTCTCAATACACAGCTTGCAGAGTGGGCCCGATGACAAGGTTGGATCCCAATCCACTCACATCATGCTGGGGCTTCAGGGTGACTGAGGGAAGGCCAGCTAAACTTCGGGCCCTCAATCCCAGGAAAGGGACAGCAAAGGCAGCAACCAACATTTGTGGCACTCGTTAGTTGACCAAAAAGTCTCCATGCACTGTCCCATTAACTAATCCTCATAATCACCCTGGGGCAGGCGGGACACACACAGTCATATCCATTCTGTAGAAGAGAAAACAAAGCACCAAGAGATTATGTAGCAGCTAATAAATAATAGAACCAGATTCACACTCTGTCCCCTGACACAAAATCCCCCCACCCCACCATGCTGAGACCTGGGGAGGGAGACTTGGTGGCCAAGGATGTCCTATGGGGAAGCAAAAATTACAGACTTGGGTGCCCTCTGTAAACTATGCAAATATGTGCAAATCACTCACATTTCCTTCTTTTCCTACCCTGAGTGTGACCCTGGGTACAGGACCATCTAACCTTCATTGAGGCTTTCTGTATGCTGGTCATTGTGGGGGAACCATGGAAAGTAGAAGAAAAATACATGGTTCCTCCACCAGGGAGCCTGCAGAACTTGTTGGGAAAATGAGCAGATAGTACCGGCAGTGGTAACAAAGGCGACTGTGATCCCAACCTCCCTCCCTTTCCCACTCCACCCAGGCTGAAGAGTCACTGATCCAAGAGCACTGACCTGGAAGCTGGAAAACCCAAGTTCTGATTCCAAATCCACCACTTTCCTCAGCCTTAGGCAAATCTTTTAGCTTGTGGGTGACTCAGTCTTCTCGTTTGTAAAGTTGGGCAAACCATCCTTTGTTGTGAAGATATGAGGGGTCTGAGGATAAGAGAGCAGTTTAGGACTAGGAAGGGCTTACTGGTACTTAGGGGAAGATTTGTGGTCAGTTGACATGGGGCTGAGGGCTTAACCAGAACCCCTCATTCCAGTAACATCCCTTTCCTCTCATTCCCCTCCTCCCCCTCCTCTAAAGTGTACCTGCCCCAAGCAGTGAGAGTGAACCTGAGCCACTTAGCTGACAGCCTGGAAAGGAGGGGAGATCTGAGAACTTAGAGCAGGGGAGGGACATAGGAAGAGAAACCCAGAGAGGAAGAGGAGGGGGAACCCATGCCCATGGTTGGTCTGTTTAAGGTCCAGAACCATGGAAGATAATCATTCCTTTTGTTGACAAAATGGTGATGAATTATGGAAGGGTCTGCAAAGGCCGGATGGCAAAAGGGGGGCAGGGCAGGAGCTGTAGCTTTGTGTACACTGGGAAAGGGGGCTGAGGGGAGGAGGTAGGGGTGGCTCCCCATCTGCAGCATCTCCTACGATGTGGCCCATTCCTCTGCCCACTGTCCAGCACTGCCAGCCCATCTGGCTCAAAAGGCCCAGGAGGCAGCAGAGCAGATGGTTATGAACTGCCTGTGTTCAAAAGCCAGTTATGGCTTTTACTAACACTGTGACCTTGGGCAAGTTATTTAACCTCTCTGGGCCTTAGTTTTCTCTTGTTAAAATGGGGACTATTCTAGTACCCACCTAGCAGAGTGAGGATTAATACTAGGAGAATTAAATGAGCTAGTACTTAAATGGAAAGTACTTAGCCTATAGTAAATGCCCAGTAAATGTTAACTATTTATAAGATTGGCTCCACCCCAGGACCTCCTGGCCCATCCTAACTCTGGGGTTATCCCTAAGATTTGGGATCCCCCCACAAAGGACTTGGCCTGTATGTATCCAGCTCAGCTGGAAGGAAAAGTGGAGAGCAAAGTGCTGGCCTGGTTGGTTAGGACAGCAGTAGATGAAACCAGGCCAGGTCTGGAAGCCCGGGGGATGGGGGTGGGGGTGGGGAGTGGCGTGGGGAGAATGGAGAAGTAAGAAAGATGAAGATAGTTCTCTCTGAAGCCTTTGCCCAGTTGTTGAAGAATGTTTTGCCCAGTTGTTGAAGAATGTTATGCCCAGTCCTAGGGCTGAGCCTTTGGCTTTTGCCACAGGAAGCCAGGATGGGAGAGAAATGGGAGGAGAGGAATACCTTACACAATCCCATTGGAGAAGACAAGCAGGACCCAGGAGACCTGTCTCCCCAGCCAGCATCTCCCACTGACCCTCCTTGGCCCCCAAAGCACAGCTGTTTGCTTTTCCTGCACAGGAGGCACACAGGCAGTGGCCACCTAAGGCTGCAGGTTGAGGGGCACTGGGCAGTCCTTCACATGCTCCAAATCTCTCCTCTTTCCTGTCCCAGGACAGAATAGGTAGAAGGAGCAGGTCCAGGCTTCTCACCACGATTTCACAAATAAGCTGATGATAACAGTGGCAATACTGGCTAATAATGAGCAGTAACTGTGTACTTAGCACTGCATGGGGCTATATGTGAATCACCTTATTTCATTATCACAATAACTCTGGGAGGCAGGGCTATAATTATCCCCATTTTCCAGATCTCGTAACTGAGGTTCAGAGAGTGAAGTCGCTGTCCACGGTCACCCCGCTTGGAAGGGTAGATGTAGGATTCAAGCCCAGGTCTGGTTCCAGAGTGCCTGCTCTTCACCACTGCCCTGAACAATCTCTGATTGCTTTCCTATAAAAACTGATGCCCAAAGAGATGAGTTCCCTGATGCCCTCTGCTCCAGGCCAGGCAGTGCTCCTGTTGTGTGTGCCTTTAGCATCCCTGTATTATTCTTTCCAGGGCTTATGCTTTGGTCTCCCAAAAGCCTCTCCTTCACACCCAAGAGCAAGTTTTCCAGAAAGAAGAGAGGTCCAGGTGTGGTGAAGGTTAAGGAGAAAAAGTATGGCATTGCTCTCAATTTCCACAGCAACCAGCCTCCCTTATTGCTGCTGGTTGTAAAATCTGAGGAGGGTACAAAGTGGGAGGGGGTAAGGACAACTTTTCTTTTCCTTCCTCACCTCCTCTGCAGGCTGGTCAGTCCCATTGATGTACAGGGCATGGCAGAGGATAGTCAGTGAATTCTTGCCATGAGAATGAATGAATGAACAAAACAGTAAGCCACCTTGCATTCTAGCTATGCCTATTCATTCTCACTTCCCCAGAAAGCTATGCTTGGTCTCCCCTCTGGGTCTTTGCTAATATGGATCCCTCTGCCCAAGCACACTTCCCCACCACACCGTGCTAAACCCTCCACCTCCAAGTCTCAGCCTGGAGCTCACTTCTTCACAGAAGACTTTCCTGACCACTCAAGTCTGCACAGGCCTTCCCATGGCTCCCTTTATTCCGGGCTACCATGGTGTGCAGCACGTGCCTTGTACACTTGCATATCTCCCCAGCGAGGCTAGGAGTTTCGTGCAGGTGGGAAAAGAGTGAAAAAGAACAGGATCCAGGACCCAAGCTTGATGGCAGCCCAGAGCTCTGCATACCCAGGACCACACTTTCCCTCATTATGTATAGTATTAACTCAACAATAACAATCACAAGTCCTTATGGTTGTGTAACTCTTTACCAAGCCCCTTTGACATCCTTGGTCTGGTCTGAGTCCCCACACAGCCCTGAGAATGGGTTAGAAATGTTCCCCTCCTTTTAAAGATGAGGATTCAACAAATGTTGCTGGGACAACTCGATATCCACAGGCAGAGATGAACTTAGATCCTTACCTCACACCATACACAAAACTTAACTCAAAATGGATCATAGACTTAAATATAAGAGCTAAAACTATAATTTTTAAGAAGAAAACAGGAAAAATATTGAAGACATTAAGTTAGACAAAGATTTCTTAGATACAGCACCAAAAACAAAGTTTATTAAAAAAAAAAAAAGATCAATTGGGACTTCATCAAAATTCAAACTTCTGGGCTGCAAAAGACACTGTTAAGAAAATGAAAAGACAAACAACAGGCCTGGCAAAACTATTTGCAAAACACATGTCTGGTAAAGAAAGTGCATTCTGAATATATAAGTGAGAAAATGAGCCCTGATGCATCCAGTGAAGAGGGTCCTTTGTCCCTGAGTCTTGTCCCTACTGCATTTGTTCTTTTTGTAGCAGCCCCAGAGCTGAGTGGAGCCTGCAAGACTGACTTGGACCCTTGCTGGAAGACTGGCTCAGGTAAGAAGCCCCCCTAAGGCCTTCAGTCTGGCAGGATTCAACTTCCCATGTGCTCCCTCCCCTACCTGCTTCCTTAGTACTCACTGTCTCTCCCCAGTGGCCATCAGCAGAACTGCAGCTTCCTGCCATAGCTGACCTAGAGACTGAGGTAGCCAAAACACATGTCCCATCCACCAAGAGACAAATGTCATCGCTACTGCTCTGATCCTCAGGCAGAAGGCTTACTGTTAAAATACACCATGTTAAATTAAACTTGCATTTTAGTATAAATGAGTAAGCTAGCAACCTGGGGTAGAAGGGCTGAAACCTTGTGTGTCTGGGCATAAAGGAGAACAGAAAATAGGGAAATGGTAGGCAAGAAGTTCCCTGCTCAGGTTGGAAGCCAGTCCAGAGGGTTGGAGTGTGAGAAGTGTTTGTGTTCTTCTTTCTATTCCAGGACTAATCTCACTATGCCCTTTAGCCCTATTTTTGTTAACTGAGCACAAGAAGCCCCAGGCTTCCATGTCACCTCCCATCCTGCATTCCAACCTCTTTACCTTTATTCCCTTTTCCATCCCCATCTCCCAACTCTCCCCAACTCCTGAAACGATCCCACTGTGCCCCTGGAACTCATGGTCCATTTTTCATTTTATAAACGACTATGTGATACTTACTGTATTCCAGGCCTTGTTCTATGTGTTTAACACATATTAACTCACTCACTCTGTTTTTTTTTTTGTTTTTTTTTTTAAGATTTATTTATTCATTTACCACACCGCACACACACACACACCCCCGCCGCCCCATTGTTTTGCACTCACTGTCTGCTCTCTGTGTGTTCTGTGTTTGCTTGTCTTCTCTTTAGGCAGCACAGGGAACTGATCCTAGGACCTTCTGGAGTGGGAGAGAGGTGCTCAGTCTCTTGCGCCACCTTAGCTCCCTGGTCTGTTGCATCTCTTATTGTCTCTCCTCTGTGTCTCTTTTTGTTGTCCTATCTTGCTGCACCAGCTCTCCACATGGGTCAGCACTCCATGTGGGCCAGCTCGCCACGCAGGCCAGCTTGCCTTTCACCAGGAGCCCTGGACCTCCTATATGGTAGACGGGAGCCCAATCACTTGAGCCACATCCATTTCCCTTATTCCTCTTAACAGCCCTATGTAGTGAATACTAATTATCACCGTCCCCATTTGACAGATGAGTAAAGTGAGGCATGGAGGCCTTAAGTACCTTCAGTATCACAGAGCCCAGGATGTCCAGATACATGACCCCCTGAACCTCAGCATCCTCATCTTCTCTTGGGGAAACTGAGACCCTAGACTCTGAGGACCTGGCTTCCCTTATTGCCCTCTCAGGGAATGACTTCTGATTTTCTTCCTACTCCACTGGCCCCTTGCTCCTCTTTGCAACTTCCAGACTATTCTTTCTCCCTCCCTGATAAAGCCCTTGGCTTTGGTTCATGGGTATTAGAGTAGACATCTGGGTCCTGCTTTTGGTTACAATCATCAACTACCCCTACCCCACTCTCTCCCCCTCCTTCCTGGAAGATTTGGTTCCTGGCTCCCTGTCACTCCAGCACTATTCCTCTCTTCGTTCTTGTTAATTTCACCATCCACATATCTACAAAGGTGATCCTTCTAACCTTCTGGCCTCTCAGTTCCTTGACATTCTCTCCTCTGCCCTACTCAGCTGCTCCCTCCCTTGACCATGCCCTGCACCTTGTCACTACCAATAACTGCAGCCCTTCCTTAATCCCAAAGTCAAACATCTTACTGCCTGACCACTACCTGCTATCCATCCAGCTCATACCTTTTTTATTCCTAATTTTAAAATCAATTTTATTGATACATATTAATAAAGCATAAATCCATCCAAAGTGTACAATCAATGGTATTTGGTATAATCACATAGTTGTACTCTCCTGTGCTCATCACTTCAATCATTTTTTAGCAGCTCACACCCTCTAGATGCAACAATTCTTCTACCCCACTTGGAGCTCCAACACCTTTCCACTGGTCCTCACCCACCTTATGTCTCATTTTTCTCCATACCTAGTTCAAATTCCTTGGCCAGTCCTTAAAATGATTCCCTTGCATACAGCCTCAACACTCTTGCCTCACTCTCATACTTTCTTGGGAAAACCTCTACCCCAATTAAATCTAGCTCCCTGCCTCCTCCACATCTGCAACCATACAGATGAATATAGCTGGGGGAAAATAGGCAATGGGTCTGACTATTCTTGTAATAAATTCTTGTAATAAATTCAAGACCATGAAACCTCAATCTATTAACGTTTCCCAGCAATCCTACTAAACTCCCTTAATCCATTCACTTTTTCACTCCCTAGACTTTTTTTTCCTGTTCTCAAACTTGCAACATCTCCCTACAACCACCAGCATCCTCATAGTCAGCTGAGATCTTGTTCCCTCTTTTATGAGAAAATAGAAGCAATAAGATGAGAACATCCCAAACTCCCACCACATCTAGCAACCTGCTGGCACATGCGCATATATACTGCCATCCCTCCTGTGACCATGAAGCAGCTATCCAGCTTTCATTTACATTTCCACTTGTTCACTAGTCCCCAACCCCTCTCACATTCTTAAAGACATTGCTCAGCAATGTCCTCCTTTCTCCTGTGTTACCACATTTTTTTCCCTACTGGATCATTCCCATCTGCATACAATGTGTCATTAGTTCTTCCGTCTTAGCCACTTTCACCTCTAATTACTCTTTGAAAGAGTTGTTTTTTCCCACTATCTCCAATTCCTCTCCTTATTCTCTCTTGAACCTATTCTATGCAGGACACTGGTGACCTCCACATTGCTTAAACCTTGGCTAATTCTTGGTTGTCATCTTACTTGACCACATTAACACAAGTGATCCTTCCCTTCCCCTCAAAACATTTTATTTGGCTCCCAGGACACCACACTATCCTTATTTTTCTCCTTCCTCACTGATTGCTCCTACTCAGTCTTCTCTATGTCCTCTTCATCTGTCCAATCTTTATCTATCAGAGTGCTCCAAGGCTCAGACCTTGAACTCTCTCTACTCACTCCTTTGGTGATCCAGATCTATGCTGGTGATTTCCCACATTTATAACCCCAGGGTCTCTTCTGAACTGCAAGTGCACATGTTCAACTGCCTGTTCAACATCTCCACTTTGATCTAATTAGCATGTCTAAAACTGATCTCCTGACCTTCCCCTCCCTCACAACCTGCACTTCTTATCCAATTAACAGCAACTCCATTTTTCCAGTTGCTCAAGCCAGAATCTTAGAGTCATCCTTGACATCTTTCTTTCTCTCACTCTCTCCATCCAAATCTTGTTGGCTGCACTTTCAAAGTATTTCTAAAATCCAATAAATTCTCACCACCTCCACTCCTTCCATCCTGGTCTAGACTATCATTACCTCTTGCCTTGATTGCTATAGTTTCCTCCTAACTGACCTCTCTGCTTCTATTTCTCTGCTTCTCTGCTTGCCCACCCCCCCCATCTCTTCTCAGTACAAAAACCAAAGTGATCCCTTAAAACATAAGTCATTTTATGAGACTCTTTGGTTCAACTTTCCACACACCCATCTTCTTGCCCTTAACTCTACCCACTTCAGACTCACTGACCTTTTTGCTCTTCCTCAAATTATTCTGGGCAAGCTTCCACCTCAGGGCCTTTTTCTCTGTCTGATGTGCTCTGGATAGTTTGCTCCTTCTCTTCAAGTCTTTGTGCAAATGTCACCTTCTCAGGGACATCTTCCCTAATTGCTTATTTATAGTTTTAACCTCACCTTCATCTCAGCATTGTTTCTCCCCACTAGGATGGAAGCTTCATGAGGGAGAGATTTTTTAATTTGGTCTTGTTTACAGATACATCAGCATCTGTCTGGCACAAAGTAGTTGCTACCAATTATTTGTTGAATGAATGAGTAAGCCTACTTTTAAACAATGGGATTGAAGAGTTTCTAGGGTGAGTTGATGTCTAGGGCCAAAATGAATGATCTTTTGGTACCAGAACAACTTTGCAGAGAAATTCAAGCAGCTACCAGTTCCCTCCAGTTTTCACCCACACTTTCCACCCTTACCCATGCCTGGAGAATATTGATAGCCATGACCGTGAGTTCTGCATTTCAGTCTCACCAAGATGCTCTATCTCAGTGGATTGGCAATTGGTTCAGACCCCCGGGCAGGTGCTGATCTACCTGGTTCCAATGTGAAGTAAGACAGCAATGCCTACTGAGTCCCTGCTGTGTGCCAGGCTCTCTACATCCTTACCTAGTTTAATCTTAGAAGCTATTGCCTTTGTTGGGAACTGGGTCAGAGAATTGTAGAATGTTGGAGAATATAATCATTGAGCCCTGTCTGCATGGGTGTCTCATAAATGCATTGGTTCTGTCTTCCAACAGGAATATTTCCACTCCATGGTCTGACCTACCTTTATGAGGTTTATAAATTTATATATAAGAAAAGCTTCACAAAGGTAGAAATAGGAAGACCCATCTAAATGTGCATTTTACAGATCTTTTTTTTTTTTTGAAGGGATTACATAGTACAAAACAAGAACTGTCCCAGGGAATCAAAGCTGTTCTGTCATCATGCCCTGGGTTGGAGGAGACTATTTCCCTTATAGGGTAGGGCTACATGCCATCTCATGAGCTGCCGCCTTCCTGCATTGACCAAGCCTGTCATGGTGACCCAGACCTAGCCTGGTCACCACACTTAAGTGCCCTTTCCCCCAACTCCCTGGCTTCTGTGTTTTGCAAAATAAGATGACCCCTCATATCTAACCCAGAGACCCATCTGTTCATCAAGGAGCCTCCCAGGGTGCCTGCCTTACCAGACAACCTGTTTGGGATGGAAAAGATGCGGAACTTGACAGCAAGTGAATGCTTCCCTTCTCGGAACACCGTCCTCCAGGGGCAGCCTTTTGGGGGTATCCCCACTGTGCTGCTCATCAACATCTTCTTGTGGGTGGTGAGTCCTTGGCTCTGCAGTGGGCATACAGTAAGGTCTCAGCCAGGGTGGGGGGTCAGATTTCACAAGTGATACAACAGGGTTCCAGCAGTCCAAATGGACTCCAGCTGTAGTGCTGTCAGTGAGCTGAATGTCAGTCCTGCCCAGGGTTACCTGGCTGGGTGAGCCTCAGAGAGAGAAGGGGCTGGAGGAATGGTCAGAACTCCTGGGATTATATTCTGTACACATTGTCCAAACGTCCATCTGGCTAATGCCCTTGGCCCTCCCTTCTCTCTCCCTTTACTGATATCTTCAAGGGGATTTCTCATCTAAGAGCTCTAAACATGCCACTGGCTCCTTCATTCGACAAACTATGAACATACTTTCTGTGCCAGGAAGCTGCTGGGCACTGAGAATACGGAGTTGAAAATAGCATGGCCCCTCCCCTGACAGAGCTCACTATCTAGTGGAGGAGCTCCCCAAGGAACTTCAGGGATAGGGTCTCCCCCTCGGGGGTGCAGGGGCCTGGCTGAGGGAAAGGCATCCATACACTCTCCAGCCTTGTATCACTTTTCCTGGCCTGTAGATCATCATTTTGCTTTACTCCTTCCTCCGGAAAGCCGCGTGGGACTATGGGCGCTTGGCTCTGCTGCTGCACAATGACAGGTGAGGAGGGGCTGGGAGGCTGGGATAGGTGAGCTGCTCCCTGGATGAGTGGAGTGTGCTGCTGTGGCCACACCCAGGACACGGCCCTAATTGGTGCCCAAACTGCAGCAGGCGTCTCATTGGCAGGCGCCATCTATCACCCAACCCCCGCCCTTGCTCTGGCCCTCCCTGCAGGAAGGGGACTTGGAGGGCAGTCACCTCTGGGCTCAAGGCCACTTTTTGCTCAAGTCTCAGACTTTCTGGATCCCAGGGCCTGACTACCAAGATGCCCTGTGCACCTGACAATAGGAGTGACTACCATCTGTACCCAGAGCTATGTGCTCAGCTACTGGGCAGGAGGGCACTGCAGCTCTTAGCTCAGGGAGCCAAAGTTGGGAAGCAAGGCAGGCATCTGAGGTCTTCTCTCTCCTTTTCCGCCTCCCGCCTTTCCTGGCTGGCAGCCTGAACTCGCTGGTCTTTGGGGAGCACAGTGAGAAGACATCTCCCTCGGAGATTTCTCTGGAGATGGATCATGTGGACAAGGTGAGTGCTGGGAGTAGGCCTGGACCAGGTGGGGGTCCTGGCTGTGGGCAGGCAGTACTGCTGTGTGCTGGAAGGAACGTGGCCCATAAGCAGGGTCTCAGCAGGGAGACTCAACCATTTCTAGCAAGGCAACCTTGGACAGATTACTCAGCCTCGCCAAGCCTCATCTAAAAGATGGAGATATTATTTGTACTTACCTTTCAGAGTGCCAAGGAAGGGTTAGCTAATTATAATACCTTAGAGGGATTTTTAAATTAATTTTTCTATTCTTCTCAAATCTCCATCCTTCCTCCCAGCCCCAGTCCTAACTCCCCCTCACTTTGAGCCAAAGATTTACCTCCCACTTCACATAGAAGAATCAAGTCACTAGAAACGGATTCCCTCAATCTCCTGCTACCCAAATCTGCCCGATGGAGCCCAGTCTTCTCCACTTCCTTCTCTTTCCTGTTGAAGACCAATTCCTCCCACCTGAGCTTGTTCGTCTGCTCATCCATTTACCATGAAGCACCTGCTGTGTGCCAGTAACTGGTCTGTGGGTTGGACAGTGAACAAAAAAGACCACATCCTGCCTCATGTTGCCTTCTTCCAGAGAGGGGAGACAGACAGATGCAAGTAGGATAGTGATAAGTGCAAGAAGGAAAAGGGGGCAAGGAAGGTACTCAACTACAGTGGAAGAGAGCCATTTGATAGATGGTGGTCAGGGACAGTCTTGGGCATATGATGATGTTTGAGTGGGGACCTGCATTCAGTGAGAGAGGGAGCCATGGGAGCTTCCCTTCCCCCACCACATCCCTGGCAACTGCCTGTCTCCCTCTGCCCCATCACAGCCAAGTTCCTGAAAAAGTTGTCTATACTTGCCATTTCCATTTTCTCTCCTCAGCCTATTCCAATGTGCCTTCTACCCCATCACTCCACCCAGATAGCCCCCCGCCAAGGTCATCATTTATCCCATGCCACTAAACTCAATGGGAAGTTAAAGAAATAAAAAATGAATTAATAAACTCAATGGACATTCTTCAGTTCTTATCTTACTTGATCTTTCAGAAACGTGTGACCCTGCAGATCATCTTTCCTTCTTGAACAGGCACTCTCGGTTGCTTCTGTGACATCACGTTCTCTGGGTTTTCCTTCTACCTCTCTGTCTGCCCCTCCTCAATCTCCCTTGCAAGCTCCTCCTCCACACTTTTCCCCACAGCTCAGTCCCAAAGCCTCCTCCCCTCCCACTCTGTACTCTTTCTCCTTAGCACTGTCATCCACACTCATGGCTTCAATTACCATCCCTACATTGATACCTCCTAAATTTATATCTCTAACTAAACCTTCTTCTGGGCTCCAGCCCTATTTATCCAATTACTCAAAATCTCTTTACATGGTTATTGTAAAGGCATTTCAGACTCACTATGTCCAAAACACACCATGATACTCCTTCATCCTAACCTGTTCTTAGATCCCTGGTCTCAGAATTTCCCCACCATCCACCCAGATGTACCTCCCTTGCTCTTGTTCGGGCCCTGAGCATAGCCAGTCCATTACCAAGTTCTGCTGCTTTTACCATCCCAGTTTTGTTTCTCTCCATCTCTTACAACATTTCCCACTCCAGGCCTCCATTAGCCTCTTGCTTGGATGATTGCAATATCCTCTATCTGATATCTTTATGCCCACACCTATCCCCATCCTACTTGCATGCAGAATAATCCTTGTGAATGGAGACACCTCTTTCCTTTGTGTAGACCTTCTAATGCTCTTACTTACCTTTCATAGTGCCAAGGAAGGGTTAACTTGGAATAGATTTCAGATCCCTTGGCATGGCTATTGGTTTAGTCTCCTACCCACCTGTCCAGCCTCATCTCTTTCCTCCCAACACCCACCAGCCAAATGCTGGCCATCTTTTAGATCCTCAAATGTGCCATCTCCTTCCCTCCATGGGGGCTTTCACGTACTCCTCCCTCTTCTCTTCTCCAAGGACCCTTCCCCCAATTAGTATACCCACCCTTTCTTCATATCTCTCACCTCAAGCACTCCTTTCCCAGGAAGCCCTGACCACCTCACCTGGGTCTAGATCTTTTGTTATATGTCCATGGAAAATTCATTTCTTCTCTTCAAAGGTCTTAACTCAGTCTTTAATGATCTGCATGGTCAGTCTAGTAATGTCTACTTCCTGCAGTGAGAGCAGGAACTGACCTTGGTTTTGTTCATCTCTGTATTCCAACACCTAGTTCAGCCTGCCACGTACTTAGCATCTGATAAATATTTGTGGGTGCATTAAGTGAGAAGAACTAATCCTTCCATCACCATCCCTCCAAGAAGCTGGGTCTCTTTACTTACTGTCCTTTACAAAGTATGGAGCCTCAGGCAAGTCACTGAATCTCTTAGAGGCTTCATTAGGAGAATGAGGACAGTAACACCTACCTTGCAAGTTGTTCTCAGCTTTCATTTTAGAAACATCACCTTGTTGGTTTGTTGGGTTTTTTGTTTTTTTTTTCACAATGACAAAAAGATCATTTTATTTTTAAAAAGTTTAAGAAAAAAATTTATTCTGGCAATAGTATGGAGGCCAAACTGCAGAGGGTAGAAATTAGATGAGGAGAGAGTGCTGTGAGATGGACCCTGCTCTGGTCCTGCCAGGGTGGTGGGGCCTCAACCAAAGCCTAGGTGTGGGATAAAGCCCCACCACCTCATCCTGTGAGCAAATCAGGGCAGGTACCATGACCCCCATATGGCAGGGATGGGGGAGATGAGCACAGAGAGGCAGACTCAGTGAATTGGCCTCCATCCCACAGCTGCTGGGAACTTGTGGCCATTTCCTGTAGGTGCGGGGAGAAGAGAGAAGGAATGGTACCTGTCTCTTGGGCATTGCTGGTCAGCTGCTTAGTTTTTTGAATGGGCCTTTCAGAACTATGATGTCTGTGCAGGGAATAGTGTGTGCAAGAGAGAGACAAATGGATCCCAGCAAGCTGGCTTGCACATCTCTGCTATGCAATTTTCATGGCTACATAGGCCACACTTCTACCCTGCCCTTTCATGGATGCAACCTTTATTCAAAGAGTTGTGCACGTGGCACCCTGTGCTGTGAATGCTCCAGTGTGTGAATATGCACATGTGTTGTAGACACCTGTGCATCTACCGGTGGAAGGGGACAGAAGTGCATTCCCATGAAGATGAATCCTCCACTGTGGATGACCACAAGGGGCCATCAAGAAACCTACTCCCCTAATAAATGGCACCCCTGTTTGTTCCAAGGCGGGCAGTGGAGAAGGACTCTCCTCACAGGGAGGGGTGGCTGGACTGCTCAGCCTAACTCTCATAGAGAGACTCGTCCCCTTCCTGGGGGCTTTCCTGACTGATGCTGCCACCACCATACACTTCCCCTTCATTGCTCTGGCTCCCACCTGAGTGCCTATCCTTCTTTTAGTCTCCCTGAAGGGAGTGGAGATTCCTACTGTCAGTCAACCCAACCTGAGGAAGGGGACCTAGAAGGTGGGCCTTTAGCTAAGGGAGCAAGGAAATTCCTGCTGTTCCTTTTCACCTGCCTTCCCCCCGCCCCCACCCATTGCTTCCTTTTGGGAAATACTCTTTCTCTAATCCACGTGCTTCTGGGGGATTCAGTCAAGAGGGCCTGTCTCTGGTTCATTGATGTGCGCGTGACCCAGATGGGGCCAATCAAGGGCTGCAACCTTTCCCAAGATTTTGCTAAACTGTCTGGGGTCCCACAAAGAAGCAAGTGTCAGATCTGGCAGCTTTTGAGCCCACCGTGCCCAAGCTGACTCTCTCAGAGGCCACCTTTCCTCTCCACCCAGAAACCCCAGACAGCAAGACCACAAGAAAAGGCCTATTCGAAAGGGCTCTTAGATGGAAGAGAGGAAACCTAGCTCAAAATAGCTCAAACTGGTTTTACAACAAAAGGGCAATTTGTGGCTCAGCTATAGGGAATGCAAGAAAAGGGGCTGCTTCAGGCATAGCTAGATCCAGTAAGTCCAGCATTGCCACCAGGAACCCCTCTCTCTTGTCCTCGCTCGGCTGGCTTTTTTCTCAGACAAGCTCTCTGCACGTGGCACCAAGGATGGCTTCTGTCCGCTCCAGGCTTTTCTGACGGGCAGGAACCCAGAAGGGAACAGACCCTGTCCCTCCCAACACCCATATCAGTCATCCGGTTGGACACACAGCGTCGTCATTGTGGTTAAACATTTGCTGGAGGCAGGCCCCACTTGAAGGACAGCCCACCAGACCACGTGCATTGGGGGAGGGGCATCGCCCACAAGCAAGGAGCGAGGGGCAAACTGAAAAGTAACAAACGCCCACCTTAGAAGGAGCCCCACCTCTTCCTCCAGTCCCAAGCCCACCTTCTGACCCCCATTTCCTGTAGCAGGATGGCCATCTGTGAGAATGTTTTCAGGGGAGACACCTCCTCAACTGCTGCCCGAGACTGTCTTCTGGGACCCACACTCCCACCGCCTTCTGGACACTGCTTCCTGCGACCTGAGATGACCCGTGGGCAGCCTGAGGCCTGGGTGTTCTCACCGTCTCTCTTCTTTTCTTCCCAGGGCTTTCATTCCTGGTTTTTCAACAGCCTCACCATGAGGTAAGTGCCTGAGCTTTGCGAGCTTGTGATGCATTGCCTTTGAGGTGAGGGTGGGGGGTCTCCTGCCGGAATTAACAGCTCCCCACCCTGGATGACCGGGCTGTGCCTGAAACCCCCACCTCGGGCCTGGCCCGGACAGAGGACGCTTTCCTGGGTGGTAGAGAAAAGCACAGCTCGGATCACAGCTGATGAAATGGGAACTAGACATGGACACAGCCCACAGTGCCCGGGAAAGGACCACTTTAACAGCTGAATCATTGTGTGATTCTAAAAACATGTTCATGAGCTCTGTGCCAGGAAAAAATTCTTTCTGCAGTGCTCTTTGCTTTATTTCTGCAAACATCACTAATCCTCTTTGTCAATATGGAACAACAGGGGAGCGGGTGTAGCTCAGTGGATGAGCAGCTGCTTCTCATGTACGAGGTCCCAGTTTGAGTGCCTGGTACCGCCTAAAAAAAAAAAATGTAACAATAACACCGGACAGAAGGGCGGGCTCTCTCTCAGCTTCAGCCTCTGGATTATGGAGGGACAGGCCCCTTGCCCCCCGCATCTTCGGGATCTCTTTAGTGTCCAAACCCTGCCTGAGAAGGAAAGAGACCCTTGGTCACCTGTTTTCTCATAATTCCCCTACACTAGCCAGATGCTTCAGCCGAACAGGCACTTGCCAGCTTCATTCCCTCACTATGTGTGCACTCTCACATGTGCACGTGCACACATACATGCACACGCATGCACAAACACATGTGTGTGCAAGCACACACGCATGGCCCTGCCTCCATGTCAGAGTTCCTGGGCTCTCCTGAATACCCCCAATTGTCCTGCCCTTCAAACCACTCCTCCAGGGTCCTTGCCTGCTCTTGGGGGCTTCCTCACTGTTCCTCAGAGGCCAAATACATGGGGCCTGGCTGGGCCTCCTAATCTGCTTGTTTGAAAGGTTCACAGGACTCTTCCTTCGGGTGCCTCCACTCCCACCATACCTTAGTTAGCACTCATACCTTGGGGCAAGACCCCACCCCTTTCCTGTGAGTCCCCTTCAGGCACCTCTGTTCCTCCAGGGCTGGTGAAGGGCCCTGGGCCTCATGGGAACCCACAGGGCCTTAGGAATCCTGAGCTGAGCTTAGGGCAAATGGCCTCTGATGTTTGGCTGCCTGGCAAGAAGGGTGGTTAAAGATTGGGCTGGAGGGAGGCGGATGTGGCTCAATCGATAGGGCTCCCATTTACCATATGGGAGGCCCCGGGTTCGATTCCCAGGGCCTCCTGGTGAAGGCAAGCCAGCCCGAGCTGACGCAGCAAGATGACCCAACAAAGGGAAACAAGTAGACACAGAAAAACGGCACAGCAAATGGACACAGCGAGCACAAGCAGCAAGGGGGGATAAATAAATAAATAATCTTTTAAAAAAAACAAAAAACAAAAGGTTGGGCTGGAAGCAGCAGCTGAGATCTTGGCTGCAATACTGATGATTTGGGGCTTTGATGCAGGGGCATTAGAGAGCCAATGATTGTTTTTGAGCTGGAAACTCAGAATGATACCTGTTCGTAAGCAGGGGTGTGAGGGTGAATGGAAGGTGAGAAAGATCAGAGGGAAGCTGAGCAGTTCAAGTCAGGTAGAGGTTACTTGAATCAACTGGGGCAGTGGCAGGGAAAAAATGGGGAGGAAACGCACACGAGGTGAGTCATGAGGCCACAGTCAATGAGTTATGGGTTCCACCTGGCTTCCACCTGGACTAAGAAAGAGGAAGAAAATTGGTAGATATGTCCTGAAAGTTTGAAAGTATTTAAAATAAAACATTTAAAAAAGATGAAAGAGGGAGAACTTGAGGACTGGTTTCTGGGGATGACATTAATGTCACTAGTTGGAAGAGGAAACACAAAATGAGCAGATATGGTGAAGGCAAGCATGTGAGTTGACCAGCAAGCTGTTGAAAGACCAGGATTGATGCTTAGGAGGAAGGTCAGGACTAGAGATTTAGACTCGGGAGACAACTACAACTAGAGGTTGTAGTTGAAGTCATGAGAGCAGATGAGTCACCCAAGGAGACAAGATCAGAAAGGCCCAAGGGAGAATCTAACTGAGGCAGGGGGAGGAAGAGGTACCCTCACCATTGAGGGCACAGATTGCTGAGTCCAGGTCTAAGGTTGAGTCTCTTGGGAGGGTGCAGCCAGCAGCCTCCAGTGCTACAGAGATTGAGTAGAATGGGAGCTGAGAAGAGGACATTGACATTGGTGGTTTGGTCTCCTTTGGGGAGACCCAAGAGAAGGAGATGCCAGAGAAGTGGAGGCAGAGAAAGAAGTTCCCCTTTCTGAGAAGCGTGTAGGAGGAGGGAAGTAAAGATACTGTATGGAACTTGAGGGGAGACATGTCAGGGAGTGGAAGTTCTAGCCTCTTGTTTTGTTTTAGAGTAAGGAGCACTTGAACTTGGTTGTAGTTTAAGGGAAAGAAGTATGGATGGGTGTAGAAAGTGAGGAGAGATGTTAAAGTTGACTTGAGTTATTGAAGTCTCCAGAAGGATGTAGAGGAAGGGGAGAGACTAGAGCAGAGAAAGAGACTGTGAGCAGGAAGAAGGGTGACTGGCTGGGAGGTCATGGCCATGGGCATGTTAAAGAGTGTCAGGAAGAGGAATGAATTGAGTAGGAAGATACAGACATTTTCAAAGTCTAAGCTCTACTTGGAACTGTGAGGTTAGGCTGCTGGCTGGAGCCAGGGCTTCTGGTGGAGGGCGGAGCAATGGCCCCAGTGGCCCAGGAAGAAGATTCTCATGTTCTTTGTCTCATCCAGCCCTCTGTTCCCTCCATGAGTAGCAGCTCCCTCAGACTTCATCTCACCCCAGGCGTGATATTTCTGTGAAGTGACCAGATCCTGGCATCCCAGACTGCAGCAAGACATGCTCCTATTCTCCTTCTCTGACATTCAGCCTTCTCACCAGTTCTTATCCAACCCATTTTTGGGGTGTAGTTCACAAGTTCAAGGCAGAACATATTTTAGCTGCTTCCAGTTAAAAATTCTAAAGCTCTGAATAATTCCATAAATGGGGATATTGACAACCTTGAGGGTGTGTTCTTTATAGTATTTTAAAAAATAAATCTGAATCTAGTGGTATAGTATTTGTTTGGGGTGATAGGACAGTTCTGTTAATGGATAGTGGTGAAGGTAGTGCAACATTATGAATGTGGTTAATTCCACTGAATGGCACGCTGGGGAGGGGTTGAGATGGGAAATTTATGTTGCATGTATGTTTCCACAATTAAAACAAAAAAAGAGCTAAAGGGACAATGACAGTTAAATGAAATATATGATCCTGGTTGGATCTAATAATGGAGGAGAAAAGGTTGAAAAGGACATTACTGGGACATATGAACAAAAGGCATATAGACTGTAAGCTTTATTTCAGTGTTAAAGTTCTTGAACTTGAGAACTGTATTTAAGGTGGTTACATAGTGAATTTCCTTGTTCTTAGGAAAGGTCCATGGAAGTATTATGTGTTTGAGGAACATGATGTATATAGCCTACTCACAAATGTTTAGAAAATAAGTAGATAGAGAGACAGATAGATGATAGATGGAGAGATAGATGATGATAGATAGATAGAGAGAGAGAGAGAGAGAGGGAGAGAGATAGAGAGAGAGAGAGGGAGAGAGATAGAGAGAGAGAGAGATAGGGAGAATGATATGACAAATGTGGCAAAATGTTAAAATTGATGGATCTGGGTATCTGTGGTGGGAGATGGTGGAGTTCTCTTTACGGGTTTTGCATTATATTTGCAGTTATCTTGTAAATTTGAAGTTATTTCAAAATAAGAAGTTTAAAAAATAAATAGGTAGCTAAAATCTGGACTCTGGACTGGATTCTAGAAATCCAGTCTGACCAGAGGGGCAAGCGGGTAAACTATGGTCCATCCACCAGTAGAGAGATGAGTCTGGCATGGGGCCAGCCATGAACCAGTGCTCCACTGTCACTATTATTTTACATAGCCATGAAAACATTTAGATAAAATGTAAAACTATGCCAGAAAAGGCTTAAGATTAAATGCTAAGCAATACATTTGATGTCCAGTTGACCAAGATGGTGATGTAAGTCACCCCAGGGTGTAATTCCCCATGGAATCTTTCAAAACAACTAACAAAAACTGGCAGAGCCACCTTCCTTAAAATCCAGAGAACAGTTAAAGGGCGGCAGTAACTGGGTGAGCGCCAAATCAAGAAAACACAATGCGAATATTCTCCCTGTCCTGATTTTGTGCTAATCAGGGTAGGCTAAACATTTGCTATATTAGAAACCATGCTTGTGTCCCCACACCTAGTTTTTCTCCCTAGGCCTGGTTTTTGGAATGCTGGTGATAAACTAAGCCTGATTTATTATACGACCATCCTGTATGGGAAAAGACTGTAACTCTAGCTATCTTTGGTCAACCTTAAGAGATATAGCAGGGGGACGGATGTAGCTCAAATGGTTGGGCGTCCGTCTCCCATATGGAGGGACCTGGGTTCGATCCCCGGGACCTCTCAGTAAAAATATAAAAAAAGAAAAATATAGAAAGAGTACAGGCCGCCAGGTCCCGCACACATGTGTGCCGTCAGGTGCCGTGCATGGGTGTGCCACCAGGCCCCATGCACGGGTGCGCTGCCAAGCCCTGCGAGTGGGTGAGCCCCCCAGACCCCGTGTGTGGGTGAGCCGCCAGGCCCTGTGCACAGGTGTGCCTCCAGGCCCCGCGAGCCACACAGCAAGATGATGATGTAACAGGAGAGTGACGTAAGGGAGAGCAAAGACAAGACATGCCAAAAACCGAGGGGCTAAGGTGGCACAGGCGGTAGGACGCCTCTCTCCCACATCGGAGGTTCCAAGGATCGATTCCCAATGAAGACAGGAGGAGAAGGATGAGAAGAGAGGACAGAAAACAGAGAGTTGCCCAGCGAATGGACACAAAAACAGTAAAAACAGGGAGGGGGGGGTAAAAATGGATAAAAGTAAATAAATAAATAAATCCTTTGTGGGGGGAAAGTATAGGGGAGTAAGATATGGACTATAGTTAGTAGTGATACTTTGATGATGCTCTTTCATAATTTGTTAACAAATGTTTCACAACAATGCAAAGTATTTGTGGTGGGATGATGTGTGGGAGCCCTGTATGATGTTATGCATGTTTGATTTGTAAGTTCACAATGTTTACTGAACACTTATAGTTTATGTATGTTCATGTATGAATGATATACTTCAATAAATTGTTTATTAAAAAAAAAAGAGAAAACACAGCTTTAAAAACAGTAGAAGTAGCTGGTGTCACCTTTGCTGGCCCCTCCCTAGTGTAGTTGGAGCCTGCCTGCACTCCCATCGTGGATCCTGTTTCAGCTCTGGATCACCCTCTCAGAACTTGTCCTGAAGACAGAAGCGGCTTGTGGACAGCTGAAGCAGTGTAAGAAACAATTAAGTCAAAGGTGGTTTGGAGCAAAGGATTACCAGCTTTAAAACATACAAGAGAGTATCTGCGGGTGCGGGGGGCCGGGGTTGGTATTTGTAGTGGTCTATTTCATAGGAAGTAGAGGGGACATTCAGATTCCTGTAAATGGGGGAATTCCCAAGACCATTAGCCAGCAGAAGCCCATGACAAAATGCAGGCTCAGGAAAGATGAAGAGAACCCTGCATTTCACTTTAGCTTCAGGCTGATCTTCTTGATAGATGGGCTAAACGCTGAAGGAAAGCACCAGCCAACACAGAGCCAATTTGTGAAAGGTGTTTTTTCTTTTTTCATTTGTTTGTTTTTGCCTTGGGCTGTTTGTTTTTATTCGCTCCTAGCACTCAAGGAAATCCCTGTCCTATCACTATCTGGATACAGACAACTCAGGGATGAAAATCCAATGTTAACACAGTAAAATATTAAAATGTACAGTTTGCAGTAATAGATTATAAGACAAACAACAACAACAAAAAACGCAGAATTGATGGCGCATCCAAAGGAATGAGATAAAAATTCAAAAAAAAAAAAAAATCCATGAAGAAGACTATCCTTTGGGCATACTGGACAAGATTTAATGCTCAAAAGATTCAATATGCTCAAAGAGATAAAGCAAAATACAGAGAAAGAACTAAAGGATATCAGGAAAAGATGAATGAACAATATGAGAATCTCAATAAAGAGAAATTTTAAAAAATTTCTCTGCAGTAATAGAAATGAAAAATTCCCTGGAGAGTTTCAGTACAGGTTGGAGTTGGCAGAAGTCAGCAGATTCAAGCTAAACTTGAAGATAAGACAATAAATGATTCAGGCTGAGAAGCAAAAAGAAAAAAGAATAAAGAAAATATGAACAAAGACTAAGAGACCTGTGGGACACCCTCAAGTATAATTAAATATGTGTTTAGGGAGTCCCAGAAGAAGTAAAACAGAAAGGGGCAGAAGGAAGATAAAAAGAAATAATAGCAGAACACTTCCCAAAGTTAATGGAAGACTTGAATATGCACATCCAACAGGCCCCAGTTGCTTACAACCCACAAGGCAAACTAAGAGAACTACACCCAGACACATAGTAGAGTTACCTGTCAAATGCCAAGGGCAAGAAGAGTTCTGAAAGCTGAAAGAGTAATGCAGTGTACCCTGTACATGAGAGTCCCAACAAGATTAAGTACTGATTTCTCATCAAAAACCATGGAAGCAAGAAGGCTGTGGGACAAAATATTTAACATGCTGAAAAGAACAATTGCTAACCAAGAATTTTATATCTGGCAAGACTGTCTTTTAAAAATGAGGATGTGATTAAGACATTCCTAGACAAACAAAAGCTGAGGGAGTTCATCACCACTAGACCTGCCCTACAAGCAATGCTTAAAAGGAGTTCTTCAGAGTGAAAGGAGAGGAAACCAGACAGTGGAGCGAAGTGGCATAAATAAATACAAGATCTCTCGTAAAGGTAACCATATGGGCAGTTATAAATGCAAGTGCTATTTGTATTGTATATTTTGGTATGTAACTCCACCTTTACTTCTTACAGTTTCTAAAATGCAACTGCATAAAAAGTAATGATACAGAAGCAGATGTAGCTCAAGTGATTAGGCTCCTGCCTGCCACATGGGAGGTCCCTGGTTTGGTTCCCAGTGCCTTCTAAAGTAGACAGCGAGCTGGCATGACGGGCAGGCGCAGCAAGCTGTGGCAACAAAGTGATGCCAGAAACCAGGAACTGAGGTGGCTCAAGTGATTGGGTGCCTCTCTCCCACATCAGAGGTCCCTAGGATCGAATCCTGGTGAAGCCTGGAGGAGAAAAATGAGAAGAGAACGCAAAAAACAGACACAGAAGATCACCCAGCAAATGGACACAGACAGCAAGCAGGGGGGACAGGGGTGGGGAACTCAGAACTGTACACCAAAAAGAAAAAATAAATTCAATTAAAAAAAAATTTTTAATGGAAGGGTAAGGGACCCTGAATAGCCAAAATCATCTTGAAAAAGAACAAAATTGGAGGACTCACATGTCTCAATATTAAAATGTATTATACGTGTCATTGGAGTTCCAGAAGGAGAAGAGAAAGGAAAAGGGGCAGAAAGAGTATTTGAGGAAATAATAGCTGAAAATTTCCCAACTCTCATGAAAGAAATGAACTTTCATGTCCAAGAAGCACACCGTACCCCAATAAGAATAAATCCAAATAGACCTATGCCAAGACACATATTATTCAGAATGTCAAATGTAAAAGATAAAGAGAAAATGCTCAGAGCAGCAAGAGAGAAGCAAACGATCACGTACAAAGGACGTCCAGTAAGACTTTGTGCAGATTTCTCTTCAGAAACCATGGAGGCGAGAAGACACTGGTATGATACAATTAGGAAACTGAAAGAGAAAAACTGCCAGCCGAGAATTCTTTACCCAGCAAAACTGTCCTTGAAATATGAAGGTGAATATAAAGTATTCACAAACAAACAGAAACTAAGAGAGTTTGCAAAAAAGAATCCACCTTTGCAGGAAATATTAAAGGAAGCCTTAGAACCCGAAAGAAAAAGACAGGAGAGAGAGGCTTGAAGGAGAGTATAGAAGAAAGAAAAGCAGAAAGGATAACCAAAAGAGTAAAAAGAAAGACAAAAATAAGATGACATATGAAAACCAAAGAATAAAATGGAGGAAATAAATAGTGCATTTTCAGTAATATCATTGAATGTGAATGGATTAAATTCCCCAATCAAAAGATACAGGCTGACAGAATGGATAAAAAAAAAATGAGCCATCCATATTGCTGCTTACAAGAAACTCATCTCAGACACAAGGATACAAGCCGGCTGAAAGTAAAAGGTTGGAAAAAGATACTCCATGCGAATAGTAAACAGAAAAGAGCAGGGATAGCTATACTAATATCAGACAAAACAGATTTCAAATGCAAAAAAGTGATAAGAGATGCGGAAGGCCATTATATATTAATAAAAGCGACGATCCTCCAGGAAGATATAACAGTCATAAATATCTACGCACCTAACCAGGGTGCCCCAAAATATATGAGACAAACTCTGGCAAAACTGAAGGGAGAAATAGACATTTCTACAATAATCGTTGGGGACTTCAACACCCCTCTCACATCATTAGATAGAACAACTAGACAGAAGATCAACAAGGAAACAGAGAACTTGAACAATATGATAAACAAGTTAGACCTAACAGACATATACAGAACACTGCATCCAAACTCAGCAGATTATACATTCTTCTCAAGTGCCCATGGATCTTTCTCCAGGATAGACCACATGTTAGGTCACAATACAGCTCTCAATAAATATAAAAACATTGAAATTATACAAAGCACCTTCTCAGATCATAATGGAATGAAACTAGAAATCAATAACAGACAGGAAAAAAGGAAATTTGCAAATGTGTGGAGACTGAACAACACACTCCTAAATATTCAGTGGGTCAAAGAAGAAATTGCAAGTGAACTCAGTAAATATATTGAGACAAATGAAAATGAGAACACAACATATCAAAACTTATGGGATACAGCAAAGGCAGTCTTGAGAGGGAAATTTATAGCCCTAAATGCCTATATTAAGAAACAAGAAAGAGCTAAACTCAAAAATTTAACTGAACAACTTGAGAAACTAGAGAAAGAACAGCAAACCAATCCCAAAGCAAAAAGAAGGAAAGAAATAATAAAGATTAGAGCGGAAATAAATGAAAATGAGAACAGAAAAGCAATAGAGAAAATAAACAAAACCAAAAGCTGGTTCTTTGTAAAGATCAATAAAATTGACAAACACCTCGCTAGACTAACAAAGAAAAAAAGAGAGAAGATGCAAATAAATACAATCAGAAATGAAAGGGGGGAAACTGCAAATGACCTCACAGAAATAAAAAGAATCATAAGAGGATATTATGAGAAACTATATGCCAACAAACTAGACAACCTGGATGAAATGGACAAATTTCTAGAAACTCATAACCAACTACACTGACACATCAAGAAATACAAGAACTTAACAAACCAATCACAATTAAGGAGATTGAATCCGTCATCAAAAATCTCCCAGCAAAGAAAAGTCCAGGACCAGATGGCTTCATAGGTGAGTTCTACCAAGCATTTCCAAAAGAATTAACACCAATCCTGTTTAACCTCTTCCAAAATATTGAAGAGGAGGGAAAATTACCCAACACATTTTATGAAGCCAACATCACCCTAATACCAAAGCCAGATAAAGATTCCACAAGAAAAGAAAATTACAGACCAATCTCTCTCATGAACATAGATGCAAAAATTCTCAACAAAATACTTGCAAATCGAATCCAACAGCATATCAAAAGACTTATACATCACGACCAAGTGGGATTTATTCCTGGTATGCAAGGCTGGTTCAACATAAGAAAATCAATCAATGTAATACACCACATTAACAAGTGGAAGGAAAAAAACCACATGATCATCTCAATAGATGGAGAAAAGGCATTCGACAAAATCCAACACCCTTTTTTGATAAAAATACTTCAAAAGATAGGAATATGATAAAAGGCATATATGAAAAACCCGCAGCCAACATCATATTCAATGGGGAAAGGTTGAAAACTTTCTTTCTAAGATCGGGAACAAGACAAGGATGCCCACTGTCACCACTGTTATTCAACATTGTACTAGAAGTTCTAGCTAGGGTAATTAGATAAGACCAAAAAAATTAAAGGCGTCCAAATAGGAAAAGAGGAAGTAAAACTCTCACTGTTTGCGGATGACATGATCCTGTATTTAGAAAATCCTGAAGTATCCACAACAAAGCTACTTGAACTAATAAATGAGTTCAGCAAAGTGGCAGGATATAAGATCAACACGCAAAAATCAGTAATGTTTTTGTACACTAGTACTGAACAATCTGAGGAGGAAATCAGGAAGAAAATTCCATTTTCAATAGCAACAAAAAGACTCAAATACCTAGGAGTTAATTTAACCAAGGAAGTACAGGACCTCTATGCAGAAAACTACAAAACAATGCTAAAAGAAATTTAAAAAGACCTAAACAAATGGAAAGACATTCCGTGTTCATGGATTGGAAGAATAAATATCGTGAAGATGTCAATCTTGCCCAAACTGATTTATAGATTCAATGCAATACCAATCAAAATCCCAACAGCTTACTTTACAGAATTAGAGAAGGCAATTACCAAATTCATCTGGAAGGGTAAGTGCTCCCGAATAGCCAAAAGTATTCTAAAAAAGAAGAGCAATGTGGGAGGAATTTCACTGCCTGAACTTGAAACATATTACAAAGCTACAGTGGTCAAAACAGCATGGTACTGGCATAAAGATAGACATATCGATCAGTGGAATAGAATTGAGAATCCAGAAATAAACCCTCACCTATACAGTCAACTGGTTTTTGACAAACCTACCAAGCCCACGCTGATGGGAAAAAACAGTCTCTTCAACAAATGGTGTTGGGAGAACTGGATATCTATAAGCAAAAGAATGAAAGAGGACCCCTATCTCACCCCCTATACAAGAATCAACTCAAAATGGATCAAAGATCTAAACATAAAAGCCAGGACCATAAAACTACTAGAAGAAAATGTAGGGAAACATCTTCAAGACCTTGTAGTAGGTGGTGGTTTCTTGGACTTCACAACCAAAGCACGTGCAACAAAAGAAAAATTAGATAAATGGGACCTCCTCAAAATTAAACACTTTTGCACCTCACAGGACTTTGTCAGAAGGATGAAAAGGCAGCCAACTCAATGGGAAAAAATATTTGGAAATCACATATCTGATAAGGGTTTAATATCCAGAATATATAAAGAGATGTTACAGCTCAACAATAAAAAGACAAATGACCCAATTAAAAAATGGGCCAAAGACTTGAATAGACATTTCTCCGAAGAAGAAATACAAATGGCAAAAAAACACATGAAGAAATGCTCAACATCACTCATGATTAGGGAAATGCAAATCAAAACTAC
>JAKSZT010053820.1:3395344-3411800 GCA_026826555.1 Tolypeutes matacus
AATATAGACTTGCCACGTGATCCTGCAATACCACTACTGGGTATATACCCAGCAGAACTGAGAGCAGTGACACGAATAGACATCTGCACACCAATGTTCATAGCATCATTATTCACCATTGCCAAAAGTTGGAAACAACCCAGGTGTGCATCAACAGATGAATGGATAAACAAACTGTGTTCTCTTCACACGATGGAATATTATGCAGCGGTAAGAAGAAATGAAGTCATAAAGCATATGGCAACATGGATGAACCTGGAGAACATTATGTTGAGTGAAGCAAGCCAGACACAAAAGGACAAATACAGTATGAATGTGTTACTATGAACCAAATATATTGTGTAACATATTGTTTGATTAAAAAAAAATTTTTTTTATGTATCCATTACATTTAATTGAGAAATGTATGTATTTATTCATCTGTGTTTACTTTTTAGTTTTTAATTGTTTATATTTTCAATTATTAAATGTACAAAATAAAGTTAAAAAAAAAAAAAAGCATCAGCAGGTGATATTTTTCCCTGAAGACTGGCTGCTGGTGATCCTAGACTTCTTTCTCATATGGCAAGGCACATAGCAGCGTCTGCTGGTCTCTCCCTTCTCTTCCAGATTTTGTTGACTTTGGCTTCTGGCTTCTTTTGGCTTTCTGCTGTGGTTCTTTTCTCTGTCTCTCTCCATATTCATCCCATTTATAAAGGACTCCAGAAAGAGAATTAAGACCTACCCTAGCTATGCCTTAATTAAAGTAACCTAATCAAAAGTTCCCACCTACAATAGGTTTACAGCTACAGGAATGGATTAGCTCTAAGGTCATGATTTTCTAGGTCCATAAAAGTCTCAAACTACTACAGCAGGGTACAAGATCCACACGCAAAAGTCAGTAGTGTTAACATACACTAGTAATGGGCAATCTGAGGAGGAAATCAGGAAAAAAATCCATTTGCAATAGCAACTAAATAAATACCTAGGAATAAATTTAACCAAGGATGTAAAAGACTTGTACACAGAAAACTACAAAACATTGCTTTAAAAAATCAAAGAACAGCCCTCAACACAAGGGTTTGAAATAAGACAAAACATAAATTTAAAAAAATCAAAGAAGACCTAAATAAATGGAAGGATATCCCATGTTCACAGATTTGAAGATTAAATATTATTAAGATGTCATTTCTACTGAAAGCAAATTACAGATTCAATGCAACCCCAATCAAAATTCCAACAGCCGACTTTGCAGAAATGGAAAAGCCAATGATCAAATTTATATGAACAGATAAGTGACCCCAAATAGCCAAAGCCATTTTGAAAAAGAACAAAGTTGGAATTCTTCTATGTCAAATTCTTGACAATATATATTAAAAATGGTGAAAAGCCATCACTACCAACTACGGCTTATGACCCTTGATGGAATACTGAATGCCCCCACCAAATCTATAAATAATTTGGGAAAATTGTAGAGATATAAATACAGACTGTATAATAGATAATAATATTGTATCAATGTTAAATTTCTGATATATGACAATGGTATTATGAAAAATGCCCTTTATCTTAGGAACACATGTTAAAGTATTCAGAGGTGAAGTGCCATGATATCTGCAACTATTTTCAAATGGTACAGCAAAAAACAAACAGAAACACAGTGATATCGATATGTACAGATAAAGCATACGTTACAAAATATTAACCATTATGAGTCTATGTGTGGGAAATACAGGTGTTCGCCATTCTATTCACTCAACTTTTCCATAAGTTTGAGAGTTTTCAAAATAAAAAGTTGGAAAAAAAAGACAGAAGGCGTAACAACAATAATGTGTAATTAATGAATTCACAACAAAATGCACTTAATGTAGCATTTAAATTTTACTTAATGCTTAATGTATCATTTGAGATGTAGAATGTTTTCCATTGGAAAACCTGGTCTCTTCAGTCTCTTTTGTTCTAATTGACCTTCTAGTTAACTTGTAAATAGAATCAACTTGATCTAGGCTTTATCAACATCTACCATAGGGATGAAGCTCCTCTACCCCATAAGATTTAATCCAAACGTCTTCATGTCATAATCCCTCATAAGAAAGGTTTTAAAAATTATTCATTTTTATGTTAATTCTTCAACTAGAAATTGCAACTAAAATAACCACTGCTCAAATATGTGGTTCCCTTTCCAGAAAAAAATTAATCCACACAGTCCAATTCAGAGAGCCAGAGGTACTGGCACAAAGGTAGATATATAGACCAATGGAATTGCATTGAGAGTTCAGAAATACTCTCACATTTATAGCCAATTGATATTTGACAAGACTGCCAAGCACATTCATTGAGAAAGAATAGTCTCTTCAAGAAATGGTGCTGGGAAAACTGGATATTCATATGCAAAAGAATGGAGGACCACTATCTCACACCATATTTAAAAATTAACTCAAAATGGATCAAAGATCTAAATATAAGAACCAGGAGTCTAAAACTCCTAGAAGAAAATGTAGGGCAGCATATTCAAGGTCTTGTGTTAGGCAATGGTTTCTTAGACTTTACACCCAAAGCACAAGCAACAAAATTAAAAGCTTTTGTGGGGAAGCGGCTGTGCCTCAATTGGTTGAGCTCCTGTTTACCTTATGGGAGGTCCCGGGTTCAATTCCTGGGACCTCCTGGTGAGGGCAAGCCGGCCTGCGTGGCTCAGTGAGCTGATGCAGCAAGATGACAACAAAGGGAGACAAGCAGACAGAAAAATGCACAGCAAATGGACACAATGAGCACAAGCAGCAAGGGGGAGATAAATAAATAAAAATAAATCTTTAAATAATAAAAAAAAGCTTTTGTGCATCAAAGGACCTTATCACAAAAGTGAAAAGACAACCTACTCAATGGGAGAAAATATTTGAAAACCATATATCTGATAAAGTTTTAATATCCAGAATATATAAAGAAATCCTACAACTCAACAATAAAAAAGCAACCTGATTAAAAAATGGGCAAAAGACTTGAATAGACACATCTCCAAAGAGGATATACAAATGGCTAAAAAGTGCATGAAAAGATGCTCAACATCACTAGCTATTAGTGAAATGCAAGCAAAACCACAATGAGATACCAATTCACACCCACTAGAATGACTACTATTAAAAAAAAAAAAAAAAGAAAATTACAAGTGTTGGAGAAGATGTAGAGAAATAGGAACCCTAGTGTATTGTTGGTAGGTTGTGAAATAGTGCAGCCACTGTGGAAAACAGTTTAGTGGTTCCTCAGAAAGTTAAGTGTAGAATTACATTAGAATCCTATTTTAGGTATATACCCCAAAGACTTGGAAGCAGCGATTCAAGCAGAGATTTGCACGCCAATGTTCATAGTGGCATAATCACAGTTACCAAAAGATGGAAGCAACCCACATGTGTATCAACCGAAGAATTGATAAACAAAATGTAGTTTATACATGTGATGGAATATTATTCAGCTGTAAACAGGAATGATGTTCTGATACTTGCAACAATAGGGTGAACTTTGAAGTCATAATGTTAAATGATATAAGTCAGACACAAAGGGACAAATATTGTATGATCTCACTGATATGAAATAATTAGAATAAGCAAATTCATAGTCAGAAACTAGAACACAGGTTGCCAGGGGCCAGGTGAAGGTAGGAATGGGGAGCTAATGCTTAATTAGCACAGAGTACTTGTTTGGGATGATGGAAAGTTTTGGTAAGAGATGGTGGTGATGGTAGCACAACACTGTGAATGTAATTAACATCACAGAATTATATGTTGAATGTGATTAAAAGGGGGAAGGTTTTATATATGTTACTAGAATGACAAAAAAAACAACATAGGACTGTACAACACAGTGAACTCAAATGTAAACTATGGACTAGGGTTTACAGGTTACCTATCATCATATTGTTTCATCAATTATGAAGTGTTAACAATAAGAGTGGTATAGGGAAATGCTGTATTTCTTGCATGATATTTCCGTAAAGCTACAACTTCTCTAATAAAACATTAATTAATTAGATAAAAAAGGAAAGAACAGTACATTTGCTGTCACTAAGTAAAATCAAAACAAGAAACCAAAGGAAATTAACCAAAACATACAATACTCATTGCCTTAGGTTTGATGAGAATTGTAGGTGAATTATTTTCTATTCTATTGTATTTTCCAATGTAGCTATAACAAGCGTGTGTTGATTTTGAGCTTTATATTTATTTTTTATGAACTTTTCTGTATGTGTATTATACTTCAATAAAAAATTTAAAATCAGCACATGCTTATCACAAAGAAAACTTATGCAGCGACAATTCGCGTTGAGAATTAGAACATTGTCAATACTCCGTAAGTCCTCCTCTGGCTCCCTCCAAATCCCTATCCCCTCTTCTGTCCCCTGGAGTAGCCAGTACCCTGGTTTCTAACTCTATAGTTTGATATTGCCTATTTTTGGATTTTATATATGGAATCATGCAATATGTATTGTTTTGAACCTGGCATCTTTCACTCAACATTGTGTTTGTGACCTTCAGCTATGGGTCATTCATTTTCATCACTGTGTAGTATTCCATCATCTATGTCTATAACCATCTACACAGAGTGTGAGAGAGATAAATGATAGGTATGTAGATGATTGACAGATAGATGATAGGTAGGTAGGTAGATAGATAGATAGGTAATTTATTTATCCATTCTATTGTGGCTAGTTATTTCATTTCTAGTTTGAGGTTGTCATAAATAATGCATCTGTGTACATATCTCTTGAAGTGCATGTGCGTGTATTACTGTTTTGTAAAACCTAGGAGTGGAAATGCTAGGTCATAGGCTGTGCATATCTCCAACTTCAGTAGATAAAGCCAGTTGTTATCCAAAGTGGCTGTGCAAGTGTACACACTAAGGAGTATAAGAGAACTCCCAATGCCCCATACCCTCGCCAACACTTGATATGGACCAACTTTTAAAATTTAACCAATCTGGCAGTGTGCAATGATAGCTCATTGTGGTTTTCAGATATTCTCTTTTAATTTAAGGAATTTAGAGAAATAATATTTTTTGGGCTAGGATGAATCTTGATATCACCAGTGCTTTGTCTGGTGCCTGCACCATAGCAAGCACTCAAAATGTTTGAAGAAGTAGTAAGAGAAAAAATGAATGCTTGATTGCAAGAGGGCTTCTGGCTTGCTGAGTGTTTACTTTGTAACATAGCCTCTATCACTGATAGGCCTTTGAAAGTTCAGTTCAAATATATTTCAGAAGAAGAGTGATAATTCTAAATTCTAAAAATTAATCCTAATTAAAACACTAAGAACTTGGGGAAGAAAGGTAATCTTCCCTCCCTTTCTTCTGCCTCCCTCCACCTTAACGTGTAGCCACACTGACTGCTGACACTTGGCCTTTCTTGTGTGTCTCTTCCAGGAATGAAGAGCTGATAGACAAGTGTGGAGATGATGCCCGCATCTACATGACGTTCCAGTACCACCTCATGGTCTTCATATTCATCCTCTGCATCCCCTCCTTGGGCATCATCTTGCCCATCAACTACATTGGAAACGTTCTGGGTAAGCAGAGCTCAGTGGCACACTGGGGCCTGGACCATCGACCCGAGAGGCAGCCTGGCAGGCTGGCCAGAGCTGGGGTCTTACGAATCTAGAAATCTGGATTTTAATCCATCTTTGGCAGTTATCAGTCATGTGAACTTAGGCAAGTTGGGCTTCAGGTCTCTTGCTTGAGATGATACCTATTTGTAACATAGTTGAAGGTGCTTGACCCAGGGCCTAGCACATGACAGGCATATAGTATTCATTCAGCACGAAGCTGAATGTTCACTTAGGTCCACACCTGCACCTGGCCAGGTATTCATGGAAGCCCTTTTATGACATGTGACCCCCCTGCACAGATCTCTGCACCTCATTTCTCCCCATACACACTGATGGACACAGTGAAGACATTATCTCATAGGACTTCCAGCCATACTCACTACAACGGGATATATTCTTTTGACAAAATAACATCATAGGTGAGGGCTTGGGCTTTGAAGACAGAAAAACCAGTTGTAAATCTTGGTTCCACAACTTTTTCCCATATCTGCTCCCCAGTAAACACTTTTGCCCATCTAGCAAATGATTTAATCTTATCCTCTGCAAATAGATTTCTCGAAGCCTCGGTTTCTTCAGCTGTCATGGGGATTGGGAGATAATGCGTGTGAAGTGCCTAGTACAGTGCCTGACGTTGTAAGTGCCCCATGAATTGTAGCCAGCCTTTCAAACAGAATTATGAAGACAGACAGAGCTGTATGAAGGCTGGGCAATACACTTGTGTAGGAGAGCACCCGAATTGCCCAGGGGGCAACCAGCTTTACCAAGATACCTGTTTCCTGACTGTTCCTACTAGGCCAGAAGTTGACCTTACTTAATTCAGCATAGCATATTAAATGTCTGTGCCACCAAATTCCACTACCAGAGTAAATAACTTCTGAGTCCTGTCTTTCCAGATTCTCATTCCAAGAGCTAGAGTATTGGCAATGAAAATCTAACACAGGAGTTTTAGATGCATTTCAGAAAACCTGGAGATGTTGAAACCAACAAACTGAAATACTTAGCTAGAAGGATTTACGGGCACGAGTGAACCAACATCACTTATCTGGAGTTTTGAGTTCTTGTGTTCATTGTCGGTGGTAACGGCATTGCTAATTTCATCATCCCCCTGCCGGTGGGACAGCAGGGTTCCTCCAGCGAGCTTTCCCTGGGGGTCTCCTCTGTGCCAGGCATGCACTGAGGATGCCATGAGAAGTCTTGCTTTACAGCCAAGGAGCCCCAAGCAGCAGTAGCAGGGAGAAGAGGCCCCTGCTGTTTCTATTGTAAATTGGGGATAAGTCCTGGGGAACTAGAAGGAAGAGAAGGGTATAGGCAAGTATCTCTAGACCCCAAGAATTCATTCCGTAACCTGGAATTGTGGTGCCCCACCAGAATTGAGCCAGGCTCAAGGTCATCAACTTTCTTCTCTTTCAGACCGGAATAGTCACTTTGGTCGGACCACCATTGTCAATGTCTCCACAGAGTAGGTACCTGATCCTCTTACCTCCCCCTGTTCTGGCTGGGGGTGTGGGTATGGGGAGAAGGCCCAATGTGCCAGTCCCTAACGTGTCAGTCCATAATTCCTTTCTGATAAGAAAGGCCTGGTGTTGCTAGGAATCCAGGCTCTGAGTGGGATGCCAGGAGTCACATCTTCTTGGTGGGGCAGAAACTCCTGTGCCCATCTCTGTGTGGGCAGAACTACCCATACTGGCCACTCCTGAAGACTTGGAGAGATGGTCCTAATTGCTTAGTCTACCCAGCTCCTAGGAGACCAAGAGCCTGTACCTAGTAGAAGTGCAAGGTATTGTTTCTCTACACATTAGTAGGTTCAAGTCACTCCTCATAGAATTTAGTGAAACATGGACCTCACCGTCCACCCTTCTGATTCCCACAGCAGAAGGAATGAGGAATCACAGGACTTGGGTTCATGCCCCACCCCTGCCATTAACTGACCATGCATCTGGGGCAATGTACCATCCCTCTCTGAGCTTCAATCCCCACCCATTGCTTGGGGTGGGGGTGGGGGCAGGAGGAGGTATTGCTAGACATGATCCCTAAGCCCCTTCCAGCCCTCCTGTCCAGGAACATCAATCAACCAACCTCATTGGTGGCCAAATCAATTTGTACTAAGCAAAATGTGGCCCTACTGTGAGAAACAGACCCACTAAGTGTCTTGGCTAGGGTTGGCCAATTTCCTGAAAAAGCAGAGGTGGTTCTAGTAGGTGGGGTCTCACACACTCCTGTTCCACCTCTCCTATCCCCAGCCCCAGCCTTTCTTCCCCCTGCCCTGCTTGGGGCATGCTGGCCTTAGCCCAAACTCTAAAATCAGCAGAATGGGTCCATGGCATCCTCTCGACACCCCATCCCCTTTCAGCCATCTTCCTCCTCTCCTGCCAGTGCCACAGCAGAGCTCCCAAGTTTCTCCCCAGGCTGGTCTCTAGTTTAAGGTGCCAACAAGAAGCAAATTCTAATTCAGCAGCAAAAAACCCTTTAATATCCATAAATCCAAACTAGCAGAAGCCAGAAAGTTCTTTAGACACCACCATGAAATCATGCCCCTCAGAGGAAATTGAGGATCAAGGCATCTTGCTAGCTGGGGAATGTATGTGAAATGCCAGGCACTGAGACAAGGGGTGGAGGAGACATTTTGAAGCAAGGTGGCCTTTCTCCCCTCGAACCACACCAAGTAAGGTGGGAGCTCTATTTCTGAACTAAAATCCTGGCCAGGTTCCTTCGGGCAGCACTGCGTGAGCCAAAAGCAGGAATAGAAAACATGGTTGAGTGCGACCACACTTCCCACCCCAGCAGAGGCAGAGCCCATCCACTGGGCTCCCCCTCCTTCTGGGACGGCATGTGATCCCAGAGCCTCTGCACAGCACGGCTCCTCCAGGCAGCTGTGGGGGTGCCTAGCAGCAGCCGGTGGTGTGACACAGTGAAGACTCTCAGTGCTTGGCAGCCCTGGCTTCACCTCCCAGCCCTGCCACTGCTATGAGTGACCTTGGACAGGTCACTTAACCCACTCTGGCCCTCAGTTTCCTTGTGGGTAAAAGGAAGATAATCACAGTACCTCCCCCACCGGGTTCTGAAAATGCATGTAGAGCGCTTAGTTCCATGCTGGGTGTCTGGCACGTGGTAAGCATTCAGTAAAAGTTAGCCTTTTTTAGCCAGAGCTGGACACCCCTTCTCACCACTGCCACCTCCTTCTAAGGTGCCTGAGTGTCTGGGCTCCCAGAGGGTGGCCTGTTGCCCACAGCAGAGGCCGACTCACCCCCCTGCTTCTCTTCCCCAGGAGGAGCAAGATCCTCTGGTTGCACAGCTTCTTCTCTTTCCTCTACTTCATCACCAACTTCCTCTTCATGGTTCATCACTGCCTGGGGTTTGTGCCCAGGCCAAGCAAAAAGGTGAGTAAGTGAAAAGAGCTATCGGAGCCACTTCTCCCAGTGGGAGCCCCCCTCCCCAACCTCCATCCTTCAGAGACATCCAGCTCGGCACATCCTGAACACCTGAGCCGGGGAGGTCTCACCTGAGCAGGGGCCAGCCTCCTCCCCGCAGCCCTGGTGAGTCCTCACCTGACACCCTGGCACAGCTCTCCCAGTTGTTACACTGTCAAAACACTTCCAAACTGGTTGGTAAATGGCTGCCGCCACCAAGGACCTCCAGACCACCCCAACATCTAGAAACTAAAGGGTTAGCCAACACCTGGCCCAGCAGAACCCTCCAGGCATTGGCCCCAGCCGGCCAGTGCCCCCTGCTGAACTGCTGAGTAGAGATCTTTTCTTCTTTCCTTTCATGAGAGAAGTTGTGAGTTTATAAAACAATCATGCATACCAAATAGGATTCCCACATTGCCCCAGCACCCACACCTTGCATTGCTGTGGAATATTTGTTACAAATGATGAAAGAACATCGTCAAAATATTACTGCCAACTATAGTCCATATCTTATATTTGGTGTATTTTTCCCACAAGCCATTCTATTATTAACACCATGTATTAGTCTTGTATATTAGTTATAGTTCATGAGAACATTGTCATATTTACCGTTAACCACAGTCCATCTTCCACCACAGGGTTCACTGTGTTATACAGTCCCATGCCTTGTACAATCCAGCCAAAGTGTACACTCAGTGGCTCTCATTTCATCAGAGTCATGCTGTCACCACCTCAGTCAATTTTAGAACATTTTCATTACTCCAAAAGGAAAACTCCCATTTCCCCCTATATGCTCCTATTGTTGACCCTTAGAATTGACATAGTATCTTCTTTGCCATTGCTGCAAAAATGTTACAATATTACTGTTAACTATAGTCCATAAGTTACATTAGTTATATTTTCCCATGGATCACCATATTCTTGACACCTAGTAATAGAAGAACATTCTTGTATTTGTACTATGAACCACAATCCTCATCCATCACAGAAATCACTATGTTGTGCAGTCCCTAGATTATCCTCTAGCTTCCTTTCAGTTGACATTTACCTCCTTGGTCTACACCCTTTCAGCCACAATCACAATTATAAATCAGCAGTGTTAGTTATACTCACTACAATATGTTACCATCAACTCTATCCATTTCCACACATTTATAATCAAGCTTATTAAAAATTCTACATACATTAAACATCAACTTACTTCTCAACCCACATTCTATCTCCCAATAACCTATACTCTAAAGTTTACTTCCATGAGTTTACTCATCGTGTTTAGTTCATATTAGTGATACCACACAATAGCTGTCCCCTTGTGTCTGGCTTATTTCACTCAACATAATATCCTCAAGTTTTATCCATTCGTCATATGCTTCCCGACTTCTTATAGCTGAATAGTATTCCATCATATATCTATATACCACATTTTGTTTATCTATTCATCAGTTGATGGATACTTGGGTTGTTTCCATCTTTTAGCAATTGTGAATAATGCCACTATGAACATCAGTGTGCAAATATCTGTTTTCAGTTTTTCCGAATATATTCCTAGTAGCAGGATTGCCAGATCATACAGCAGCTCTATATTTAGCTTCCTAAGGAACCACCAAACTGTCTTCCACAGAGGCTGCCCATTCTACATTCTGGGTAGAAATCTTAACTGGCCTATGTCTTAGCCCTGCCCACCCCACTGTACCCATGTCCCTTGCCCTCTGTAGCACCCAAGCCACTCTTCCACAGTCTCTCTAGGGCAGAGACCCCATGTCCCGTCCCTCATGTATCCTACTGTCTTAATTTAGGTTCCTCCCAAAACAGACCCTGAGACAAGAATTTGAGTAGAATTCAGTTTAATGGGGAGGTGATCCCAGAAAAGGCTCATAGGGAAGTGAGATGGGGAAGACAAAACATCCAATAGAAGATTTAACGAGCAACTTACCACAGTGGACAACCGGAGCCGCTTCCCCCGGGGAACTCTCCGAGTCAGTGTAGAATATGCACCCTAGAGTTTGGGGGGCTATTTTCCCACAATCTCCCTATCCTCCATTGATTGAGGCTGGTTTTAGGGGCATTAACTCTTTGCCACTTTTGGCTTGCTTTGCCCATGGGCTGAGTTTGCTCCCAGGGCCAAGAAAGAGTACTCAGGAAGAGTCCCAGAGGGTGGGAGTGAGCAGCAGCCCTGGTGTGGAGAGGCAGTGCCAGGGAACCATGGGTGGGCACCCATAGCCTGCTGCCTGTCCCGGACCGTGCATGGCATAGGGGAAGGGGCTCATGGGCTGCCTGTGCACCTGGGCGGGGGGGAAACAGGGAAAAGCATCCTTGGCCCAGTCCTCTGCTTCTCAAATTGTCAGTGGGGTGGGCCCAGCTCCCTTGGAGGCTCTCCTTCCAAAAGGACTGATTCACTTTAACCCACCCCAGGATGCAAATCCGCATACCCTGAAGAGTCACCCCGAATACTTTGGGCTTCCAGGCATGGTAGCTTGAGTCCCTCTGGTCAGCCTGGGCTCAACTACTTCAGCCTTCCTTATTATCACCAGAAGCTTCTGCCAGGACTCACTATCTCAGCACCTGTCACCCTGAGGGTGATGGCTAGGGAAGGCATTTCCCACTTGTGGAATAAAATATGACATTTGGGGGAGACTTCCCTGTCCCCTCCCCAGAGTCCTGATCATCTTTGAGACCCCACCTCTGCCCGCAGTCAGATATGCGGGATTTCCCTAGTGGTATGGGGCTTTACACTGGAACAGAGGGAGCCGCTCTTAAAAGTTGCAGGGAGACCGGGAATTTTTGTGGGCAGCAAGGGAGCAGTTCCTTCCAGCCATGGAGCTCTGACGCTCCCGCCCGGCCCTGTCTGCAGCCTTCAGGCTCTTCCTTCCTCGCCCAGAGCCATCTGTGGCCCAAAGCTGGAGAAAATGCACAGGCACAGCTTGCCCACCTGCAGCTCCCCACAGCTGCCTGGCTCAGCCAAGATGCCACAGTCCAGGGAAGCTAGCGCTTGGTGGACCCAGCAAGGAGGCACTGGGCGTCAGGCAGCCTGGTGTGCAGAGAAGGCCTGCTGCCAGGAGCTCTGGGCCGCCAGCTGCCTATGCCCTGGCCATCCTGCTCAACAGACCCAACCTTGCTCAGTCTTTTCTCCTTTTGCCCACCCCACCTAGGTTACGCGGACACTGATGATCACCTATGTCCCCAAGGATATCCAAGACCCAGAGATCATCAGTAAACATTTTCAGTAAGTGGGGTCCGGGTGGGCTAAGGCATGTATTGCCTCTTGGATTCTTGTGTGGATAGTGAGTTGGCCCAAGATAGTGGGACTAGACAGACCCCAAGTAGTGGGTCTCCCTGAACTCTGCTCAGGATCAGTCTTCCAGAGTGGGGAAGAATGCTGGGGGTGGGGCAGGGCTTCTGAAGTCGAGGATTTTCTTGATGGCGTGGATGTGATGTGGTGATGCTAGCTCTCCTCTCTCTCATTGCTCCAACTACTGATCGGGGAGCCCCTGGACCATAGCTATTCCTCGAGCAGATAGTTTTGAGGCACCTGTTAGGGCCCTCAAGTTCCTAACTCCAGGGATACCCTCCACTGAGCAAATTGTCTCTCCATGAGCAGCTCTTAGCTCAGTCCCCAGTGGTTTGCACTCCCTTCCCCTGGTCCTGGGTCATGTGGGAAGGACGTGACAACTCTCTGATTGACAGACACCAAACCTTGAAGTTGGGCCTTGGAGTAAGGGGTGGATCCTCCCATCCCAAGACCCAAGAACCACAAGTAGCTGAGCCACCCAGCCTGGGGGGCTGTTTGCTTTGCAGCCCACAGACTGGCTCATCATCTGTGTTTTGGCTGCAGTGAGGCCTACCCAGGGTGCATAGTGACCAGAGTCCACTTCTGCTATGACGTCAGGACCCTGATTGAATTGGACGACCAGAGGTGAGGCCGTGGCGGGGCCTAGGGTGGGGGGAGATGGGGAGGGTAGGTCTCTGCTGGCCCGTGACCAGAAGGAAGACCTTTCACTCCACCACTGACAGGCGCCATGCAATGCGGGGCCGGCTCTACTACACCGCCAAGGCCAAGAAGAGTGGGAAGGTGATGATCAAGATTCACCCCTGCTCCCGCCTGTGCTTCTGCAAGTGCTGGACCTGCTTCAAGAAGGTAACTGGCCCTGGCATGGGGGGAGGTGGCAAAGGAGGGGCTGGGTCACAGGGTCTCCATGCTCTGTCCAGGGTTCTGGGAGGTGCCCCTTGTCTGCCCCCTTGGGCCTCAGGCCTGTTCAGCTCTGCTGCAGCACCCAGCTCCTCTTTTCCACTCCACCGTGTCCTGCCTCCGGGTGGAGGATGTAGAGGAGCTAAAGCCTTGCTTGGCGGCACCTCCAGTTCAGTCCAGGGAATGCTTGCTCTTGCCCCCTCCTGGTCCTGAATGAGAGCACCAGAGAGAACACAACAGGTTGCAGTAGTCTGCCATGCTTCGGGCTTTCAAAGACATAAGACGGGATGTCCAAAGCAACGGCTCCCTCTTATCACCCAGCCAACCGCCATGGCTAGAGGGGCCTCCAGACTTGAACTCCATCCAGTGCAGACAAAGAATCATCCCCCTTTCCTGAAAATGCTGCACACCCATTCTATCATCTCTCTGGGGTCTGCCCCAAGTCTGAAAGCACCCTCGTCCCCCAGATAAAACAGCAGGGAGTTAGTTGCAGAGCCAGAGCCTTTTCCTGCTTCAGAGTTGGGAGCTTGGAGCCCACCTAGGACCTTAAGCTCTTTGCCAGGAGTTCAGAGCACCTGGGGATGGACAAGAGGCCTCCTGGACTTCTGAGTGCGGGGGGACGTGTGTCCAGGTGGGGCCTCGGGGGAGCTGTTCTCCAGCTCTGAGGGCCTTGTCTCGCCCCAGGTAGATGCAGAGCAATATTACAGTGAGCTGGAGGAGCAGCTGACTGATGAGTTCAACGCCGAGCTCAACCGTGTTCGCCTGAAGCGTCTGGACCTGATCTTTGTCACCTTCCAGGATGTCAGGATGGCAAAGCAGTGAGTGCCAAGGCCAGCAGGGAGTGGGCATCTGCTTCTCTAAAACCATCCTCTTTCATGCACAATCCAGCCAAGGGAGGGGGCGAGAGAGGCTCCTCACTCAGACCCCGCCATGCTAGTCGCAGGCAGCTGCCCCCGCTTCCTACAGCACAGCCATTTCTGTCTCCCCCACCTGTTAGGACTCTGCTCAGTTCCAGCAACGCCCCGGCCCTGGGCTCCTCACTGCCTTCTGCCCTTGCTTCAGCACAGAGGTAGTCAGTGTAGCCTTTGACCTCTTGGCTGCTCCCCAGGAACTTGACAAGAACAATGTCCAGCTCCTCCCTCGTTGCACACCCACACTCCCTCTCCTCACCGCAAGCGACAGAATCAGCCTGGAGAAGCCCTGGTGGCCCTTCCTTCTCTCCTGCTGCAGGTCTCCCCTAACTCATAGCCTTGTAGCCTGTCAGTCCCACCTTGGCAGGGAGGGAGTTAGGGCCACTCTGGAATGTTCTGGAAGTTCCTTAGGATTGGATCAAATAGAGGGGAGCACCAGAATCAGTCTCTTGGGGATGGTGAGGGTCCTGTCCCTCTGGCAGCCTGACTCTTTATAATGTTTGTCCTTGCCCACCCCACAAAGGAAGAGGGGGGCAGCCTAGATTTTAGTCACAATTGTGTGCAGTTCTGTAAGTCACTTAAACTGTCAAACTTCTTATCTGTCCTATGTGGTCACTGACATCTGCCCTGCCCACCTCCCGGAGGGTTAAAAAGTGATGTGCAATCTCTCTAGTGTGAGTTACCTCCAGCAATACACCCACCTAAGACAATGCTGTGCATGTTCCAAGACACTGTCATTTGGTAGAGAGAAATTGAGACTTGACTATAGCAAGGCACAGATGGGGCTCCAGTGCCAGCACCTTGCCCCTCTTTGGTTGTATCTTTAGGTACCTCAATTTAGTCATCTGTGCAATTGGGATTTTATTAACCACCAATTAGCACAGTGTCACGCACTGAGAAAGAAGACAATAATTGATAACTATTGATATTAAGATGAGGCTAAAATGAATACCGCCCTCTGGACCTCAAAGGGCATTAAAAGAGCATGTCCACACTAGCTGGGAGCCATGTGGTACCCCTTCCCCTTCCTGGGTGTCTGGGCATCCTCTAATGCCCCCTTTCCTCGAGCTACCCCCCCCTCGGGTCCTGGGAGACATACCCAAGGTTTCAAGAGTCCCCAGGAAGCTGACGAGCCCTGACCTGTGGGATGGTGAGGACAGTGTGACTGTCCTCACCCCCGGACCTCTGACTCCTCCTCTCCCATTCCTGCAGCATCCTGGAGGATTACAGGTACATCCGGTGTGGCGTACGTCCCCATCAGTCCTCTGTGACCACAATCGTCAAATCGTACCACTGGAGGGTCACCCTTGCCCCACATCCCAAAGACATTATTTGGTAAGTCCCCTCTGCCCTCCCCTATCTTTTGACCACTTCTGAGCCTGAGGAAGGAACGGGAATGGAGTCCTTCACTGCCCACCTCATTGCCCAACAAAGGCTCCACAGGGACTAAGCCCAGTGCCATCCAAATACCACCCCCTCTGGGCCCCACGAGTGCTGTATGCCCAAGCACCACGGCCGCCGCCTACACCAAACTCACCCTCCTTGCATGCGCAGAACGCGCCCAACCCCTGGTCTTTCCTGCAGAAGGAATCGGCTTATTCCTTTCTATGGAATAATTCACATCCCTTGCACAGTATGTCCCTTGCGAAAAGGTCCAGGCCCTTTGCCCCTTTACCAGGACACGGAATCAGACCAGGGTAGCCTGGGGTGGCAGCTAGCGTGCAAGAAATGTGCATGCACATGGGCTCTCTCTAAGGCCTGGGAGCAAGGATACTAAGTGCGCCTCCCTCTCCCATCCCTCCCCAGGAAACATCTGTCTGTCCGCCGCGTCCTTTGGTGGGCCCGCTTTATCTCAATCAACGCCTTCCTCTTCATCCTTTTCTTCTTCCTCACCACGCCCGCCATCATCATCAACACCATTGACATGTTCAACGTCACCCGCCCCATCGAGAAGCTGCAGGTGACTCTTCTGTTCAGGAGGGGATGGGAGCCCCTCGGGACGAGGCTGCCGAGGCCCCCATGCATGCTGACATTTTGGCACTGCTTTGCTGTCAACCTTGGAATAGCATTTCCTTTGCTCTAAAGGGGGTGAAGCTGGGTCATTCCCCATCTTGAGGACTTGAGCTGGAGAGGAAAGAGAGAGTGGGGAAGCTGTAGGCGATTCTAGAGAGAGGGAGGAGCTGTAGGTGGTTCTAGATAGAGGGGGGAGCTGGAGGTGGTTCTAGATAGAGGGGGGGATCTAGAGGTGGTTCTAGATAGAGGGGGGAGCTGGAGGTGGTTCTAGGGAGAGGGGGGAGCTGGAGGTGGTTCTAGGGAGGGGGGAGCTGGAGGTGGTTCTAGATGGAGAAGGGGGAGCTGGAGGTGGTTCTAGGGAGAGGGGGG
>JAKSZT010053820.1:3412299-3465242 GCA_026826555.1 Tolypeutes matacus
GAGAGGGGGGAGCTGGAGGTGGTTCTAGGGAGAGGGGGGAGCTGGAGATGGTTCTAGGGAGAGGGGGGGAGCTGGAGGTTGTTCTAGGATGAGCTTGGGGGTATGGGGTCTCAGATCACCTTAGCCAGCTAGAGGTAGGGGTACCAAGCTGGGCAGAGGGTGTAGCAGGAGGTGAGGCCAGTGTGAATTGTTTTCTGCCCAAGTTCTCTTGGCCAGTGTCTCTGGTTTGAGTGGTAGGTTGAGGGTGGGGAAGAGTGAAGTCAGCTTCACACAGCCATCTGAGGGAAGTAGGACCCCCAGACTTGTCTCCCCTTCCCTCATTGCCAAATACCTCCACTCCAGTTTGGGAGCCCTTGGCCCTGTTGGAACCATCTCTGGATTTAAAGGGCATCTTCTGACCCTTTCCAAACACTTCAGCCTCCAGGGTTTCTGTTTGAGATGATGACAGGGTTGTAGTAATGGATGGTGGTGATGGCAGCTGAACAATGTAAGTGTAATGAATACCACCAAACTGCACATTTAAGATGGTTAAAGTGGCTAATTTTATGTTATATATGTTACCACAATATTTTTTTAAATTCTGTAGCCTCAATGCTGCTAGATATCCCCTCCTTCCATATTATCCCCATCCCTATTCCCAACACAACACACTTACAACACACACGACATGCACACACCACATGTGTACAACACACACGACACACACACACACATCACATGCACACACGTTCATCACACACCGCACACGCACCCTTACCACACATACGCACCACATGCTCACACACACACGTCTGCTCTTTATTTTGCTCCCCTCTGTCAGCTTCACCATTGCCCTGGGCAGCAGGCATGCCGGGAGCCCACAGCTCCCCCTGGGCGTTCTTCACCTCCCTGAGGATGCCATCGCAGTAAGGGGTGAGGTGTGAGACATGGGAGGCAGCAGCTGGCTCTGGGCTGTGCCTGGAGTCACCGTGCCCTCATGGAAGGACTGTATCAGGAAGGCCCTCGAGAAAGGCCAGGCCTGCTCTGGGCTTGGCTAGAGAAGAGGCCTGGGGAAAGGGGACAGCAGAGCAGCCTGGAAGGCGAGGGTCTCTTCTTGCACTGATGTCTCTCTTGTCCCCTCCTCTCTACCTTCTCCCCTGCAGAGCCCAGTTGTGACCCAGTTCTTCCCCTCCCTGTTGCTATGGTTCTTTACAGTGATCTTGCCTCTGATCGTCTACTTCTCTGCCTTCCTTGAGGCCCACTGGACCAGGTGAGCTGGGACCTCCACTTCCAGCCTGCCCTTTTCTCCAGCTCAGCCCAGTGCTTGGTCTCCCACCGGGCCTAAGGAATAGAACTGATGCTCTTAATACCTTCAACCATCCCCAAAGACCCTCAGAGTGTTTCCTCTTTGGAAGGAGGTGTTGGGCTGGCTCCAAGCCTCTTGGCCTCAGAGATGCCTAGTTAGGACCTGGACCATATATGGGGCAAGGGGCCAAAGCCAAGAGCTCCATGGGCTACACCGTGGCCTGAGCCTCTGCCCTCACAGCCCCCCACCACACACTGAGGGGTGAAGCTGTAAGTACAAGCTGTGCGGCGATGGTATTCCAGGCAGAGTGCACAGGAGGAGAAAACTCAGCATGTTTGGGAACGTCAAGTAGGCTGGGATGGCCATGGCAGAGTTCAACGTGACTGCAGATGCATTCAGTCCACAAAGAACCCAACATTTTAAACAGTCAGAGTTCCCTTTCGTTAGCCCTAATAGTCTTATGGTGCTGGCTAATTGGGTAGGAAGTGTTTGCCATATCTTGGCAGCAAGCAGGGCTCCTTTGGCCTGAAGGCTATGTGGGTCTCAAAGTTATCTCCTGCACCAAAAGTTCCTCCCATCTTACCAGGCAGTGAGCCAGAAGGCTTGTCCCTAACACATCTTTACTGGTCTTTCCTCTAAGAACAAGGCTTATGTTGATTATTGAAAATGATTTTGAATCATGTACCTAATAATGAATCAACATCATAGTGATTGCTCTCACTGGTAATGTGTGTGCCTCCTTCCTCTTCCTGTGTCCAGAGCAGACATCACTAGTCGAGCATACTCTACTTCCCTGCTTTCCAACGACATCAAGTTGGCATGCACAGTTAAACCAATTTTCTAGCAAGATAGCTCACTTGCTCTCTTCATTATATGATTGGGCCTTTGGCTCTTATTATGCCTCTCTCACTGATCAGTATCTCTCTTTGTTGCCTTCTAGATCGGCTCAGAATCTGGTCATAGTGCACAAGTGTTACATCTTTCTGGTGTTCATGGTGGTCATTCTGCCCTCTATGGGACTGACCAGGTACTGCACCTCCACCTCTCTCTCCTCTCTCAGCCAGGCACACTCAGCCTTGATCTGGAACTTCCTCTTTCATATGCTATAGGCTTCTAGTATCTGTGGCTGCTGCAAATCCATGGCTCTAATGGCAATCCAGGGCCTGTCATGGGCCTAGCCTGAGCCACATGTAACTCTAATGTGTCAGCTGTGAACTCTGCCCTCAAAGTGCTTATTACCCAGCTGGGGAGGTGAGGCATGCTGCCAGCTGACTGGCAGCCCAGGGTGAGAAGAATGCCACAAACACGCAGCAGAAACCCAGAAGAGGCAGAGAGCACTGTGGGGAAACGGCTGGTAAAGGTTTGCTGATGGAGGTGGCCGTGAGCTGAAAGTCCTCAGGGTTAGGGCATGGCTCATCACTGACGAGGAGGAGGGGTAATGTGGACTGGCCAGCTGGAAGAAGAAGACGTAAGCATCTTTGGAGATTGGGCAGGAGAAGAGGGAGGGAGGGAAGCCAGCAAAGAGGAATCGAAATTGCAGGCCTTCCTTTGCATCAATTTGTTAGCTGAAGGACCTCCTTGTTCTTGCTTCTAGCTTGGATGTATTTTTCCGTTGGCTGTTAGACATCTACTACCTGGACACGGCGTCTATCAGGTTCCAGTGAGTCTGGGGGACCATGTTTGGGTGTGCTCCCACACGTGCACCCGGGCTCTGTGGGCGTCTACCGGGGTGGGTGGGCAAATCCTTCCGGAGTCCAACACTTATATTTTGCTCCCAGATAGGAGATGAATGCAGTGAACGCCCTTCTTAGGCAGCCTTCTTAGCCTTTCCTGGGCTGTGGGCTCCTTTTGGCAATCTGGTAAAGCCAAGAAACCCCCTTCTCTGAATGAATGTTTTAGAAATAATTATAGATTCACAGGAAGTTGCCAAAAAGTGAACAGGAGGGCCCGAGTACCCTTCTCCCAGTTTCTGCCAATGGTGACATCTTTCATAGCTATAGCACGATATCACAGCCAGGGAAGGGACACTGGTCCACAAACCCTCTTCAGATTTCACCAGTTTTACATGCACTCCAGTGTTTTTAAATGCACACAATATGTGGATTACAAAGAGAGCCAATTATACTGAAATATAGTTGCCAAAATATTTTACAAAGCAAATTTGTGATGTAATCTTAGCACATTTAATTACAACACAGATCATTTTAAATATAGGTCAATTCATTAATTTGTATGATGTTTAAAGACATCGGTTTGAACACTGATGTTACTTGGCTTGAATAAGAACATTACATGCGGGGTGGTGGGGCACGTCTTTGAGAAGACGCCATGTGGAGCTTGCTCTGTAAAGCCAAGACCAGCATTCTGCAAGGTAACTTGATTACAGTTAAACTTTACTTGTAGTAAGTTCTTTTTTTGTTCTAAGATCAGCAAGTTCATCTTTCGCTACGTCAGTATCTTTAATACAGTTTCTATCAGAAAATAAAAGATTTTGAATCCCTGGCTCAACCTTGATACCATCAAAGAAGGAATAGTCTTTCTTGGAGTTCTGAAATATGCCCAGGTGCTCACAGAACTCTCTGGTATAGCTAGGGGACATTGGGACACAATGGAGAGGCCCGTGTCACCAGTGTGAGAGCAGACAGCTTGGCCATTTGGTGGCTGACTGAATGACTCCTAGCTGAAGCTGGCCTCTGCCATCAAAGAGGCGGCTGAGAAAATCAACTGAAATTGAAAATTTTAATCATGTTTAATCTAGCAGCAAGTCTCATAACTACCATAATTTTGAAGTAGCGATGGGTGCAAGTGGTATTGTTAGATATTGGCAACAACGGGAACTTGGCATCAATATGTGATTTCCACAGGTGACATAGGGACAGCTATAGCTAGACTTACTGTGGTTCGTTGCCCACATTCTTAATCGAAGGAAATGCAAAATTTCAGTTAGAGGTTGGTGAAAATAAAGATGTAATTTTTCTTCCCGTCTAAAGTCATAGACCCCAAGAATTCTACCCATGGACACTCCAGGGTCTGTAGACTCAGGTCAAACACCCCTTCTTTAGATCAAGCCTGGGCATGGATTTTCTAACACACTGACACCTTAGGGAGACTTGTGCTCAGAAGAGATGCTTGTTCACTTAAATTGGATTGAGGGCACAGAAGATGATTTTCTTCATCCCTGCCTCCCCCCACTCCCATCCCCACCCCCACCTGTATTCTCCTCTTTTTCCTCTACTCTCCCTTCCAACATCTCTCTCCTTTCCCTATCCCCTTCCTTCTGTCGCTGCCTTCCACCCTCCTCCCGGCCCCACCACCCAGGTGCGTGTTCCTGCCAGACAACGGCGCCTTCTTCGTCAACTACGTGATAACGGCAGCTATGCTTGGCACTAGCATGGAGCTGATGCGTACAGGGTCACTCTTCATGTACTGCACCCGCCTGTTCTTCTCCAGGTCAGAGCCAGAGAGAGTCCACATCCGAAAGGTGAGGACCGGACTCTTCCCTGGCTTCAGCATTGGGGATTCCTCTTGGGAGGGTGTCAGGCCTGAGGTAGAGCTTGCTGGAAGTACCAAGGCATCTGAGATTGGTAGCACGGTGGGACTAGATGGGTGCTTCTCAGGCTCCAGGGTTGGGAGGGAGGCTGCCTCCAGCTCCCAGGGGCCCACAAGGAGCCATGGAAGCAGTCAGACAACCGCAGGATGGTGACTTCCTGCCTTCTGCCCCAGAGGCAGGCCGTAGGCTTCCAGTATGGGCGAGAGTACGCCTGGATGATGAATGTCTTCAGTGTGGTGATGGCGTACAGCATCACGTGCCCTCTCATTGTCCCTTTTGGTGAGTCATCCCCAGATATACCCAGTTAGGCTGCACAACCTCAGATTGGGAGGGAGAATTGAGCCCCAATGCATCAGGCCATCTCCTGGAGCGCAAGGAGACCTGGAACAACTTATGTGGCAGGGTAGGGCGGTGTCAAGTCCAAGGCCAGGAAGAGGGGGAGGGGTGCCGGGGTTGGGTGGCTGCTCGCATAAAGTGTTTGTTGAATGAATGCATGAATGAATGACTCTTCACCAAGGTAGCAGAATAGGTTCTGGGGCCTCCAAGACAGCTGCCGGCCCCAGAGGTAACTTCCACAGGGCTCCCACAACCTGTCCTTGGCCGTTGCTATTCTGGCAGCCCTGAGTCTTGTTGACGTTGGGGTAGCACAGGTCCCAGCTGCTGAAGCAGCCATTAAGTGTGCCTGTCTTCTGCTTCCCAGGGCTGCTCTACGTGTGCATGAAGCACTTGACAGACCGTTATAACATGTACTACTCCTACGCACCCACCAAGCTCAATGAGCAGATCCACATGGCCGCTATCTACCAGGCCATCTTTGCACCCCTCTTGGGGCTGTTCTGGATGCTCTTTTTCTCCATTCTACGACTAGGTAGGTCCCAAGCTGCCCTGCGGACCTACTGTCATTGCCCACCCCCACCCCACTACTCTGTGAATCTCTCGACACCAACTCCACTAGGGTAGAAAAAGCCCAGGAAAAAGATGTTGCCCATCAGAGCTTCGCCAGGCCCAAGGACCTCTCTAGACCTCAAGGACAAATATTTGAGTCCCTGCAGGGTATCGAGGCTAGGGGAGAGCATGGACCAACACGGTCCAAATGGTATAGATTTTGGTATCTAATATCCCAGGCATGAGCAATCATCTTCATTCTAACTCAAGGCTGGCAGGAAGTAAAATATTAGCTTTGTGGGGGGCTCAGTTCCCAGGACATTCCTTCTGGGATCCTACAAGATTCCTGGTCATATGGGTTGCCAAAAACCTAGAGGAGGAATCTTGAGTCTGCATTGGCAACCAGCTTTGCCCTCACTCTTGGGCTACACAAAGCTGCTGTCCCTGCCATCTTCCTCAGCCCAGGCCAGCTCAGACACCCCGCAGAGGTCGTCCCCACTGGCCACGGACCAGGCATCCCTCAGCTCTCTCCTCTCTGAGGTACCCGTGTCCCCCCTGCCAGCCCCTTCCCAGTCTCAGAAGCTCACGCTTCAGAAGCCCCCCACCCTCCCCTCCCCCACCACCCTTCCCTCAGGGACACTTAACCTTAAACTTCTTAGTAGAGCAGAGAAGGGAAAGGCAGTCTTTTTTTGTTTTCCTTGACAACTCTCCCTGTCACATTGGTATCTGTAAACAGTCAACTCTGTTTTTTGTGTGAATTATCCACTTATAATTTCTTACCCCACTAGCCTTTCCTTGCCACCTAGCAGATTTTTTCATCATGCTTTTTTCTAAGTATAAAGGCTTCCAGCCCTCATCCTATGCAGATGTTTGGGGGAGTGGGAAAGCAGGAGTGTGGTTTGTTGGTTTATTGTTACTTTACAAAATTGTGAGCATCTACTTTATAAAATCCAGTCTTGTGTTCTGAGCTTTTTCACTACACCTTATGTTCTGAGCAGTCTCCCACTTTATTAAAATATGGTTTGAGCACATGCCTTTTAAAGGCTGCATTAAATTCTACCAGTTTTAGTCACTTCTCTGCTGTTATTTTGAGGTGTTTGCTATTATAAAAACATTGCAATAAGCATTGTTACATAGTAATCTTTGATTGAAAAGACTGATTTTAATGTTTTCTGAGGTACAAAACTGCTGTCATAAAAAAATGACCAAATATCCCCAAATGAAATGCAAATGACTTTTAATTCTGGATTGCTTTTCAGTGCCATTAGTACACTCACAACTTGAAAAGGTTTGCTAGGGAAGGTGTGGGTCACAGATTGTATTTGGGGGCAGTGGCATTACATAGAATAACTTAAAGGAACTTCCCAGGGACTGTGGTGTTGGAGGTAACAGACAGCCTGTGGGCACTTAGGTGGGCATGTAAGGCCATTTAAAGTCTTTTTTTTTTTTCATGGAACCCACAAGATGCCAAATTCTAAACTGGTCAAAGAGAACAGAGGGGTGAAGTCATCGTGTCAGCTTGTTGACGTTCTAGAGCTGGGAGGAGAATTGAGCGAGAGTCTCTGCCCCAGGCTCGGATACCCCCACCCACCCACCCATCCCCGAGGTGCTGAGATGGTCCCGGGGCCCCTGGGACCTGGGCTGGCATCCCAGCTGGTATTCCATGAGCACCAGGCCCACAGCCTTTTCTTCTCCTTGGCAGGTTCTTTCCACATCATCACCTTGTTCTCCCTTTCCGTCCTGCTCCTCTGCCTGTTAATTGCCATTTTTGGCACTTTTCTGGGGAAGTTTCGGAAGGTGTCTCCCTATGAGGTGAGTCGCAGGCCTGCCTTTCCTCTGCTGGTTCTCCCTGGCCCCAGAGGCACTGCTCCAGGAGCCTCCCACCCCCGACCTGAGCAGCCGTAGCACCTCTCCCCAGGTGCGGGGCGTGCGAGCTCAGTGCACGGGTGTAGCCTGGCACTAGCCTGGGCACTAGCCCAGAACCACACCTCATGGGGTGGGGAAGTCCAGAAGGCAGCGCTCCTCTCCTCTGCTCCTACACCTCCTTCCCGCAGCAGCCTGGGCTCCATCCTCCTGCAGTTTCACCCTGTCAAGCCACTGAGCCGTGAGCAGCGTGCCGAGGAGCAGAGGGTTGAAAGAGAGACTGGAGCAAAGGAGGGGAAGCAGAGGATGCTGACCTGGGAGGGGGTAGTCATTTTCTGACCTTTAGGAACCCCAGGCTATTGAGCTTAACGCTGTCTGGAAGCGTGGCCTGCACGGGGCCCAGGCTAATCGTCAGGCAGCTGGGGAAGGGAGCCAGCCCCCTCCCACTCAGCCAGCAGCTCCGTGTGCTCTGGATCAGCATCTCCCCGGGTGGGGTTTCTGTACCGGAATAATTGCCAGTGAACCAAAACATCTTTTTTTTATGGTTATATATTTACTTTTCGAAGTTAACCTGCCAACACGGGTTTTTAGTTTATGATAGTGAATTGTTTCCTTTTTAAATGAATTTATATAAAGAAAAGGAAGTCAGTTGATTTAAAGAACTGGCATTCCATAGATGTGACATGACGTGATATGGGGAGCACAAGCAGGTGGGAGATCCTTGTCTTCAGTGTCTCCACGTCTGGGCCCCTGGCACAGATGCCGGCTGCAATCTTTGCCTGACCCGAGTGCCATGATAGTGAGGGGACCGCAGCAAATGACCCCTCGGGCTCCGTCTGCCTAATACGACAGCATCTTGTGATATGGTTGCTCAAGTGCCCATGCTAGAGAAGGAAGATGGCAGGGGGCCGAGATAGAGAAGAGGAATCCCAAGGGAAAAGAAGATTGAGTTGAAGTCAAGGCTTCTCCTGGAGTCAAAGCAGGCCCATCTGTGAACCCCAGTCCTAACTCTGCTTGCCTCCCCCCATCATGGTCCTTGGGGAGGGAACGTGGGCAGGGCCTCCCTGGCATCACCTCCCTCTCCCTCTCCCTCTGGGCCTCAGCCCTGCCCACTGGGTGGAAGGTGGTGAAAGGCCCAGGGGAAGGGCCCAGGCCCCTCTGCATGTGGGGCAGGGGCAAAGGGCAGTCAAGCCCCTCCCTTCTGTGACCTGCCACCCCTCTCCCCATACAGCCTGAGGAGGACGTCCGGTCGGTGTTTGACATGGAGCCAAGCAGCTCTTCCTCCACGCCCACCTCCCTTGTAAGTCACCACCTTCACCTTGGGGGACAGCTCAGGAGGGGGGTGGCCTAGAGGGATGGGCTACTCCAGCAGCATTGTGGGGGCACCAGGACTTAGCATCCACCCTGGGTATTGGGGAGGAGACGGGGCTCCCCTGGGCTCCCTCCTCTGATGCAGCAGGACTTGGCCCAGGTCCAAATGCTGCCGTGGATCTGGCTGAAGGGCCCGTCCAGAAGAGCCACCATTTATACGGCATACCCTAGAAGGAACTCAAAGAGGAGGAGTTCGCTCAGGGTGAGGAAGGCCTCAGCGAACTCAGTCGTGTAGACGCAGGGACCGGAGGCTGCCTCCAAGGGCAGAACGGCGCAGACAAGAGCGGCAGGGAGCTACTGGAGGTGCGTGTGGGAGCGCTTCCCGCATCCACTCTTCCCGAATCCACGCCACCAGTGCAGATGGATGCAGGGCTGCCAAAGCTGTGCCCTGAGCTGGGGCTCGGGGCGGCCTGTTCCCGACACCGGGATGCCTCGGAGGAGCATAGCAGAGGGGCACCGGTCAGCCTGGACCTGCAGGGAAGGCTCCCAGAGGAGAGGACATCTAGCCTGATTCTAGGGACGGGAGGGCCTTGCCCAGATGCAGTAGACTGTGCGGGAAGAGCACCCGAGGAGGAGGGTCAGCCTATGCAGAGGCCTAGGAGAGAAAATCTGGAGCATTTGGGGAAACCAAGGCAGTTTTCTGCGTGGTGAAAATACAGGGTGGACAGCGGGGACCGGGTGGGAGACGAGGCTCTAGTCATGGGCAGAGCTGGGTACACGTGTCAAAAGCATCATCACAGCAGTTACCCACATGGTGCACTGACACGGGTGCAATCAGAACCACAAGCTTGGCTCACTTTGAAAAACCCCAAAAGTTGGGGACAGATTGTCTCTGGGAGGCGGCAGGGGAGAGGCAGCTGGGATGATGGAGAGACTACCAGGTCACAGAGCAGCTCCCAGGGCCCTCCCAGCCTGACCCGCCTGGAATCTTCCTAGGAGCCCCCTCCTAACCTTTATGATAAACTCGCATGGCTTTTTTCCATCTCCTTATTACAGAGAAGGATACTGAGGCTCAAAAAAGGTTAATCAATTTAGACCCCAGAGCACTAAGCAAGCAAGTGGCAGAACAAAGTTTGAACCAGGTCTTTCTGACCCTAAGGCCTGTGTTAAAAAAAAAAAAAATTACTAGGATTGTTTAACTCTTTCATGATTATAAAAGTGGTACTATGAACACTGCAAAAAATTATGGAAAAAAGAATAAGCAAAAATAAGGAAATAAAATGTCCATATTCCCATCACCCAAAGATGACCACTGATATCTTAATGGATCTTCTTCATGTGTTTTTTGAAAACTATTTTTATTTTATATTATATACAATTTTTATATTTTATATGTAAGTTTTGGTAAAATGAAATAATACCATACCTACTGTTTTATAACTAACTTTTTTAGTTGACATGTATATAAATTATCATTTCTTCTAATACCCAACCCACACTTAAATTCCCCTAATTGTTCCAGAACTCTCTTTTACAGCTTGTCCGAACCAAGACCCAATCCTGTACCCATGCCGGATTAATCCGGTACAGCTGGTTCTTAGGTCCCTTCTTTACCAGCATGGTCCCTTTTCTATAACTTGTTGAAAAGATTAAACCAGTAGTCTTGCAGAATGTCCCACCTTCTGGATTTTTCTGGCTGTTTCCTCCTGATGACTTGCAGCAGGTCCCACTATCTCCTGTATTTCCTGCAAAACAGAAGTTAGACCCAAAGGCTTGATAGAGTCAAGTTCAACGCAGGCTAGAACACATTCCAGGGAGCACTGTGCATGGTACCAGGAGAGAAGTCGTATCCCATTAACGATGCCAAGGCCAGCCCCCAACCGGGGCCATCTGGCAGCTGGATGCTCCCATTGTTCCGTTACCATTTTTCTTCTTAGGACCAAAAGTCTAGTTCTCTGGCATTCATCTGTAGCAAAAATAGTTCCCTCGTCAACCGGCGAGGCTGGTTTCACTGAAATAAATTCCTACAGGAAATGTTTAATTCTATCTCTTACTGACATTTCCAAAGTAAGAGTTGGCTTAAAAGTCACTTCCAAGGGTGACAAATAGTTTTCTCCCTAGAAATTCCTGTGTTTTTCCACCTTGGTGCCCACCCCAGCATCCCTGAGTTTGGCAGGTCTATGACGAGACCTCATGTAAGTGCTGAATTGCAAATCCTGATCCATAGGCAAACCAGTGCCACCCCCGAGGGAGATCTGTACATGCCTCTGGAGCTATATTAGAAAGTGTATGAGCCAGGGGTGGAGTCGCTGAGACCCCAGCTGAGGGGAACCTCATGTCATCCCCTGCTTGGTCCAGCCTGACTTTGAACCAAGAGTGAATAGAGCAGTGGGCTGGGTGTCAAGAGACCTGCCTACCAGCCCTGAAGCTGTAGACCACGAACGCAGGTGTGCTGGGCGGGACTCAGCTGCTGGGGAAGGCAGGCTCTGTGGCTTGGCGGGGGCAGGGGGGAGGAGAAAGGGCGTGTGACTTTGCCTCCATCTCCCTTCTGTCCTGAGCAGCTGTATGTGGCCACTGTGCTACAAGAGCCGGAGATGAACCTGACCCCAGCCACCTCCCCAGGCCGGCACACCTATGGCACCATCAACAGCCAGCCAGAAGAGGGAGAAGAGGAGAGTGGCCTGAGGGGCTTTGCGAGGGAGCTGAACTCGGCCCAGTTCCAGGAAGGGCTGGATCTGGAGGGCCAGAGCCAGTACCACTGACCAGCACCCGAGGCCTCTACCTGGCGACTCCAGGCAGGAGCGGCGGCCAGGGGAGGGCCTGGCAGGGGAAGCAGGAGGGCAGCCTGGATCTCCCCGCTACGGCCTGCTGACTTGGGGTGCCCCAGTGGAAATGTCTGCCTCCTGGCCCTGGGCCGCATAGAAGCTAGAATGGGAGGCACTGGGCAGTGCAGAAGGACCCTGGGTTGGAGAGAGGACGCAGGCAACCACCATATCCTGGGAGAGGCGGCAGAAGCCCTGGGTGCAGACACTGAATACTGGGTGCCCTCATTGGGGCCAAGAGGGAGAAGATGTGTGAAAGGGAAGAGCCGGAAAGAAGCTTGCCGGAGGCTGTCTGGGGTTCTTGCCCCCACTCTACCAGTTGCCCTGCCAAGGAGCGTCTGCCACTGCTGCTCTCTCCCTGCCTTCCGCCTGCCCCACCTGCAGTCCGAGGAGGCTGCAGAGGTAGGTGCGCTGGCCTCCTCCAGAGAGCGAAAAGACAGACCACCGCCTCATCACAAATTTCCCTGCATGAGGATCTGTAAGGAAAAAGCTCCCCCACCTGCCCGGAGCAAGGGGCAGCTGAGACCATGGACCTGAGGAGATGACAGAGCCCCTTCCTATCCCTCTGCCCCTTGTCAGATTTCTATTCTTGCAAGAGTCGCTGGGCCATGGTCACTCGGGGTCTCATTAAAAGAGGCCTGTGCATTCGATGAAAGAAACCTTTGCTAGCTCTGGCTGGTTAATATAAGGTGGGGAGAGGCAGAGGCAGAATTCATGGAGGGGGTCTTCTCCCCAAACTCTGGATGGGGGGAAACCAGATATGCTTCCCCCAAGGCCCAGCTGTCTTACCTGACTTGCAGACACTTAAGGCCCCAAGCTTCTCCCACCTCACCCACCTGAGTGCCTTGGCTCCCAGCTTGGCCGAGGTGGGCAGCAGCGTAGGGTGAGAAACCTGTGCTTCTAACTGAAGGCACTGGCCTTTCTGTGTCCCCCAAGTAGGACCCATCCTTCCCTTTGGGACCACCCTGCACCCTGGACTGAAGGCAACTTCAGTGGCCTGCAGTGAGGCCCTGGCTCATACACTTTGCTGTCCCATCCCTGTCGGGGGAGAGCTGTGTCCTCCCTGGAGAAGTCCTTTCTGGCAGAGAGAGGTGGTCCTCCCAGCCTGGAAGAGCCAAATCCTGGACAGGAACAATCCTGGACCTTTGCCGCAGCCGGTGGGGTAGAGGCCACTGCCTCGGCTCAGGCACCCATCACACCACCGTGCAACCCACCAGCAGGTGGAATGGGATGTGCGTGCTCCAGAGCCCTCTCTGGCTCCATCCTCCAAAGGTCTGGGTCCCTGCAGCCAACCTGCTAAAGGCACCCCACCCCCACCCCCCAACTCTGCCCTAGCTCACCTCGCCTGGGCATTTTTCTCCCAGGTCCCAAGCACATAGGTGCCCTGAATTCAGATCGCCTGGGTCTCATCCCTGCCCTACATTTGATCACATCATGGCCCCAGAAGCTTCTAGCTTCACTTCAGCTAGAAATAGTGCTCAAGAAACAGACATGCCTATACCCTGGGGCTTAGCCTAAGTTTTTGGCATGGAAGATCTTTCCAGAGAGCTTGGGTCGGCTGGGAAAGAGGCCCCCTTTCCCACCCCTTGTCCAGCTGGCCCTTACAGACCAGGGCCCAATTTCACCAACCAGCAAAGGGGAAAGGATCCTTTCTGAAGCAGAGTGGTCAGAGCCTCAGCAGGGAGCTCTGCTCGCTGCAGGCAGAGGGGCAGCTCCAGGCTTTGCCTGCACACCAGAGTGTATTTGGTGCTGGGGGCAGGGGGCTGCCGGGAGCTCGCCTGGGGGCTCTCCTTCCCTGACATCACCTGCTGTGCCTGCCCCCCAGGCCCCACAGCCCCTGCTGGACTATCACGGGCTGCTCGGGCTGCTGCTCCACCCCCTGCCCGCCCTCTAGCCCTTGGAAGCTGGATATGAAAAGGGTCCATGCAGTCAACAGGGCAGGGTGTTTGGAGGTTCCCCCTCTAAATTCAGGCCCAGTGCAGTCTCGTTCCAACCGAAGTTGGTGTGAATGTTGGGAAAGTTCCAGAGTCCATTCACTTCTCTACCCTTCCTGGATACCCAGAGCAACTGGCAAGGCTGCAGCCATGCTTGACTTTCCCCAGTCATCCCCCATCCGTTAGCTACTCGCACACACAGATCTCCACATACGGCCCTCCCAAGGCACCCTTCCCCTCTGACCTGCTATCTCCCACACCCACCTTAGCCACTGGCCTCCCCCTACCGCCATCCAACTGCACCTCTTGAACCCCAGCCCCACCAGCCCCACTTCCCAGCTCATTGCCCCATCCCTACCAGCTCACTGAAGACACCCCTCACCCCTGGCCTGCAAGAGGACTGGCTTCCCCAAGGACCTGCCCGGCAGCCCCTCCGCAGGCCTAGAGCAGCCCCCCACCTGCCTGCCTGTCCCTCAGCTGCCTCTGGAAGCAAAGTGCCTATCAGAAGTATTGCATCCTCTGGGGGCCCCACCGGGGGTTTGGACTTCCCTTTGCCATCACCACTAAAGGAATGTGCCAGAATGCCGAACCTTGTTATCAAAGCTATGACCGTGCCTTGAATAAACAAGTCCCCCAGCCTCTCTGGCTGTGCCTCTACATCAGGGCTTTCCCTCTGCCTGGAAGGGGCTGCTGAGGAATGAACATCAGTCACTGGCCTGGAGCACCCCACCTTGCTCCACAGCTTCTGCCCCCGGGGTCAGAGCTGCCTCCTTGATCCTGCTGCCTGAGGCCTTCCCTGGTCCCTGGCCCCACAGGCAAGGCCTGGTTGGCCAGAGGGAAGAAAGCGAGTCTGTCTCTGCTGTGGGTGCTCTGGGAGCCCCCTAAGCAGTAGGTGAGAGCTTTCTCCTTGAGCAACCCAGGAAGCCATCAGGGCAGCCTCCCCTGGGAGGCAGAAGGCCTGTGTGGGGGCCAGTGGCCTCGCCTAGTGGCCGGACTTGAAAGGACCCAGGTGGAGGCTCCGGGGAGAGGAAACACACCTCGGGTCTGCACAGGGCCTGGGCCAGCCATGCCATGGGGATTGGGGAGCGGTGGGGCCTCTGCGAGGTCTGGTAGTGAAGTGGGACACTTCATCCAGAGAGAAACTCAGCACCCAGACAATGTGATGAGGAGAGGAACCTCTATTTCCGGCCGGCCGGGGCCTCCTGCAGTATGGAGAGAAGCGATCCCGGCTTCCCGCGGTGGGTTTTTATAGGGAATTTTAGCAGGGTCAGCATGATTAAGCAACTTTTTTGTGCTCAAATACCAGATTGGTTAATTAAAACAAAGCATCAATTTTCTCGCGCCAGAAAAGGTGATTGGCAGCTTCACACGCATATCTATTTTATCCATATCCAGCAGAGCAAGCAAGCAAGCAATCTTACAGGGGCTAATGTTTGCAGTTAGCATCGGTGTTGATCACTCTATGGTGGCGATTGGTCAGGCCCGGATCATGTCCCGGGTATTGTCTAAGCAAGTTTTATGGGCCTTAGGAATTTCCCTCTGTTACCTTGTTTAAAAATCTCCATTACTGTAGGCCTCTGCTGACCCAGGGGTGCGAGGTTTTGGCAAGTAGAAACACAATTCCATGCCCTGGGGAACATGTCTCCCGGGTCAGGAGTCCTGGGCTCCAGCCCTTCCTCGTGCCACCTAGATGACCCTGTGCTGGTCCCTTCAGGCCCCTCATCCAGAAAGTCGGGGTAGGAGACGTGAGGTCGGCTGCTGTGCATTATCGCTGAATAGAGGGGCTGCAGCTGGGGAGTGGGGTGGGGTGTTAGTGGAGGGGCGCGTCCTTCTCCGGGGCTCACTGTGAGGACACGGGGACCCTCTCCTCAAGCTTCCGCAGCCCACTGGTGGGCGTGTCTTTAACGCCTCTGCCTAGGGCACCTTGGTACATGTGGGGATGTTGCAGCAGACCCTCCGAGGAAACTACCCCCAGCAGCTGAGGCAACAGGGCAGTGCCCCGCAAGGGGAGGTGGATGGGGAGGGCCAGGCCAGGCATCTGAGGAAGGCCACTGCAGGAACTCAAGCCTCTGTCTCCAAGCCTAAACCTGCCACAGCCGGGGCTCCCCAGGGAAGAGAAGGGCCGTCTGCAAACTACATCCATCCCAGCAGCCCAGACGCTTGGGCCGAGCGTGTCAGCCTCTGGGTGAGCCTCACGAGAGCAGGAGGAGGCCTGCTCGCACAGCCTTGCAGGGCCTGGCTCGGGAGTTTGCATTTGGCCCCAACAATGGTGCGCCCCTGGAAGGGGGAGGCTGGGGGATGGCTTGATCACGCGTGCAGGTTAGGCCATGCACCTGCTCCGTGGAAAGCAGACTGGAGAAGGGTCAAGAATGAAGGCAGGATGGACGGGTGAGGCTGGGATGGCCTGAACTCAGGAAGGGCTGGTGGGACCCAGACACATGGGCAGATTCAAGAGTCGTCAGTCGAGTCCTCTGCTTCCGCTCAGCTCACCCGGGGCCTCCTTGCTGCCTGAAGCCAGGGCTTCTTGGCGCTACAGCCCGAGGGGGCAGGAGGGGCCAGGTCCTCCCAGGACATGCAGGGTCTGAGCGTGAACAGAGTAAGATGCTGCCCCCCTACACCCCTTCACCACCACCACCCCCCTGCTCCAAACTGTACCCCCTCTCGTCACCCCTCCCAGAGATGGGCACAGGCACTTGGCCATCTCTAGGCCTGGCCTTCAGTCAAAAGGCTTCCCTGACATGCCAGGGGCTGCCCTGAAAACGGGGCTCCCTAGCCCTGACTGCCCCAAGACCCAGGCAGCATGGCACCAAACCCTCCTTCCTCCTCTCCCACCCTCCCTTCTCAGCTGGATCCAGGCCCAAGAAGTCAACCTCCAGGCCAGAGGCTGCCTCAGCTGCAGACCCCCCTCCACCTTCTCCCCAACCCTCCACAAGCCCCGGGTGAAACTGGCCTCAACTCCGAGGGAAAGTTTCGGTGTATGACCCCCTTTCCAGATGGGTAAACTGAGGCTCCAATAGTCTTCCTATGACCCTTCTGAAGAGAGCCATGGAGTTGAAGGGACTGAGGCCCCAAGCCAGGCGTGAGGACCCCCGGACAGCATGAGCCCGGACATGGGTGGGCCCCTGCTGCCTGGGAATGGAGTGGGGGGAACCGGGGTGGGCTAACAGCTGCTGTCGGGAAGTGGGCCTTCTCCGAGGGTCTGTGAACTCCTGCCACCACAGCTGCCTCTCAGGGTCTCCTCCTGCCCCTCGGGGACCCTAGATCGCACCCTGAGCAAGCCCTCGGTCCAACAGATCTTTCAGGGGAGCTTGCTGAGCTGAAAACAGAGAAAGCTAGAGCCAGAAGCCAGGGGACTGTAGCCCCAAGGAGGAGGCCTCAGGAGGAGCGGGTGGGTTGATCTCTTTGTATCAGCAGGCCAGGAGAACTTCACGGAGGGCTGGGGTGGGGCTGGGGGACAGGCCAAGAGCGAGGCCTTGGTGTCCGGGTGGACCAAGTGCCAGCTGAGCTGGCTCTTCTCAGAAGGGCAGAGGAGCACCTGACTGCTGGGCCCTGCAGGGCTGGGGAGGAAGCAGGAGGCCCTGGCTCCCAGGAGGTAGGCAGCTAGGGGCACCTCCAGGGCAGGCTCCCAGCCACCTCTGCCCTGCTGTGCACCTCGGGTCTCTCCTGGAGAGTGCAGGCCAGACTCCAGATTTCTAAGTTCCCTCTGGGGAAGGCCATGGGGCAGCAGCCACTTTGCGGGAAGAGAGCTCACAGGTTTTCTCAACAGAGGCTGTTTTGTTTTTGTGAACATTGACAACTAGCAACTTAGTATCTTTCAAGCCTGGAATGCTGAGATTTGGATACCCCCCTGTAAACAGGAATCTCCTGGGAGCTTTTAAACAATCCCATATCCAAGTCCCATCCCTGAACGATTAAACCAAAATTTCTGGAATAGGGCTGGGCACCGCTTTTATATAAATAAATAAATAAATAAATAAATAAATAAATAAATAAATAAATAAAAGTCCCTCAGTTGATTCTAGTGTGGATGGGTAGGGAAAACAATCGAATCTTCAGGCACCCCACGCCCTAGGAATGGGGAAAAGCTGATCCCTCACCTCAAGGAGGCCTGAAGACTGTAAACAATTGGGGATCTGCAGGCCAATAAGCCTCTGTTCCCTTCACCATCCCAAAGAGATGGGGAGGGGAATCCACAAGGATAGATGGAGAAGGGGCCAGTGAGGTAGAGGAAAACCAGGAGCCTCATATCTGGGAAGTCAAGAGAAGAAAAGGACTCAACAAGGAAGGCGTGAGCCTGGTGCTAACCGCACCTCACAGGAAATACAGGGCAAAAGAGAGTAAGTTAAAAGACAATGAGGAAGCATCAGCCAAGTCCAGAATGCAGGACATGCCTTAGACAAAGGACCCAGTTTCCCCCCCAGATCAGTGGCATGGGGGAAAGCGAGGGGCGGGGGCTGGCATAGAATGTAGGATTAACAGACGCCACCACATGCAATATCTGGACCTTGCTGGCAGCCAGATTTGAGCACACCAGCTGGAGAAAGACATCTGTGAGACATCAGGGAAATTTGAATATGGACCCGGCATCAAGTGATGTTGAGGAGATGTTAATCTTGTTGAATGATGCCGTGGTTTAATATATCGGGGGAAACAAAAGGTCTCTATCAGCTAGAAATGCATGCAGAAGCATTTAAAAGTGAAATTGTCCAGCAACAAAAAGGGAAGGGGGGCCTTGAGTTGCTAATTGTTAATGTAGGACAGGGAGTACAAGGAGATTCACTATACTCATCTCAATTTTGTGTGTGAAATTTTTTCCATACTAAGGAGTTTAAAAACAAAGGAAGGAGTGATCAACTACTGTGCATGCTGCTGAGCAGAAGAGTAAGGTGAGGACTGAGAAGTGACTCTTGCCTTTGATGAGATGGAAGCTGTTGGTGATGATAACAGAGTAGAGGTGGGGACCAAAGGTTCCCATTCTCCTGGGAAGTGAGGAAACGAAAACGAGAAAATAATGCTCTTTTGAAGAGTTTTGCTATCAAGGGAAGTGAAGAAATGGGGGTAGCTGCAAAGGGACGGGGGGTTGAGGGAGGGGGTGCTCTGTGCACGACGGGGGTGGGCCTGAAGCTGCAGGTTTGTGGGCTGGAGAACGAGGAGGCAAGCAGGAGAGAGAGAGGGAAGGTTATAGGGCCGTGACCTTGAATAGAGAGGGAGAAAGGAACTAGGAACTCCCGGTATAGACACATACACACAGTGTGCTCAAGGGGAAGGAAGGGGAACCCACCCATGCTTGGGATGGTCCAAGAGAGAAGAGGGAGTGTGACCTTTCCAAAGCAAGGTCACCCAGTCACTGGAGTTGGCGTCAAAACCTGGGGGGCAGTGGCAGGGCATGGACTCTGAGTCACAGCTGCAGATGAGAGCCTCTGGCTCTCGAGAAAATGTTTTTGATGCCACAGTGGAAAAAGCATTTCCTCGGGTGCTCTAGGCCCAAGGCCTGCCACCTCACAGCCTGCCCAACCTGGCCATCCCGGCTTAGCAAACACGAGGCCCTGGCTGGGAGCCAAGCAAGACCCTGTTGGCACTAGCTACATCTTCTAGGCCAAGAAAACTGCCATTCACAGCACAGTTCCAGGGCCTCTCACCTTGGAGGCCAGAAGCATGTGAAAAGTTAGCCACAAGGCTGCTCAGATGAACCAACTGGTAAAGCTTCTGCAGCTCCCCATTCCCCTGGCTGTTTCTCTACCTGGGTTGACCCAGTCCTCCCGACCACACACACACACACACACACACACACACACACACCTGTTCTTCAGCTCCAGGTATACCCTGGATTAACCCATTTAATTTTTCCCAAAGGCACACCCCGGGATTGGTGTCTGCCCCTCCGAGGAGGATCTACATGCTTTCCTGGGTGACACCACAGGCTCTCTTTACTGCCATCCTGGCACCTGGCTCATCCCTGCTCCCCAGTGTTGCCTTGTCCCACCAGCTCATGGGCTCCCAGACCCCTCTCCAATGAACTGCTTGACTCTGGATTAGTGTGGGTGAAACTAGCTGTCGTGACAAACACAATCCAAAACATAATGACGCAGATGTGAGTGAAATTCATTGTAAAGTTCAAAATGGGCAATCCTGGTTAGTGGACAGTCCCCTCCAAGCAGCGATTCTGGGACCCAGGCTCCTTCTACCCTGTGGCTCTGCAACATTCAATACATGTCCCTCAAGGCTACAGTGAGGTCTGCTTAAGGGGGAAGGATGGCAGAGCACGGAGGATCAGGCCCAGAGTTGGGGGCCAGAAGCAGAAGCAGCACCCACATCCCATTGGCCGGAACCCAGTCACAGGTTCCACCCAGCTGCAAGGGAAGCTGAGAATTGTAGTCCAGCTGTGTACCTGGAGGCACAGGAGCTGGGGTTAGTGACCTGGCAGCCAGTTTCCACCACAGGCCCCTAGCTCTGTCTCCACCACTGGCTTCTGGCCTTCTCCAGACCTCTCCCTTCTATTCCACCCATTCGCGCCTTGGCCTTCCTGACCCCGTATGTCTCCCCTACCCTGCCCAGCCCTGCAGTTTCTTCTGGCACAAGCCGACACCCAAGAAATCAGTCCCGGAGGTTCAGAGAGGCACACAGAACAGGTTTATTCCTCATGAGTTTATACATCCACAGCACAGAGCAAAAGAGAAAAGTGCAGGCGGCCCAGGGGGAGGCAGAGGGCATCTCCTCCTGCTTTCTCTCCATACCTGTCGGCCTAAGTACAAGCACACACTGATATTAAACATGGGGGGGGAGCTGACAGCTGTGCTGGGAAGAGGCAGAAAGGAGGATTGGGGGTGGGGAGGAGGAGCCGCGGGAGGTCGGGGCTCTATGGAATGACTGTCACCCCCACTTCCCTGCTCCTGCCCAGCCCCGCCCAGCCTTTGCTGGCCAGCAGGAGCCTGCAGAGCGATGATAAGGGAACTTCCACCAGAAGTGCTGAAGGAGGGAAAGGGAAATAGTGCAAAAGGAAAGAAACAAACCACAACTCAGGTGGCATCTGAGGCACCCCCAAGACTTAGTTCACAGACCCAGGTGCCCCCTCTTCCTCAGCAGTTCTCCTGATTACCTGCTCTCACTGCCTGTGAGGCTTCCATTAAAGCTAAAGTTCTCCCTTCCTTTTATTTCTGACAGGCAAATTCCCCTAGGATAGGAAAGCATTAAAGGGCGTGGACAGGGAGCAGATGTAGCTCAGTGGTGGAGTGCTGGCATCCCATATACGAGGTCTGGAGTTCAATCCCCAACCCCAGTACTTAAATAAATAAGTGAATAAATAAAGGGCATGGACAAGCAAGATGGGGGAGGGGCCTAAAGCTCAACCATCCTCTTCCCACTGGGCCCAAGCTCACCTGAGAAGGTGAGCAGACAGCAGAGCCCCATTCCCTGGTGCCACTGGTCCCACCAAAACCCCTGAGGAAGAGGGAGTGCCAGAGGGGAAAGAAGGCAGGCCGGGAAGAGGCTAGTGGGGGTGAGGGGAAATCCAGAAGTCACCCTGTCTGCAGTTGCCAGGGCATCGGGTGTGAGGACTAAGGTGCAGGGAGGCCTGGGGGAGCCCAGGCTACAGCAGACATAGACCAACAGACAGACAGACTGACAGGTGAGGGGCCGCAGGGCAGGGGCCGCCTCTTACTTGCCGTCCCAGCCTCGACTCATGGCCTCTACCACGGCCCCATAGAGCTGGCTCCAGGCGGCCTTCACGGCTGGAGTAAAGGCAGGACCCAGGCACTTCTCCAGCATGTACAGCAGGGACTCACCCACCGTCTGCGGAGGCAGAGGGCATCTTGTCATTCCCAAAGGCAGGAAGGCCTTGCGCCATTCCACAGGTGGCAAACTGAGGCCTGGGGCTGGTAAGGGCTCCCAAGCCTTTCTCCAGTCCTGCACAGGGTTCGTGCTTCCCGAGTAGGACCCTGCCCCAGTCCTTGGGTACCTGACTGTGCCTATCCCCCTCCCCTCTAAGGGTGAGGATTTACAGTGAACAAAGCATTTCACTCCACTCCTAGGTTCACAACCACCCCAGGAGTGGGGTCAAGGCCTTGCCAGCTCAGACCAAGGCAGGTCATTGCCCCAGGCCTCAGTATCCTCATCTGCAATCATGGTGGTTAAGAGCCAGAAGCTGGAGCCAGATGGGCCTGAGTTCAAATTCTGAGTTAATCATTTATGAGCTGTGTGGCTCTGAGCAAATTAATTAACCTCTCTTATCCTCAGTTGCTTCATCAGTAAAATAAGGAAAGTAAAAGTTCAACTCATAGCTTGTTGGGGTGATTAAATGAAATAATCCATAAAAACTCTTAGCAGAGGATCTGCACATAGTAAGCTTTCAAAAGTAATCTCTCCCATTTGTTATTGTTAATCATAATAAGGTAAGGTTCATTTATTCCACAAATATTTACTGAATATCCATTAAGGGCCAGGCGCTGTGTTGGTGCTAGAGAGGAGAACGAGTTTCCTTCCGGAACTTATTGTCTAGCAAGGTGACTGGACCATATGGTAGGCTGTCATGTTGGTGGCCCCCAATGAACCAACCTGTCAGGATGTAGGGTCCTCCCACCCTCCTATCCTGGACACTGGACTCTCCATGTGCCTGGCTCTGGCCAATGGGACATTAGCAAGAGTGATGCAAGTAGGAGCTTGATAAGCACTTGCATACTGGAGCTTGTCTTCTTGCAACTCAGCTGCCATTTCCATCAAGAAGTTCACTTAGAATACTGAAGGATAAGAGACCATGTGGAGAGAAACCCTGGGTGATGACAGGCCATCTTGGACATTCCAGCCCCAGCTGAGCTCCCAGCTGAAGGTAGCACAGGATTGACACCAGCTATATTGTGTCAGGCAGAACCACTCAGCTGAGTCCAGCCACGAGAAATCAGAAATCATTGTTTTAAGGCCATACGTTTTCTGGGGGGTGTTACAAAGCAATAGAAAACTCCTCAGGCCAGCTAATCCCATGGGTTCCTTAGGTTTCTGTGATTCTAAGGGAAGTTATCCCAGAGAAGGAAAAATGGAGGCTTAGAGAGGTCAAGCCAGTGCCAGGGTCACATAACAGGTAAGTAACAGATGCAGGCCTCAAGCCCTGGTCAGCAGAGCACATGGGAAGGAGGAGAGAGAACAGGTGGGTGGGGCAAACCAGGAGAGTGGAGACCTCCGGCTGGAAGCTCTGGAGGGAGGAAAAGCCCCTTTACCCACCGAGAAGGAGCTAAGCTTGACGCCCACCGCCCGATGCTTCCTGCCCAGGCCGGCAAGGTACTCCTCCAGCGAGGATAGGTCCTCCACGTTGGTCACCGCGGTGTCAATCACGAGCATAACCTGCCAAGGCCAAGGTGGAGTCGAAACAGGGAGAGCCAGCACCCAAGGCCAGAGCAACCCCACCCACTCACCACCAGGCCCCAGAACCTGGGGTCCCAACCAGAGGCAAGAGGTCACCAGGACTGCGCTTTCCCAGGACTCAAGGTGAAAGGCAACCTGTGCCGGCATACAGTAGGCACTCAACATGTGGTGGCCAAACTTCTCAATGTTACACTCAGGGAAGAAGCCCCTCTCCCCTGAGGACCTCAAATTCCTCAACAAGCCTACAAGCCTACAGGATAGTGTTGTCTGCCTGGAACAAGGGGAAATCGAGGCCCTGTGAGAGTTGCAAGCCTCTAAGAAAACCCCAGCCTGACACCTAATTAGGTGGCTGGTGCCCAATAGTCAGGAGCCAGGGGACAAGGCCAGAGGCAATAGCAGGGGCTGGGGCCAGCTGGCTGAGCACACAGCAAGGGAAACCCAGCCTGGAGGGGAAGGAGCCGACAGCCCTGACACTGACACCAGGAGGGTGTCTGGCCAGAACCCAGTCCCTCACTGTGGTCTGGACCCGTCTTTCCTCACCTTCCTGATGTGGTCCAGGAACTCGGGGGAGGAGAGGCAGTCCTCCACGCTGGAGAACTGGCGGCAGTTGTACTGGAAGAGGGACAGCAGGCCAGGCTCCAGGTCAAACAGCCTGTTGGGGGAGGCCCAGGCATCAGCCCCAGCGAGGCCTGCCTGTCCAGCAGCAGGAGCCCCATCTGAGCCAGAGTGTCAGCGGTAAACTAGGGTGCTCCCTTTCCCAGCACCCCACTCCTCACCCCTTCTGCCGGCTCTGAGGGGTGTCCCCTGGCCTCTCAGTGTACATGGTCTATAGTAGGTCTCCACACATAGCTGAGGGATATGTACTGGGACAGGAAATCTGGAGTTAGGCTGTGGGAAGGGGAAAGTCCTTCTCTTTCTTTCTCCCTTTTTCTCTCTCTAGACCTCCCACTCGTGGGTTAAAACTTCTTCACCAGAGTCCAGTCATGTCTGAAGGGGCTCTGCTCAGTGATAATAATAGCAAGAACTCTTAACACATACTGAGCACTGAGTACTTTACACATGGTTAACGCATGCGTTCCTCACAGTCCTAAGTAGTGGGTACAACTGTTACCCTATGAGGAAATGGAGGCTCAGAGAGGTTAATTAACATACCCAAAGTCACACAGCTTGGGAGTGTTGAAGCTACAGTGAATATCTGAGGGGAAAAAAACAGGCTTGGGGAGAACACAGAGGCACAAGCTGAAGCCGTCAGCCACGTTTTGGAGGGCGCATTGTGATTTTGTGTAACTCTGTGAATTTATTCCCCTTCTGTTTTGGGGGAGGCTTTACAAAAGCCTCGTCAGAATTTCCGGGCTGACAGGAAGCCGAGGGTCCCGAAAAAAACAGTGAAGGGAGCGTTGTCCCGTTGGCGATGAAAGAGGGGCTAGGGAGAGACTCCTAGCTAATCGAGATTGAAAACTGGCCCCCTTCTGCTGTGGGGGTCTGCGCTGCTACTGCCCCAACACCCACTAGGGCGTCCATCATCCCTTCCCTGGAGGTTCTCTGGTCCTCCTGTTTCCCAAAGGGTTTATCCTTCCGTTGGTTGCTCACAGTTCATACCCTCGGGGCCCGGACCGGGTGCGCCACCGTCCACGCACTGGCGCAGGACCCGCCCCGCCTGCCAGGTGCGCCCGGCACACCCTCCCCGCATGGGCCCTCGGGGAACCCCAGTACCTGGCAGCGGTCGGCTCCCCGGCAGTCGCCACCAAGGAGCCCGCAGGAGGCGCAGAGGCGGTGAGGGGCGCAGCGTGAGTGTCAGGGGATCCGCCGGCAAGGACGCTCGCCCGCCGCCAGCCAGCTCGGCTGGGTTCAGGAGCGCTGGCCCGCTCGCCCGACGCACGCAGAGGCCGGGGAAGAGCAGCAGGGGCCGCGCCACCCGCGCCCGCCCGCCTCCTCTGGCGCACATCTGGCGGGCGCCAATTTTCCCTCCTCCGGCTCGGGCCCCGCAGCCTCGAGCCCACTCCTGGCGAGGCACCCCCGCCCCGCGCCCCGGGGCGCTCGGGCCGCCCTCACCTGGCGAACAGAATGGTGCCGTGCTCCAGAGGGCTGCGGCTCACGACCCGCCAGCTCTGCCGGATCAGCTCGGGCTCCGGGGACTCCATGCTCGTCCCGGGACGCAAGGCGCAGGGCTAGGACCATCTGGGTGCGGACGCCGTTAACGCACGTGCCGCGCCATCTCCGCGGCGACGCTGGCCACTCGGCGCCCCTACGGCCCCCACGCTCCTTCCCCGGCCGGGGCGGAGAGAAGCGGCGCGCGGCCCAGCGGAGGTGGAGGGCTGGCGTGGCCGGGGACCCCGTTCTGGCGGCCGCTGCGCCGGGCGCCCCGCAGCTCCGAGAGCGGCCCCGCCCCGCGCCGCCCCAGCTGGGGCGCTTTAAAGCGACCGCGGCCCCCGCCCCCCTCCCGTCCATCAATGCCCGCTCTCTCTCTGCAACTGGCTCTGTCCGGGGACGGCCTGGTGGCGCGGGCAATGCCCGGGCTTCAGAGCTTAACTGAAATCGTCGAGCTTCTCTGCGCCTCAGTTTGCGGTGAGAACACTACTACTTGCTGCTTAGGGTTTGGAGCCCTGAGGGCACTGCGTTGAATTTGACCATCCTAGGTAAGCTTTGCACTGACCAGCTCTCCACAAGGCTCACCCAAACACTGTCCCGAGGCTTTTGAGCTTGCAATCCCTTGACACAGTCTCTGCTTAAATTATATGGATTGCTTTCTCCTAGTCCGAAGTCGGGCTGGGTTGGGCCAGGGTGCCTACCTGCGCCATCCTGCCGAGACAAGGGTGCCCTTTGTCCTAGCTGTGGCTCTGACTGGGGTGCCGGCACAGATTGAGGGCCACCAGGGTTCTCAGCCTTTGAAGACAGGGCCAAGACTGCAGCTATTTCCAGCCAGGCCTGGATTTGCTTGAGACACCATCATTGGAAATCTGAAACTAGTTTTAGTCCCAGCCCTGCTTGACTAGGCTGTGTGAACCTGTATCCTTACCTGGACATTGAGGGAGTTATTCTACTATTCCATGATTTTTTCATTCATTCTATTTTTTAAAAAATATAATTACCACTTCAATTAACAGTCTCATGTTTGCAACTCAGATGTGCAGTTGGTCACCTATTAGACAAACATTTCTCTTTCAAGCATGAAAATTCTTTGGGACCCAGCCCATTTCTAGTGGCCCAGGTTTTGGAGGGCAAGCCCATTTTCACCCTCACTTATCTTCCATTATTTCTGAGTCTCTGAGCCTACCTCCTCTCAGTCTGTCTACTTCACTTTCTAGGCCTCAGTTTCCTCAGCTGTATGGTAGGGGGAGTGGGTAGCAAGGTCTCTAGGGGGCTCGAGTCACCCTCCTTTGGTTCCATGGATATGAGGTGGGTGTTCTCGGACCACTGGTTCTGAGCAGGCCGGGCTCCTTGCCCAGCCATCTGCTACACATAGAATGTCAAGTCCTTCTCTTCTGAAACTACTCCTTTGGGCTCTGAATCAGGACCAAGGACCTCAGCAGAACTTTTCTTCTTTCATACTCCCAGCCAAGCACAATGAAACCATCTAGCTGCTCTCCTTCTCCCAAAGGCTCCTGAGTTTGGAGTGGGCCCTTCTCATTTCCCCATCCCCCTACCCATTTCCAGGGGGCACTAAGCTGGGGCGGGGGAGCAAGGCTGTGAGCCTGTGTTCTAAAGAATCCAAGAGACTCCCAAGCAGGAACACAAATTGGCTGGGGGCCGAGGACAGGAGACTGGTGTCCTTGGAGACTAAACTTCCAGATTGGTAGCCCATGACCCTGTAACCAGAGGAAGACCATGTCTATCTCCGGTGCCCTCTCTCAGTAATCAGCTGTCCAGTGCTTCATCTGGCTACCCAGCTAGTCTCTACCTCCCACATCACCCAGCTTGCTCTTCCTGGCCAACAGTCTACCCTGGGGACCCTTCTTGCCTCCTTTCTCCTTTGGATGGGGTCCAATCAATTAATGGCAGATAATAGCCTCACCTTGTAAGTGGCGGAGTTGGCATTCAAGTCCCTGTCTTGCTCTTTGCCTTTCCAGGGCCAGGAAGAGGCAGAAGAAGGCCAGGTGTACCCTAATATCTGTTCCCCTTGGAGAAAAGGCCTGAGAGTCTGGCTGGGCTAAGCAGCCTGGGGACCACATTCCAACAAATAGTCTTTGAGAGCAGAGGCTCTGAATCCACATTTGAGACTGATGAAAGTCACAGGAGCTTCCCTCCCTGCCTGGCATCTAGAAGAGGGAGTTCAAGTACTGTCCTAGAATCAGCGCTGACAATGAGATTGAATTTATCATGAATAATAGCTAGCATTTATTGAGCACCCATGTATCAGATACTAGGCAAGGCTCTTTACATTATTAACTCTTTTCACCCTCACAACTCTATGAAGTGGGTACTATTTATTATATCCCCATTTTACAGATGAGGAAACAGGCAGAGAGATTAAGTAAGTAGCCCAAGGTCACACGTAGTAAGTGGCAGAGCCAGGATTAACCTCAGGTCTGACTCTCGGGCCCATGCTGTAGGCCTCCACATGCCACTGCTTCCCTAACTTTAATGTTTTGTGATCAAGAGCTGTCCATAGTTCAGGCCAAGCCCAGACCACCAAGTTTGAGCCAGGAGTGTGCTGGAGCCAACTCTTACATGGCTTGCAAGAGCCAATTGTGCACATCTCTTTCCAGCTCCTCATTCAGTGACATCAAGTTGGTAGTTTGAAGTAGGCCATGGTGGGAATATTTACACCACAGAAACTGGCAAGCACTACAAGTCAGGGCTTATTTTTCTTCCCAGGAAACATGTTACACATCCCACCAGCACATCACTGTGCTGGGTGTACCTGGGGGACCAGAAAAACTGGGTCCTAAAAAAACAAAAAACTGGGTCCTCAATGAGCTGCTGGTACGTTAAGGAGAATGTATAAAGAAAGATGCTGAATCTGGATACCTCTGGGCTGAAAGTTCAGACCTTCTGCTTACAGAATCCAGAGCTGCCAAGTTGTTCTGGGAAAGTACCTCCAGTCCCAGGACTAGGCTGGAGAAGCAGGAAAAACTCAGCTTGGCATTGAGTCCTGGCTCTACTATTTACTAATTGTGAGACCTTAGGCAAGTAATATAATTTCTACTGGATAAAATGGGGCCAAAGACATCATTGACTTCACTGGGCCTTTATGAGGATGAAACTTCCTCCTCTCCCACCTCCTGTCCAACACTCAGGTCAGCTCTTACCTCCTAGGACCCTTGACATCACTCCTGAAAACACAGGACCCTTGTCAAGGTGGGGGCCTCTGTTCAGCAGAATGGCAAGTTGCTGCAATGCTGGGCCACTTATCTTCTCAGAAGTGTACAAATGTTACCCCTCACATTCCTTTTTATATTGTTTGAGGAAGTTAGAAAAAAATAAGGGATCCAGCTGCCTTCTCATTTTGGAATATTCAGCTTCCTTGTTATTTTGGAATATGCTTAGATCAATAAATAATGACCAATGTTACTGTGTACATGGGAGGGCCCAAGTGGCTCGTGGGGTGATCAGGTTACCTGCCCAGCCCAGGGTTCTGCTGGAATTAGCCTGGCCTCAGACAGGAGACACAATGGAATGGTTCTTACACTCAAAACACTTTCTTCTCAGGAAGGCCTTCCTGGGAGCCAGAGGCAAGTCAGATTCAATTAAGTACAACAAAAACAACACGGCATTCAAAACAAGAGCTATTTATTACAAAACTAAATGGCCTCTGATTATCTCTGGAAACTTTTTAAAAATGTGGCTCAAGAAACTGGTGATTGGGTTGACTGATGGACAAATATCTTCTTCCTCCACCAGCAAGTCGTGGGACGTGTCACATTTTTGCTTACTCCCGGGTACTGGAGCCCATCTCCAGAGAAGCACCCTGACAGTCCTCTCTCCCCAGTATCTTCCAAGTAATAGAACCTGAGCACCCGAAGCTGCATCAACCCATGTGGCCTTGTCCCCAGAGAAGTGTCTGCCAGCCTGGGTATGGAGGAAGAGGAGGGAATGGGCAAGGAATTCTCCTTCTCCCATCCTTGGAAAGTAGAAGAGACAGAGGAACCCATTGTACCCAGTGTGGCAAATTAGGAGGGGATGGGCAGAAAGCTGGCTGAGCTTTCTCCTTGCCTTGTCCTCACTCAAGAGTGACTACCCCCTCCCTGGTTCCTCTCAGAGCTCCCCCTTCCAACGAGTTTCTTTTGGGAAATAAGAAAGGCATAAGGGAATATCAGCCACCTCACTGTGGGCCACCATTTTTGCTGAGAGCCAAGCATAGATTCCTGCATTTCACCTCCAGGAAAGCCCACCCACATGGCTGCCCCCATCTGTCTCAAAAGAACCAACTCTGTGGGGAGGAGGGGAAAGGGAAGGGAGGATTGGAAGGGGTGAGCAGGGGTTTTCTATCCCTGCTCTCCTTCCCTCCCACAAATGCAATTAAGCAAGCAGCCCAGACTCAGCACACAGGCAGGGCTTCCTGCTGGGGGAAGTCAAAAGGGCTGTAGCCCTGGAAGAGGGAGGTCATCAGTCCCCAGATCTAATTAACCAACCTGCCTTGCTTTTGACATTGCTGCATTTCCTCTATTAACATTAATGATGGTTGGTCTGAACATTCAAGCATGGCCAGAAGCTTCCTCCCCACCACCCAGTAGGTAGCACAGCCAGTCCCTGGGACCAATTTCTAGTCTCCGTGGCAACTGCCTCCTGAAAGCTGCTCTAAAGAGCTCTGACCCTGTCACAGTTAGTGGGAGTTACAGGGGAGGGAAGATGGAGTGTGGCAGAGATTCATCTTTAAACCCTGAAGCATCATAATCCTCTGAGAAAAAATATTTTGTCCTGCACCTGAAGGAGGGAGGCAGGCTAACAGGCTAGACTTGATTTGGTCTAGTTCTGACACAAGGGTTTTCTTAATCTCTTTCATTTGAGGAGGAAGTTGAGGGATTAGCTCTGAGCTTCTTGCTTAGGCTTCAAAGTGGGAGAAAGAAGATGCAGTGATGAATTTCTAGGTGTTCTGGGTCTTTGGGGAAAAAGGGATTGGTGTAACGGTGACAAACAGAAGGGAAAATACCAATGGAGTGGGGAGAGGGGTAGTCAGCAGGGGAAGACCAGAGACATGAAAAAGGGAAAGCCCAGCAAGTGACAGGAACATGAGCCCAGACAGGCCTGAGAACCCCACAGCCCATCGTCCTACTGGGGTCCCAGCCCAGCACCACACAGATTCCCTGCTATGCCTCTCATCTACCTCAGCTGCTAAGAAACGGCCCTGCCTCCCAAAAAAGAAAGGGCCCCCCAAAGGCTCTCCCAGCATTCGGGAGAATGCACCTGTGCTGGCCCTCACAGCCAGGCTAGATGCAGAGGGAAAGAGGTGGGCAGTGAGCAGCTGGCACACAGGGCCCGGGAGCACAGAGGACAGGATGTTGCTTCCCCTGCCAATCTGATAGTGCCTGACATTCCCAGGAATGCCGACGGCAAGTTCTTGGCTGCCTCACTCCCTGGAGCCCAGTCCTCTGTGCACAGTTGCAGGTAGGAAGTCTGGCCACTAGCTGCCACAAGAGACTTCCCAGCAGCAGGCACTCGGGGAAGCAGCTGGGAGACCCAGCTCTCCAGCTCAGGGTTGCCTTGCTCTCCTGCTCAGCTGCATTTGTTTGCGGGAACCAGGGCAGCACAGCTTTGGTGGTCCCATCTGCTTTGCCCTTGGTGATATCCCAAGGTGATATCCCAAGGTGGGGTTAGTACTCTCAGCCCTTGGGAACCTCATGGAGGTCAGAGAATTTTTGATGGATCTTACTTACCAAATCAAATGCAATGTGAGAAAAATGCCAAGAAAATCTTACTGTAGTCCTGGACTATTTCTTAGGGTTTATGATATGCAGCTGTCCATAGTCACGTGGTCTATATCCCACAGGTATATGGACACATGCACTCACTCGCACACACTCCCACACATTCCCACCCACCTACTTTCACACTCATTCATATTGCACACTTGGGGAAATGGGCCTGAGAGATGTTGTCCTCTGTTGCTGAGCCCCCCTCAGCTGTGAAGCTCTGCAGACAGAGTAAAGGTCTCTAGTGTTGGGCTAAATCCATTCTGGGTTCACTCCCAAAGGTTGGTCCTGGCAGGCAGCAGAGTTCCTCAGGCTCCTCGGGCAGCTCTCTCCACAGCCAGAAGGACCCAGGGACTGGCTCCACAGCTGGCTGACCCCAGGCAGTTCCTGGACCCAGACTGGTATCCTTGCAGTGGCCTCAGAAGTCCCATGATGCCAGCCACCTTAGTCCTGCCATCGGACTTTGGGGGTTCTGGGCTGAGGGACCAACCATCCCATAAGCCAGCGGGTGGAAGAGGTAGAAGCTATGAGAGAGAATACAGAGGGAGGCTGTTGGCATCCCAGTGCCTCAGCTGAGGCCAGGGGCCTGACAGAGCTTTGAAATTCAGCTCCTCACTCTGAGCTTATCAGACCTTCCCAACCTACAAAACTTATTCCCTTTCATTACATCTGAGTTTGCTATTTGGGCACACTGTAGCCTGAGAGCTTAGTAGATCCTAACTTAATGATGACAAAGGAAAGGGCTCTTACCCCAGAAGGACCAGGTAAGAGGACCCATCCAGGGGTCTGACAGTGGGTGTCTGGCCCAGAGTGTTTGTTAAAATATGAATTTGACCCTTGTAGACGAGGCATGCACTCTCAGGCCATAGGGTCCACCATGCCCTGTCCATGTTCTGCCTGCCTGGCCCCTAAAGGCACAGGAGTTTGTGCCAGCTAGTGCTCAGTGATCTCAGCAGGAGGATCTGTGAGACTCTCAGGGAGTGGGGAGAGAAGAGTGGCTTTCCAAACAACACCCTTCTTCCTGTGCCCCGCAGATGCACCACACCCATCCACTCCCATCTAACAAAGCCTACTCCTTACCCCACTGAGAGCTGTTCCTGTAGGGAACCACAGTGACTAAAGAGGGGTACTTTCAGGTGTGCTGGGGTAGCATAAGAGCTGGGAATCACGGGCAGAAGGAAAGAATGCAGTTGCCCCATGTGTCTCATGTCTGACTGCACATTAGGGTCACCTTGGGACCTTTTAAACCTGTGGATGACTGGGCCCTACCTGAGCCCACCTTAATCAGAATCTCTGGGGATAGGGCCCAAGGTGATTCTAAAATGCATCCAGGGCTGACGCACCACTGAGTCTGCATGGGGTGTGTTTGCTATGCTCACCTGTAGGCAGTGCCTAGAAGTAGGCTCAGGATTCCCACCGCATGGATGCCCCCAGCCAGGGAAGAGGAGGCCAGGCGCCAGGCACACAGCCGCAGGAGGGTATCCCACAGAATGCCTAGCAGAGAGAACAGAAACCCAAACCAGCTGTCAGAGAATGACTTCTGGGGATGCAATAGAAAGGATTGCCCCCACCCCCCACCCCCCACCAAATCAGAGAAGCAGAAAGTTGGTTCTCAGTTGTCACCACTGCTACTCCATGGTGGCCTCTCCCTCCTCCCCACCCCCACCTTAGCATACAAGTCCAGGTGGGCAGCACTGACCTGTCAACATGCAGGAGAAGAGCATGGCTGGGAAGTAGTGATGGAAGTAGAGGATCCGGCCCATCAAGAAGAACGGGAAGTAATGGAGCATCCAGCCAAGCAGGACCTGACCACCTCCTCGCAGCAGGACCTGGGACAGCCCTGGGCCCCAAGCAGCACAGACCCAGGTCAGAAGACAGGGAGGGGGCAGAGGTCCTGGCCTCTCCTCCAGCTCTGCCCCTTCTTTGCAGGGTGACCTTGAATGAGTCACATTGCCTCCCTGGGCCTGCCTTCCCTCATCTGGTCCAATCTGAATAACCCTAGGGCAACTGAAAGAAAAGGGAGCTGTTGGGTCTCAAGAGCCCTGGCCAATATCTGGCCTGCTGAGGTCTTGGCACCCTAATCCTATATACCTTACTGAGAGCTTACCTCCCTACCACCAACTCCATTTCTTTGCTGCCACACAGACCTTTGCTGTGGCAGACAGGGGCAGAAGCAGGGGAAAGATGAGCATGGAGGTGGGGAGATGAGGATGAAGGTGGGAGTGAGGGAGTTTCTGGGACTTTGGCTTTTCAGATAGGAACTGTGGAGACAAAAAGAGCCTGTGTGAATGCCTCAGATGCTGGGGTCCACGGCCTGGCAGCTAAAGCTACAAGGAACAGCACTAAAATAGGAGGGAACTCCTCTCTACCCCACCAGAGGACAGGGCCATGGAATAAGGAGGATTGTGATTAATAGTGGAGGCTCTAAAGTCAGGCTGCTTGGGTTTGAATTTCAGCGTTATCACTTACTAGATGTATGTCTTGGAACAGTTTCTTAATCTCTTTGGGCCTTGGTTTCCCAATCCATAAAATGGGAGTAATAATACCCTACCCTATAGGTTGTTGTAAGGATGTAAAGTGTTTAACACAGCACTTGGGCATTTAGTGACTGTTAACTGTAAAAACCAAAGGAGAAGGGAAAGAGGAGAGAAGGAAAGGCAAAGAATGCCCTAGCAGGAGGCAGGCCCTCCCTGCCCCCCCAGGAGTGCGGGCACCTTGCCAGCTGCTAGGTCAGGGGAGGGAGAGCCCAGGGACCTGACCTTCAACCTCTGCTGGCAGGTGTGCCCCTCTCTGCAGAGCCAAGGTAATGATGCCCCCTAAGAGGAGGTAGAGGACAATGCTCAACAGATTCAGCCACCAAACCACCTGCATGGAAATGAGAACAGAAGGATAAGAGGAAAGCAGGAGCTCTCCGCAGGCAAATGCTTGAGGGCCAAAACTGAGAATGTGCAGGGCACTCACCGGGTTGCCAAGCAGGTAGACTCGGAAGTCAGTATCATTGACCCCTGAGAAGCGCAGGCCCTGTGAGCAGAGGACAGCCTGCTAAGCCAAGACCCAGCCCATCCCCAACTATGCCCAGTGGTCAGGGGGAGGAAGGCTGGATACCTTTCACAGACAGAGAGGCTGGGACAGAAGGTGCAAACTCTACAGGAGCTCTCTGGGAAGACTGGGTCAGAATCAGAGTCCCATCTCTGGCCAACCCATTCCAGGCCACCCTGTCCACCCCAGCACACCACACCCCCAATCTCAACGGTCTCCTTCTTGTCTCCATTTCCTGGGCAGTGCTCTAGCCTCAGGCCTTACCTGATAATTGATAGGCCAGTGCCAAGGTTTGGAGGTGAAGTCATTGTCCTTGGGTTTGAGGCCATTGTTCCCCTGCAGGAAGATGGCAAAGAGCAGGTAATCAGGACAGAGGTCTATAAAGCTGGCAGATATGAGAGGCACAGTTATCTCTGATATACAGCCAAGTGTCAAGAAAAACCCTTTTTCCCTTCCCTCTCTTGCAGGGAAGAATCAGGTACTCATTCTCTGCCTCTGCCCGCCTGCCTGCAACAATGCCTTACTTTTCCCGAACAAAAGAGCCTCCATCTCCCATCAGAGAGAGTCCATTTGGACTCTCTACTGCGCTTGAGAGAAAGAAAAGAAAGGGGGAATGAGGAACCTGTTTCCCATGGGTAAAAAAATACATGTCCATTTCCCAGGTCAAAGATAAGGTGTCAAGGCCAAGGTGGGGGCCAGGGTGGGGATATAAAATCAGAGGTTATTTTTAGCTTCTTTGGGAGGCCAATTTCAAACAGAAAACTAGAAATTCTGTGAATGTCTTCATATGGAAAAGACCCAGTATTTTTCAACCTTGTCCCCCACAAGGAACATTTTAAAATATTTTTTCCTAAAATCCCCCCATGAAATTTTAAAACCATAAATATATACACAATATATCTGTTTATGTGCTGTATGTACACCTATGCTTTATACATTAAAAAGGTTTAAGGGGAGCGGATGTGGCTCAAGTGGTTGAGCATCTGCTTCCCACATGGGAGGTCCTGGGTTTGGTCCCTGGTGCCTCCTAAAAACTAACAATCTAGCAAACCAATGAAAAACCAACTCTGGGGAGCTGATGTGGCTCAGCACCAGCTACCCACATATGAGGTCTCGGTTTAATCCCCGACCCTGGTACCACACACACACACAAAAATGAGTTTCAATTTTTTGCCCTCCAAGAACACACTTTCACCCATTAGGTGGATGCACCACTAGGTGAATGTTGAGAACGCACACTTTAGCCTGAAGGACCCAGACACAGTCCTCTAATATCCAAGAATATCCAACGTGTCTCCGCATGGCAAAATCAGGCCTTTACCAAAATGGGAAGGAATAGGGTCAATATCCTGGACACAAGCCACCAGGACTGGTTTCAGCCTCATTATCAGCACACACTGAGAAGGCATTTCTCCAGGCACAGAGGAAGGTACTATGAGTTAGGTCAGGGTTTCTCAACCTTGGCACTACTGACATTTTGGGCTGGACGAGTCTCTGTCGTGGGGGCTATGCTGTGCACAGGAGGATGTAAAGCATCCCTGGCCTCTACCCACTAGGTGCCAGTAGCAATTCACCCCACCCGTCCAATTGTGACAAATAAAAATATCTCCAGACATTGCCAAATGTCTCCTGAGAGGCAAAATTGCCCAGAAAGATCCAGAAGGTCTGCTTTAGTGAACCACCACTCAGTGACTTACTAATCCAACTCCTCAAAGGGTCAAGACAAGTTGGCAGGCCTCCTTATGGTGGCTTCTCCAGGGTCAAAAGTACCCAAAGGGGCCAGCTACACATCCTCTGAACCACGATGGCACCTAAAGGACTTCAGAAGGAAGGAGGGCAGCTGCTAGGAGAAATTAATTCTTTCAAACCAGTACAATTCAGTCCTCGACTTAGGGACTCCACCCAGAGCTACAGCAAGCTGAGGGCATCCTAGTCATGTGAAACTCTGAGAAATCCAGCTCCTTTACTAAACAAAGAGATGGAAGGAGGAAACAATCTATCTGTATTACAGGCATATGCATTTTTGTAAGTGTTCTCTATGCTTAAAATCTAGAATGGACTCATTCCAGGTAACCGCACCAGGCAAGCCAGCCTTCTCTGCCCAGGCTTCAGGCCCACTACTTAGCTGGCAGGAGAGCCTTCTCCCTGCAGTTTCTGGAGTCTGGACTATTTTGATCTCTCTCCCTTTTCTGACTCTACATAAGTCCCTTATGTCCCTTTTCTTCTCTGACTCTTATCTCCTAGATAATGAAAAGAAAAAAGAAATGAAACTCTTTAGACTTAGCCTTAAAATTCTCCCGAGATCCAGAATGATATACTGACTGACAGGCACATATTCTAATGAGCTGTGTCATCAGGCCACAGTGACAGCTACAAGCAGAGAGTCAGAGAAGAAGTGACCCAGAGATTGCTTAATGTCAACTCATCACCTGCCAAAGTACAGAACTGACAAAATTTGAAATTTTGACTGAATCTGGTGAGCTAAATCAACTGTATTTACTGAGTATTACTTACATAATCACTTCCAGGAAAGTCCACTTGACAATGCCCACTGGGGAAAACTAACAACAGCTACAACTCCTTGCAACCCCATGGGTAAAGTGACCATCGTGCATCTGGCTTAAACATTGTTCTTACAGAACACTAGCTTTCCAGAAGCCAGAGGAAGGGGGGATCCTACTAACATCACATTGTAGCAGGTTTTCCTAATTCATAGGAAATTAAAATTCCTGTGGGTAGAATTTTCTCCATTTAAACCCTTTCCTCTCTCAATTGTTCTTAGATCTTTGATGCTACACTTACTTGTCAGCTACTAAGAAACAACAAGAAACAAAATGGTAGAGAAAGTGCAAACAATGAGTCTAAGAACTTGAAAGAATCAACCATGCCTTCTAACCAGTTTGTTTCAGTCTAAGAACATGAGTAGACTCATGGTTAGAATTTTATGCAACATATAAACAACACACTCAGATTAGCTACTAACAAAATTGATATTAATTTCATATGATGGAATGAACTACCAGTGTTTTGTGATCTTCAATCAGGAGCATTATGATTTTCAGGGGCTCTGCCATCTGAACAAATCTGAAAATCACTTAAGAGCAAAAGAGTGCAGTGGTACTAGTACTGACTCTGAAAGCCTGCCACCCTGGCTTTGAAGCCTGGATCCACCTCTTATATTTAGCTGTGTGACCCTGGGCAAGGTCCTTAACCTTTGTGCCTCGTTCTCTCATTTATAGCCTGGGGATGATGATAATCTTCATAGGATTGTAGTAAGTATTAAATGAGTTCATATAAGTACAGTGCTTAGGGTTGTGCCTGTCACATAAAAGGTGTATAAGTGTTCATTGGTGTCATCATTATGATCATTATCATCATTATCATCATCCTTATGGGATAAGGGAAATGCCTTTGAAGATCAAGTAAACCAGTAAAGGAAGACACACTCAAAGTCCTCCACAAGGGAGCAGTGCATCTATAGCATAGTGTTGATTTGTGATCCAAATTTGTGAAGGCCCAGGAGCTCTTAGAGAAGGGGAAGGGGCCACAGTACCCGGATCATGACCATGTGGGACTCCAGCAAGATCTCAGGAAAACTGGGCTTCAGCACATCCAGGCTGATGTTTGGCACTAGGGAAAAAAAAAAAAAAGAGAGAACCTTTGTCAGATATTCTTGCCTCACAGTCTGTCTGCCCATGGTTCCATATTCCCTCAGAGACCAAATGTAGCCTTCCTGAAAAATGACTAACAAGTGTGTGAGAGTGATGAGGAGAAGGATGAAAACTTGGCCCAATATTCGCTTGTACTAAGCACTCATCTGGCATTCTGAGAAATACAAAGGAAAGAACAAATACCCTCTCCCACACCCATGTTCCCACAGCCCTCGCACTTTCACCCTTCATTGTACACTGGCTCAAATATGCTCTCTCCTGTGGGCAAAAGGTCTGTGAGGGCAGGGACCAAGTCTATCTCATTTACCAATACATCCCCAGGGCCCCACATGGTTCCTGGAACACTCAAGAAAGAGTTTAATTAGTTAATTACTTAGTTGGCTTGGCTAGATTAGGCAGTAAGAAGAATGAAGTAGGAAACATGGAGAGGAGAAATCAAGCATAAGCTTGACATAGCTAGTTTGGGAGGACAGATGATGAATCCAAAGACTTATTGAGTTCAAGATAACAATGAGGTAGAAATGCCAAATTGGAGCCTGGGAGTAGAGATGAGTAGATCAGAGCAGGGCTGTGGATGTCACTTTCTGTAAAAGTGTTGGCTGGATGTGGGAAGAGGAGGAGTGTCACACGGGGACATAAAGGGAAAGTGCCAGCTTGCTCTGTGGGGTGCCCACGATGCAGGGGACAGAAGAGCCCAGAGGGAGATGGAATAGATGAACCTGCATTATAGGCAGCAAGAGGAAAAGAGTCAAATGCAGTAAGAGGCCAGGAAAATGAGAAGAGGCAACCAGCTCTGGTCCCAAGTGAGGTCACTGGTCACTTAAGGGAGAAGAATCTAAGGAGGAAGTGGATGGGAAGGAAAAGGAGCCAGCTTATTTAGGTGCAGACAATTCAGAAGAAAAGGGCAAGTGTAAGAGAAAGTGGCAGCAAAGACCATGAAAGTTTCTTTTTCTAAGAGTTACTTATTAAATGTTTCCCATCAGAGCCAGCCCAGGAAGTAACCTCACTCACATTTGGGATTGAAATGGTCTTCCACGTTCCAGATGGAATTGAGTGTTTCCTTTAGGTATGGAGTGCAAGTAACTTCTAACTGCTCCCAGCCCCTGTGAAAGGCAGTCACAAATGTCTCTCAGAAGGCCTGAAATCTACTGAAGAGTAGCACTGGCTAATGCCATTAAATCTGTAGAATCCCTTTCTTTTCAACCCAGTGACCATTGTTTGTTCAACTTCACACTGTTATATTCCATTATTATCCTAAGAGTAGTCTAGCATACTGTATTCCCATTTTAAAAAGAGACACAGACCACAGCTATTTCCATAAGCCAGATATACAAATGCTCAACTATCAGAACACATAAAGCACCAAAGCTACCCAGGAGCTCTGTACTCCATTACCTACCTGTTGTCTTTCTCCCTCCACCTACCACTAAGAAAAAACAAACATGAGGTGAGCATTGATCACCAAACAGAAGCTTCTGGTATATTCTTCATAGTGTGGAAAAGAAATGCATGAGCCTTGATTGGGACACCAGAACCCCAGAGACTCACCACTTAGGCAGGGACTTTCCTGAGGAGCCCAGGACACAACCTGTGACCAGATGAATGAGGCGAATTCGACTTCTCAGCACTTTGATCCGGTTTCCAAATTTTCTGTTTACAACTTCAACCCGCCAAAAATCATTTGAGTCTCCTGTCCCATTCTGCCACATAAACCAAGAAAAACATACAAAACAAATGAGATGACTTCAGAGAAAAGGGGTCAGAAAAGACAGATGGCCACTGCACAGGTACTGTTTAGATGCCACCATGTTATAAAGGTCAAAAAACAAAGAAACTTCCATCAACTTCATTCATATGAGATAGAATGAGAAGAGGAGGGGCATATAATATCCCAACTGACTGACACTGCTCCTGCACTCATTATTACAATTAAGAAAAGTAGTATAACTCCAGGAACCAGAAGTCCAATTTTTCCTTTCATAGGACTAGAGTTTAAGTTCTAAATATTTGTTTTTGCCTTTAAACCATCAAACTTAGCTATGATCCTGCAAGATACATAGATATTGGTCATTGGGACGGGGACAAACAGATTTCACAGGCTGTTTTTCCCACAGCAAGCCTAACCAAAAAGCTCCCAAATGTTAAGAGTCTCTGTGCAGACTTTAATCCTTAGGAACATTCAAGAATTCTGGAAAGGATGTATCCCACCACATGGCCCTGAGGCAGTCCCCACAGATTTTTACATCCTAGTTGCTCACTTACTATGCCATAGCCAGTGACCTGATAGTGCTTCCGGGTCAACGGGGCCTCATGATAGTGACTGTGCAAGTTCCGAGAAGTTCTGGAAGTTAGAAGAAAGAAGTGATTCTTTGGTGTTATCCTGAGGAAATGACTGAGATGTGCAATGTTTCTTCTTTTACCAAGGTTATTCAGAATCAGCTCTTAGGATGAGAAAAATTAGAATCTGAATTATTAATATGACCATATCAGGAACTTCTTCCCTAGTCATTCACAAGAAATATCCAGAGAACTGGAGAAGAGCCCAAACTAGGAAAGGCAGATGGTAGGAATACTGGATTATATTTCAAGAAAGGGCTAACTTCAGGTGGTAGGGTGGTGGTTTGGTTGGGGGCAATGTGGTGGCTTTCATACATTTGGATTACTTAACTGGTAAGGCAAGTTTGGGGAGAAGAAAATTAAAACTTGTAATCTACATAGGCCATGAGGCAGGTAAACCTCCCCACTCCCACTTACTCTTTCTACTTTCATCACCAGTTTTTAAAAGTGGGGATCTGTGAGGGGGAAAGGAGGTTTAATTTTGTTTTTATTTATTTTGTTTTTTTTATAATAATTTTTATTTTTATCCTTATTATGTAAGTAATAAATGATCATTGCAGAAATTTTAGAAATTTTCGAAGATAAATTTAATAAATAGTAATAAAATGTATTTAACAATAAAATAATTTAATAATAAAATAAAATTTTCAAGTATCCATAAGCCTAAAGAAAACTACTGCTAATCACTTTTCTCCCTTCCCTTCCCTTCCCTTCCCATCCCATCCCATCTCTCCAATTAAAAAAAAAGATCTGCGTCTGCTGTCCTTTATGCTGGTTCTTATGTATGCTGCCCTATTTTCTTGTGTGCTTAGTCATTTTTTACTGTGTACTATTCATTATTGCTGAAAAAAATATTTGGTAATGGATGACAATGCCATCTCCAAAAGAAGATTTTCATTTGCTTTTTTTTTTTTTTAAAGATTTATTTTATTTATTTATTTCTCCCCACCCCCTTGTTTTTTACTTGCTGTCTATTCGTCTTCCTTGTTTCTTTAGGAGGCACAGTTTGCTGAACCCAGGATCTCTGATGTGGGAGGGAGGTACCTAATTGCTTGAGCCACCTCCGCTCCCTGCATTGCTGTGTCTCTCATTAGGTTTTTTCCTCCCTGCATCTCTTGTTGCATCAGTGTTAGAGAGTCCCCCTTACCAGGTTTGCAATGATTAACAGGTCATAAGATCATGACTCAATTCCCCAGTGACATAATTCAAAGAAAGGCAGCCTCCAGCCATAACTGATTGAGCAAGCCATAGCTCATCCCCTCCCAAGAATAAACAAAATGGAGCAGATAAGGGCCATCACCCCCTCCAAGCCCAAGCACCACCAACCCCTCCCACATTCCAAGACCTCCTAGCCCACTCCTCGCCTGGCCATTTGGTCCCAGGCTGTACTCCCTGTCTATTGATGTACTGTATAAAGTCATATCCACCACCTTCCATGGATGGGCTGAAGTCTATTCTTTAGACACCCTCCATTGGGAGAGCTTGCCAATAAACTTCCTGCCTGCAATCATCAGTCTCTGCGTCCCAGTGAGTGCCATTTTTCTCTAACAGTCAGCTCACTGTCCCCTTTTAGGAAGCACTGGGAACCTCAGCTCCCTGCTTTGTTGTGTCTCTCATTATGTTTTTTCTTCTTGTGTCTCTTGTTGTGTCAGCTTGCCATGCCTGCCCATCCTGCCAGCTCACTGTCTTCTTTAGGAGGCACCAGGAACCGAACCAGCAACCTCCCATGTGATAGGCGGGAGCCCAGTTGCCTGAGCCACATCCTCTTCCTTGTATTTGCTTTTAGTCAGGTACCTAGGAGACATTACCAGTCTAGGATAGTGGCTTGAAGATTTTCAGACCACTCAGGTGATATGAATTTGAGCTGCAAATCCACATGAGGATCAACTGGTAGTAACATCTTCTTAGGAACTAGAGTTAGCTTCCCTTCTTTCCCCTGCTCTGCTTACTACCAACCAAAGTAAACTTTCCTGGGAATAGGTAGTTGTGATATAATAAAAACAATCAAACAAATGAAAAAAAACATGGTGGGTCTTTGTCCCCAGTTCCTGGGGAAGCAACCTCTGAATCTTTGGAATTTCCTGTGGTAAGTGTGTCTTTTGTTCTTTGTGGTGGGCCCAGAAGCACACCTGATAGTTAAAGGGAGGGGCCAGCCAAACCTGCAGCCTTAGAGTGGGGCCTGGCCACACCTGAAAAACCAACCATATGATTAGAGGATTGGAGCTTTGAGCCACATCATATCAGCCCATCTCCCTAACCTATGGGAGGAGAGGGGGGCTGCAGATTGAGTTCAACCACGTGGACAATGATTTCATTAATCATGCCTCCTTAATGAGATCTCATAAAGAAACTCAGGACATTTGAAGCCCCAATGAGCTTCAATGATTGAACAAATATATCTCTTTGCAGGTAAAGTGATGCATTCTGAGTCCACATGAAGAGGACACAGAAGCTTGCATTTGAGACCGTCCCAGACCTCACCCTATACATATATTCTTTTGGCTTCTTATTTGTATCCTTTTATTATAATAAAACTGCAATTTTAAGAATAGTATTTTCAGTGAGTTCTGTGAATTCTAGAGAATTATCAAACCCGAGGTGGGGATAGGGAACCCCAAAATTTGTAGCCAGTTTGTCAAAAGTGTGGGCAGCCTGTGCCCTGAAACTTGTAACTCTGGGTAGTTCAAAGCCAAATTGAACTGATTGATTTACTGCAATATTTACAGTTAGTATCAGAAGCCATGCTGCTGGAAGAAGTGAATGAATTTTTGATAAGCTTTATAGTGGTACACAGGGCAGATTTACTTCTAGTTCATCTTATGCTAAGGATGTAGCCTTTTGAGTTTCCAAATTTTTAAAGCACTTTCATCTCTGGGATACCCTTCTCTAGGGTGAGGAAAGATCACTTAATAAATTACCACTTTGGGTGTGCCTGGAACTTTGACTTTGGTTTGATCTTTGAAACCAAAGATCAAAACTCAAGATTGTGGGATCAAGGCAAAAATATTTCTTATTTCTCTGTATGCCCCCTTTCACTTAGATTTTGGCCAAGTAAGTTCTTACTATCTTATTTGCTCTTTCTTGTTTTTAAGATGCTTTTATATTATCCCAGGATTTTTAGTCTTATTCAGTGAGAACACAAATATTCTTAGAAACAGACTACAGATCTAAAACATACCCACTTAAGAAGATTTGGGCATCTCAATTTCTTCTTTTTCCCTCACGAAAAGGGAAATTGAATGGTACCTTCAAAATGCAAAGCTCCCTAAAGCCAAAATAGGTAGGCAAAGGCTGGCCTGTTTCCTTATCAACTTTGTTAAGATGGTTCTCCCATTCTAGCACAGCAGGCTTTTTCCATTGACTAGATCTTCATCAACATTTGACTTCTGTTTCTCTTTAGCTTAAAAGAACTCCCTACTCTTGGTGTCCATTCCACTCATTTATCCCAAACAGTAAGGTCACTTACTCTTTGTGTTCTAGTCGAATGATGTCTCCATGTCTCACAAACTCCACTGGGAATGAAGGGTCTAGGGGATCTGCCAAAAAGGAACAAGCATTGATTTCTGTGGTGGTTTGGAGCTGTATGTACCCCCAGAAAAACATGTTCTTAAAACTTAATCCATTCCTGTGGGTGTGAACCCTTTGTAAGAAGGACCTTTTCATGAGGTTACTAGGATGGGTCTTACTCCTATTACTGGAGTTCTTTATAAGCTAAATGAAATTCAGACAGAGAGAAAGCCTCAGAGGGACCAGGGAGAAGCTAAACATCAATGGAATCCAGAAGAGAAGGGAGAGGCCAGAAGACGCCGCCATGTACCTTGCCACGTGAGAAACTAAGTACCAAGGATTGCCAGCAGCTAGCCCCAGAACACCACAGTTTTAAGAGAGAAAGCATCGCCTTAAGGATGCCTTGATTTGGACTTTTTCCTGGCCTCAAAACCATAAGCTATTAAATTCCCATTGTTTAAGCCATCCCTTTGCATGGTATTTGCTTGAGCAGCCTAGGAAACTAAAACAATATCTGAAATCATTTATTCATGAGGCTAGTATTAATTGAGGGCCTACTGGTAAATGAACAATTATAGTGCAATATAGTATATACTACAGATGCTAACAAAGGCTGTGGGACCAAAGAGAAAGAATCCCTAACTGCCTCAGAGGATTAGAGAAGGGTGTCCAGAGATGATGCTTGTGACTTTGTCAGATGGAAAAAGTACAAAGGTAGTATGGAAAAACAAAATTCATTTGATCAATGGCAAATGATCACCCAGCTAGGGTGGATGGGGCAAGAAGGAGAGTAGGAATAGGAGATGAGGATAGTGAACAAGGCATGATTGTGTATCCCAGGCTAGTGAATATGGCCTTTATGTGGCAGGCATTGAAACCCCACTGGAGGATTTTTAAGCTGGGAAGTTAAATAAAATTTTTATCTTAGTAGTTAAAAAGTTTTCCAAAAATTAATTCCATGCAAATGACCACTCATCCAGCTCTACACAAAATCAAATGTTAAAGCCCTGCAAATTTTGCCAGTGATTATCTTGTCTATGGCTAGACTTGCTAAGTGTGTGAGGTAAAGAAAATGATAAAATGATGAAAGACAGGGACTATTTTGTATCATCTGGAAATCAAGACCAATCAGGATCTAGGAAAGTGATGCCATGAAAAAGGAACTCACAGTAATCAGAGCAACACAGAAAGGATCTTTGCAAATTTCTGTCCCAAACAGTAAGACACTAACATTCTAAAAATAGGTCAAGGTCAGGAAGGATAAATTTGCCAATGCAAACCACTAGCTCTCAAGAAAATTACAGAACTCAGCAGAAATGCCCATTCCTATGCTGCCTTTTAAGGTCTCTTAAAAAGTATTAGTAAAGAAGTTGAATATAGACTTGCCACATGACCCTGCAATACCACTACTGGGTATATACCCAGAAGAACTGAGAGCAGTGACATGAACAGACATCTGCACACCAATGGCAATTATTCACCATTGCCAAAAGTTGGAAACAACCCAGGTGTCCATCAATAGATGAATGGATAAACAAACTGTGGTCTATTCACACGATGGAATATTATGCAGCTATAAGAAGAAATGAAGCCGTAAAGCATGGATGAATCTGGAGGACATTCTGTTGAGCGAAGCAAGCCAGACACAAAAGGGCAAATACTGTATGAATGTGTTACTATGAACCAAATATATTGTGTAACATACTGTTTGATGCAAAAAAAAAAAAAAATTGTATGTATCCATTACATTTAGTTGAAAAATGTATATATTTATTCATCTGTGTTTGCTTTTTAGTTTTTAATTATTTATATTTTCAATTATTAAATGTACAAATAAAGTTAAATAAAAACACACACACAAAAAAAAAAAAACTTTAAATTTTTGACCAAGTCCTCTTCCTAAACTAGTTAGTGATTCCTTAAAACTGTATTTATAAAGTAAAGCATTCATGATCTCAAAAAAAAAAAAGCATTATTAAGATGACAAATCAAGGAAGTCAATGGGGAGGAAAGTTTTATTTCATATGGATTGGTGTGGGGGGGTGTCTATTAAGTCTACACAGTTCCCACATCCCAAAGTGATTGTAGCTATCTGCCTTCACACAAATACTTAGTTCTTTGTGTGAAATGCAACTATCTAAACCTAGAAGCCACAATGAAACAATGGACCAAGGATGTTCAAAGATTTGACTCATGCCCACATGATTTTAGAAGTGAAGCTGGGAATCCCTTATATTTTTTTATGTAATCTAAGTATCCTTAAAAAATAAATAAAAATATATTTTAAAAAAGTGAAGCTGGGGACATCGCCCAGAGGAGAGAGGGGAGAGGGACAAAGGAGGGAAATCACCACTACAGAACTGTGAGTTGAAACCAGCAGCTGCTGCTGCCCACACTCTCCCCCCACACTAAGGACACTAGAATTCTCAGACCTCTGGGCCTGCAGCTACAAAGGGGGCTGCAGGCATCTACCACCCCAGGAAAGGGGAGAGAGAGGGACCCAGCCAAACTTCTGACACACAGATTTGGTGTGCTGTGTCCCACCAGCCCTTCCAGGCTGGGTGGGATGTACCTTCCCAGGAAAGGGGAGAAAGAGGGACACAGCCTAAGTCTGATTCAGTTTTTGAATCACTAATTTTGTCTGCAGTGTCCCAGGGTCCAGGCAGGGTGGGGCCATGCCATTGTGCCATTGTATGCTTTGGGAGCCCTCAAGGAGCTAAAGATATACCACTCTCCCAATCTCCTTCTCTACTAACAGGGACTGATTGTTGAAGCCTCAGAGGGGAATGGAAATATTTCCTAGCCAGGAAAAGGGAATGGGCTGCCAGAGAAGGCTGGAAAACTCTCTCAGAGAAAGTTTGAATTACAAGGCTCTTAGCCTCTAGGCAGGAAGCTCCATCACACTGCTCCAGTCTATGTTGCAACAAATACACTCTGACCAGGCATTGAACTGAAGGCAGCCATCTGCTGGAAGACCAAGGAAGCACATGCAGGAAAATAAAAACAAGTAGGAGAGGCTTTTCCCCACCTCTACAGCCTCCATCCCCAAGCCTCTAGGAAACGAGTCCACAACCAATTCCTGGGTCCAGTGCCCAGTTTTGAGCAACTAGCAAGGACAATCCTAACAATCACGGTCGAGCCAAGAATCAAAGAGCAGTGGTAACACACAGCCTCCTGCCACTAAAACCCTACAAAAGAGAAAGAAATGGAGCATCTGAGTAAACTACATCCTAATCAGATGCCTAGACATCAGCAAAAAACTATGAAGCACACTAAGAAAATAGAAGACATGGCCCAAGAAAAGGAATATATCAAAGCCCCAGAAGAGACGGAGGACTTAAGAGAACTAGTCAGCAAGATGCGCACAAATTTCCAAAATCAAATTAATGACTTGAAAGACAATACGATTAAAGAGATAAATGGCATCAAGAAGATATTGATCACTGGTGATTGAAGACTTAAAAAAAAAAAAAAAAAAAAAAAAGATATTGAGCGAACGCAAAGAAGAATTTGAAATCCTGAACAGAAAAGTAACAGAGCTTGTGGGAATGAAAGACACAATAGCTGAGATCAAAAACACATTAGAGGCATACAACAGCAGACTCGAAATGATAGAAGAAAGAATAAGTGATACAGAAGACAGAACAACTGAAATTGAAGAAAGAAAAGAACAGAGAGAGAAAAGAATGGAAAAAATTGAGCAGGAGCTCAGAGAGTTGAATGACAAGAGGAAATGTAACAACATATATGTCATGGGAGTTCCAGAAGAGAAGAGAAGGGAAAAGGGGCAGAAAGAGTATTTGAGGATATAATATCTGAAAATTTCCCAACTCTCGTGAAAGAAATGAATTTACATGTCCAAGAAGCTCACCATACCCCAATAAGAATAAATCCCAATAGAACTACTCCAAGAAACATACTACGCAGAATGTCAAATGTCAAAGATAAAGAGAAAATTCTCAGAGCAGCAAGGGAGAAGCAGACCAGAACATACAAGGTGCACCCAGTAAGACTTTGCACGGATTTCGCATCAGACACTATGGAGAGGAGAAGACACTGGTATGATACAATTAGATTACTAAAAGAGAAAAATTTCCAGCTGAGAATTCTTTAATCCAGCAAAATTGTCCTTCACATATGAAGGTGAGTATAAAATATTGACAAACAAACAGAAACTAAGAGAGTTTGCAAAAAAGAATCCACCTTTGCAGGAAATATTAAAGGAAGACTGAGAACCTGAAATAAAAAGACAGGAGACAGAGGCTTGGAGGAGAGTATACAAGAAAGAAAAGCAGAAAGGATAACCAAAAGAGTAAAAAGACTGACAAAAATATGATACTACATATGAAAACCAAAGAATAAACTGGTGGAAGTAAATAGTGCATTTACAGTAATATCATTGAATGTGAATGGATTAAACTCCCCAATCAAAAGACACAGGCTGACAGAATGGATAAAAAAACATGAGCCATCCATATGCTGCCTACGAGAGACTACTCTTAGACCCAGGGATACAAAATGGCTGAAAGTGAAAGACTAGAAAAAGATACTCCACGCAAATAGTAACCAAAAAAGAGCAGGGTTAGCTATACTAATATAAGACAAAACAGACTTTAAATGCAAAAAAGTTATGAGATACAGAAGGCCATTATATATTAATAAAAATGACAATCCACTAGGAAGATACAACAGTCAAAAATATCTATGCACCTAACCAGAGTGCCCCAAAATACATGAGACAAACTATGGCAAAACTGAAAGGAGAAGTAGATATCTACAATAATTGTTGGAGACTTAAACACCACTCATATCATTAGACAGAACAACTAGACAGAAGATCAACAAGGAAAGAGAGAACCTAAACAATAAGATAAACGAGTTAGACTGACAGACATATATAGAACGCTGCATCTGACTCAGCAGGTTATACATTCTTCTCAAGTGTCCATGGATCTTTCTCCAGGATAGACCACATGTCAGGGCACAATGCAGCTCTCAGTAAATATAAAAAGACTGAAATTATACAAAGCACCTTCTCAGACCAAAATGGAATGAAACTGGAAATCAATAATAGACAGGAAAAAAGTAAATTTGCAAATGTGTGGAGACTGAACAACACACTCCTAAATAATCAGTGGGTGAAAGAAGAAGTTGCAAGTGGAATCAGTAAATATATTGAGACAAATGAAAATGAGAACACAACTATCAAAACTTATATGGGATACAGCGAAGGCAGTCTTGAGAGGGAAATTTATAGCCCTAAATGTCTGTATTAAAAAAGAAGAACTGAACTAAAAGATTTAACTAAACAACTAGAAAAACTAAAAAAAAAAGAACAGCAAACCAATCCCAAAGCAAGCAGAAGGAAAGAAATAATAAAGATTAGAGCAGAAATAAATGAAAATGAGAACAAAAAAATAATAGAGAAAATCAACAAAACAAAAAGCTGGTTCTTTGAGAAGATCAATAAAATTGACAACCCCCTAGCTAGACTAACAAAGGAAAAAAGAGAGAAGATGCAAATAAATACAATTAGAAATGAAAGGGGGGGACTTCCGGGAAGATGGCAGACTAGTAAGACACGGGAATCTCTTCTCCAGAAAAATAGCTAGAGGAGAAGCTGAAACAGCCCCGAAAAAGATCTTCTAGGGTTTAGGACAGCAGGTGAAGGCTGCACACCACCCAGAAGAGAGAGGGACAGAAGAGGGAAATCGTGACAACAGAACCATGAGTTGGAAGTAGCAGCTTCTGCTGCTGCCAGCACCCTCCCCACACTCTTCAGAATTCTCGGGCCTCTGGGCCTGCGACCACAGACAAAGGGGGCTCCAGGGATCTACCACTCCCGGAAAGGGGAGAGAGAGGGACACAGCCTTAGACTGACTCAGGTTCTGACCTGTAAATTTGGGCTGCGGAGCCCCACGGACCCTTCCACACGGTGGTTTGCCCTGGGAGCCTAAGAAGGACTGGAGAAATCCGACCCTCGCAACCTCCCTCTCTTCTAGCCTGGACTAATTGTTGAGGACTCCACGGGAGAGGGAAGAGAGAACCTGGGGCTGACCCTGCTTTTGACTCCCAGGTTTGGTCTGCCCTGTCCCGAGAGCCCTTCCAGGCCGGGTGGGGCTGTGCCATTATTTGCCTTGGAGGCTGCAAGGGGCTAAAGATATACAAACCTCCCAATCTCCTCCTCTACTAACAGGGGCTGATTGTTGAGGACTCAGAAGGGGAGTGGAGATATTTCCTAGCTGGGAAAAGGGGGGCGCTACGAGAGAAGTCTGGAGAACTGTCTCAGAAAGTTTGAATCACAGGGCTCTTAGCCCCCAGACAGGAAGCTCTATCACATTGATCTGGTCTGTGTCACAACAAATACGCTCCGACCAGGCATTGAATTGAGAGCTGCCAACAAGCGCCATCTCCTGGCAGACCAAGGAAGTGCACATAAGAAAATTAATAAGAAAGAGGTTTTTCCTGGCCTCTATAGCCTCCCTGCCCAAGGCACTAGGAAACGACTCTACAACCAATTCCTGGGTCCAGTGCCCAGTTTTGAGCAACCAGCAGAACAATCCTAACAATCAAGGTTGAGCCAAAAATCAAAGAGCTGTGGTAACTCACAGCCTCCTGCCACTAAAACCCCATAAAAGAGAAATAGATAGAGCATCTAAGTAAAATACAAACTAACCAGATGCCTAAGCAGCAGCAAAAAATTACAAGCCATACTAAGAAAATAGAAGACATGGCCCAAGAAAAGGAATACAGCAAAGTCCCAGAAGAGATGCAGAATTTGAGAGAACTAATCAGTGAGATGAGCACAAATTTCCAAAATCAAATTAATGAGATGAAAGAGAATATAAAGAGATCAATGACATCAAGAAGTCACTGAGCGAACGCAAAGAAGAATTTGAAATCCTGACCAGAAAAGTAATGGCGTTCATGGGATTGAAAGACACAATAGGTGAAGTCAAAAATACATTTGAGGCATACAACAGCAGACCTCAAAATGATAGAAGAAAGAATAAGTGATACCGAAGACAGAGCAGCTAAAATTAAAGAGAGAAAAGAACAGAGAGAGAAAAGAATGGAAAAAATTGAGCAGGGGCTCAGAGAGTTGAATGACAACACAAAATGCAAGAACATATGTATCATGGGAGTTCCAGAAGGGGAAGAGAAAAGAAAAGGGGCAGAAAGAGTATCTGAGGAAATAATAGCTAAAAATTTCTCAACTCTCCCGAAAGAAATGAACTTACATGTCCAAGAAGCACACCGTACCCCAATGAGAATAAATCCAAATAGACCTACACCCAGACACATATTATTCAGAATGTCAAATGTAAAAGATAAAGAGAAAATTCTCAGAGCAGCAAGAGAAGCAAACGATCACGTACAAAGGATGTCCAGTAAGACTTAGTGCAGATTTCTCTTCAGAAACCATGGAGGCGAGAAGACACTGGTATGATACAATTAGGAAACTGAAAGAGAAAAACTGCCAGCCGAGAATTCTTTACCCAGCAAAACTGTCCTTGAAATATGAAGGTGAATATAAAGTATACACAAACAAACAGAAACTAAGAGAGTTTGCAAAAAAGAATCCACCTTTGCAGGAAATATTAAAGGAAGCCTTAGAACCTGAAAGAAAAAGACAGGAGAGAGAGGCTTGGAGGAGAGTATAGAAGAAAGAAAAGCAGAAAGGATATCCAAAAGAGTAAAAAGAAACACAAAAATAAGATGACATATGAAAACCAAAGAATAAAATGGAGGAAATAAATAGTGCATTTTCAGTAATATCATTGAATGTGAATGGATTAAATTCCCCATTCAAAAGATACAGGCTGACAGAATGGATAAAAAAACATGAGCCATCCATATGCTGCTTACAAGAAACTCACCTCAGACCCAAGGATACAAACCAGCTGAAAGTAAAAGGTTGGAAAAAGATACTCCACGTGAATAGTAAACAGAAAAGAGCAGGGGTAGCTATACTAATATCAGACAATACAGACTTCAAATGCAAAAAAAGTGATGAGATGCAGAAGGCCATTATATATATATATATATATATTTTTTTTTTTTTACCGGGAGGTCCCGGGGATCGAACCCGGGTCCCTCCATATGGGAGACGGACGCCCAACCAGTTGAGCCACATCCAACCCCTGAAGGCCATTATATATTAATAAAAGGGACAATCCTCCAGGAAGATATAACAGTCATAAATATCTACGCACCTAACCAGGGTGCCCCAAAATATATGAGACAAACTCTGGCAAAACTGAAGGGGGAAATAGACATTTCTACAATAATCGTTGGGGACTTCAACACCCCTCTTACATCATTAGATAGAACAACTAGACAGAAGATCAACAAGGAAACAGAGAACTTGAACAATATGATAAACAAGTTAGACCTAACAGACATATACAGAACACTGTATCCAAACTCAGCAGGTTATACATTCTTCTCAAGTGCCCATGGATCTTTCTCCAGGATAGACCACATGTTAGGTCACAATACAGCTCTCAATAAATATAAAAAGATTGAAATTATACAAAGCACCTTCTCAGATCATAATGGAATGAAACTAGAAATCAATAACAGACAGGAAAAAAGGAAATTTGCAAATGTGTGGAGACTGAACAACACACTCCTAAATATTCGGTGGGTCAAAGAAGAAATTGCAAGTGAAATCAGTAAATATATTGAGACAAATGAAAATGAGAATACAACGTATCAAAACTTATTGGATATAGCGAAGGCAGTCTTCAGAGGGAAATTTATAGCCCTAAATGCCTATATTAAAAAACAAGAAAGAGCTAAACTCAAAGATTTAACCGAACAACTTGAGAAACTAGAAAAAGAAGAGAAAACCAACCCCAAAGCAAAAAGAAGGAAAGAAATAATAAAGACTAGAGCAGAAATAAATGAAAACGAGAACAGAAAAACAATAGAGAAAATCAACAAAAACAAAAGCTGGTTCTTTGAGAAGATCAATAAATTGACAAACCCCTCACTAGACTAAAAAAGAAAAAAAGAGAGAAGATGCAAATAAATACAATCAGAAATGAAAGGGGGGAAATTACAAATGACCTCACAGAAATAAAAAGAATCATAAGAGGATATTATGAGAAACTATATGCCAACAAACTAGATAACCTGGATGAAATGGACAAATTTCTAGAAACTCATAACCAACCTACACTGACACAACAAGAAATACAAGAACTTAACAAACCAATCACAATTAAGGAGATTGAATCCGTCATCAAAAATCTCCCAGCAAAGAAAAGTCCAGGACCAGATGGTTTCACAGGTGAGTTCTACCAAGCATTTCTAAAAGAATTAACACCAATCCTGTTTAAACTCTTCCAAAAAATTGAAGAGGAGGGAAAATTACCCAACACATTTTATGAAGCCAACATCACCCTAATACCAAAGCCAGATAAAGATTCCACAAGAAAATTACAGACCAATCTCTCTCATGAACATAGATGCAAAAATTCTCAACAAAATACTTGCAAATCGAATCCAACAGCATATCAAAAGACTTATA
>JAKSZT010053820.1:3470242-3637038 GCA_026826555.1 Tolypeutes matacus
CATGTGCCAGGTGTGCATGAAATCTAGGTGGAGCTGCAACTCCTACCCTACAGCTCAATGGACTCATCCAAGTCACCTGGTGAGGAGACAACGATGGGAAATGGCCATCCCAGGGAATGAAGAGGGCCTGCATCTGCAGGCAGGATCATCCCACCCACCATATCCATGGGATATAAGCCCTCTCTCACTTGGAGTTGGAGTGGACATCACCATCCCAGTCGCCTCTGGATTGGGGGAAGAACTATGGACTAGAGTGGACTTGATGGTATTCTCTTGCTCACATATGGTGATTCTTGCAATGCAAGAAATTATAAAAATGAGGTGGAGCCAGTGGCCACTTGACAGTTTTTGGGTAGGGAGGGGATGAGCAGTTGAAATACAGGGGCTTCTTTGGGAGTTGGAGGTTGTCCTGAGTACTGTTGTGGCAATGGATGTAGGCCATTTTAAATCAGCACACACCACTCAGAACTGAGTGGGAGAGAGTGTGGTCTACAGTGTGAACTGTGTTCTATGGTTGGTGGCAAGGCTCCAGGATGTGTAAGTTCATTGAGGTTGGTGGGCCACACTGTGGGAGATGTTTGTGTGGGATGTGGTGGGAGGTGTGGGAGGTGGGCAACATGGGAATCCCAGTGGGTTCCGTGTAATATTTTAGGTAATCTAAGCACCTCTTAAAATATATGTATATATATATATATATATATATATATAAAACATTTTTGTAAGCAAATACACATATATGCATATATATTTATATATCATTTTGCAAATGTTTGTATGTATTGTGAGAATTTTGATTTTTACCCATAATAAAAAAAAAAAAAAAAAAGAAAGAAAAAAAAATAAAATAAATAAAGAGCATTATGGCACATTACAGTGACATACAAATGGCAGGCCAGGACACAGCTCTTCCCTGACCAAGTTACTGGGTTCTGACATTCGACCTGGGAAGTGTTCCCTGATCACTGCCACCTCTAGCCCCATGGTCTTTGCCTCTGTTCAGGTCTCCTCCATCTTTTGTCATGATTATGACAACAACCTAACTGATCCTTGCCTCCAGTCTGCCCCTTGTTCAACCCATCTCCATGCTCCTGTTGGAGTTATCTTTCTAAAATAAAGAACTAATCACATCTGGTTACCACTTAATAATTTTCATTAGCTCCCCAACGTATACAAACAAAGTCAAATCTACATAACAAATAAGGCTGCTCTATAACCCAGCTCCACCAATCTCTTCAATATCCTGCTTCTCTTTCTCAGGCACCCTCCACCACAGCCACTCCTAACACTCCTTGACATGGGCACAGTGCCATTCACTCATGCAGATAATACTTGTACACCTGACACATCTCATGTGATTCTCACAATAACATTGTGATATAGAGAGGTACTATTTATTTTCCCCAAATTAAAGATGAGGAAATTGAAGCAGTTAAGAAACTTGACCGTCATACTCGTGTGGAACCAGGATTCAAACCCAGATAATAAAGTCTGGATTTCAGGTCTGTACTGATAACGACTCTACTTTACTGGCCATCCACTGTGTGCCAGGCACTGTGCTGGACTTATGAGCCTTCCCAGAGCTGGCCATCAAGTAGCAAAGAGACAGGTTCACAATTCAATGTGGAAAGGATTACCATGCAGGAATGCAGAGGGTGCTGAGAAAGTCTCTCATAACAGGGGCCCCTAACCCAGTACCAGGTAGGGGAGTGGCTATGGTGGTCAGAGAGGAACAACTCAGCTAAAGTCTAAAGAAGCTGAAATTAGCTAGAGGAAAGAGGAGAAGGGAGCAGGAAGAGGAAGAGTGCTCCACACAGGGGAAACAGCATGGGCAAAGGATCAGGGACCAGAAAGAGAAGAGTGCGTTCAGTCATGGCAATCAGTTTAGTATTGCTCCAATACAAGTGTGTGTAGGCTCACTGACCTGCTGCTGGTGGGCGCCAATGCCCTCGGGGTAGAGATGCCTGTGGGAATGGAGATAGCCGCTGGCCATCCGGAGATTCTTCACCGTGATCACAGAGCCGTAGGCCAGGTCTGAGAGGAAGGAGGGCAGTGGAGGGGGTAAGCTGGCACAGGATTAGAGACCGCTCCAGTTGGGGAGGTCTCTGAAGCCACAGGACTCACTAAGCCTCTAACAGACTTCACTGGATCCAGCCTCGCCTAAAGACACACAGTTGTCTTCTCACTCCAGTAGTATAAGAGGGAGTTCCTATAGGGTCTCACTTGTGCCATCCCCAGCCCTAACTCCAGAGGACTTCAGAAGAAGTTGAATGTTAACAACGTTATTATCGAAGAACTGTTTGAAACAACTTGTCCTTTAGTCAAGGTCTGTACATCTATTCAATGGAATTAAGAAGGAATTTTTTCATCTGCCATCTTCTCCATGATATACCATTAGGATAGAATGTTAAGGTAGCCTTTTCACTATTTATCCTTTTGTGCCTTTTGAATCTAGTACCATATGAAAGTAACTGTTCAATAATGTTGGGATTTTTTATTGTGTTTTTTTTTTTTTCTTAACTCTAAATTTTAAAAATGAAGGAAAAAAACCCACACAAAGTAAACAGCTTCCCCACAAGCATCCCCTTCTCCTGAAGGCCCTGGGTTAGTGAGAAGCCTCTTTTTTTATTGCCGTCCCTCTTCTCAGTCCCCTATACCCTTGCTTCCCCCTACCCCTGCCCCCATTCACTGCTCTAGGAAACAGGTCTCTCATTCCACCAGTGATGGCCCACTCCTGTCCTCTGGTGTTCATTCATCCAATCAGTAGAATATCTCGATCACAAGGTGGATCCAAAGGTGGAGGAGAGCTGATGGCAGCCCTCGAACAGCTCTATCTAAGGGGAAGATGGCTTCACATACTGACGCATTCAGGACAATAAGCAAGTGCTCCAGCAGAGGTGTGACAATGGGTGACATGATGGGAGCCCAGAGCGGGGTAAGACAAGTCCATCCCAGAGTATAAGAAGAGAATGACTTGATGGGAGAGATCATAGCTGAGCTGGGCCTTTTAAATAACAAGTAGGAATTTGTTAAACCCCATAGCTCCATTTTCTTATCTTCTCCTATGAGTCAATATCTGCATCCCTGGATACTGTTGACCACTTTTGCTTCTTGAAACTCTCTGTTCTGCCGCCTTCTCTAGCCTTGTGCTGCTTCATGGACTACCTCTCCAAAGCCTCCTTCCTAAGTCCCTCTTCCTCCTATATTTCCCAAAGATCTGACCTCAGCCCTGTTCTTTCCCTCTTTCTGGTTCCCTTACAGATCACAGCCACTGCCATACCATCAATTACCCCTTTACTTAGCAGACTCCTCCTTTAAAAGTACCAGCTTCAAGCCCACTGGCTCCACTGCATGGATTTCTCCAAGCACCTCAAAGCTGACCTTTTAATGTGGAATATTTCAATAGCTGCCTTTCCTATCCCCTTTCAAACCAGCTTTTTTCTCCTGCCTTTCCTATTTCTCACTCTGTCCAGGTTAGGAGGGCCCATTGTGTTCTAAGTACTATGCAAGGCATGGAAAGACTAAATTGAGTAAGATATAGTCTTTGTCTCAAGGAAACAACCCCTAAGCTCAAATCCTCAGTGACATCTCTCTTCCTCTCTTTCCATGTCCAGTCTTATCTTGTATATGCTCAATTGACTTATACCTGCTGGCTGTCACCACCATGCCCAGCTCAAGTTCCTGTAGTAGCTTCCCAGAAGATGCCCCTGCCTCCAATCCTGTTCTCTCCAGAGCCATCGGTACCCTACCACCAGAGTCAACTCCCTGCAAGTACAGCTTTCCTAGCATATCTCTGCTCAAAGACCTCACTGCATCTCCACTGTTTAATGAAGTCAAACATCTCATCCAGACATTTCAAACCCTCATAATCTGGGCCAAACCTTTTCAACCTATCTTCTAGTACTCTTCTGCATATAACCTGTCACTTGAGTTTTGCCCCATCCTCAGCTTTGATCATGCTGTCCCTTCTGCCTTGTATGCTCTCTCTGCCCCCTCCACATGTTGCAATCTACCCACTTTTCCAGGGCCCGGTTCCAAGGCAGTTTACTCTATATACCTCTGGCTCCCCATCAGTCCCCAGCTGAAGTGATCTCTCACGCCCTTCAATCGCCATAGCTCTGTGTTCCCTCTTTATGGACCTAGTACACATGGTTGTGTCATGCAGAGATCCTCTACACCAGACTATGCTTTGGTGGGCATCTATTTCTACAGTCTCCAATGTGGCTAACACTTGCTCAATTACTGTCTGTGGATAAGGGAATGGATGAGTCACAGAGTGCCATGGTAGAAGCCAGCCACTGGCCCTGGAGGGCCTTGTTCTGTCACCAAATTCTCTCTAGTCATCCTTCCCACAGAGGTGGCTTTGCTGTTTCTACAGCTGCAGTGGAGAAGTTATTCTTCAGGCTCAAAGAGCCTGCTGCCCAGGGTGTGTCCCTCTGCATTTCCTTTGTCCTGATTCCTTCTCTTGAATGATCCTTACCAGATCTAACTGGATCTTTCTCCCAATCTGTCACCTACAGGCTAAAATAACTCAAGCTATCATATTTGTCTTTTTCAACACAATTCCCAGGATTCCTTCTGCCCTTCCACCTTTGTAAAGGCCCAGGGATACTTACGTTCAGGGAAGGAAGCATTGTGAAGGTTGTTTCCTGAAAGCCGGGCCTGGAAGGCAGAACTGAAGAAGCCATCACCAGGACCACTGTGGACAAAGGAAGAGCAAAAGAGAGCCAAGTTAATGGAGTGAAAACTGCAATTTCCTAGGAGCCCTAGGAATAACTCTGCTCAGTTGCTTTAAAGAAGTACAGTTGGAGTGGCAGTGTGGTATAGTGGGACAGACATGAGTGACAGAGTCAGAGAAACCTAAGATCCAAATCCTAACTCAGTTACCTGCTAGCTGGGTGAGTTTTGGCAAGACAGCTAACCTTATTTATTAAGCCGCAGTTCCTTGTTTATACATTGGGAATTTTTAAAAATTCACACAACTCACAAATGATTATGATTAGTTGAGATAATGTACATAAAATGTTGACCACAGCTCCTGAAATTTTATAGAGGTACTTGTTCAATGGGAACTGCTGCTATTACTATTACTATCATTATCACTCTTACTGCACATGCTTAAGGGTGCCCAGTCCTGCTAAGCAAGAGACTTTGCCCAGGGATGAAGGGCAGTTTGGCTATTAGGAAATTCTCTTCCTTCAGGTCAGTATGCTGCCTTTCTGAGCCCTTGAGAAATCCAGGGGATAGAAAACAGGAGGAAAGAAACAAGAAAAACACCCTGCAACCCCCAGGAAATCACACAGTCTATCTGTGGGCTTAAAGCCAAGAAGCAGACCAGAGGTGAGTGGTGGGAAAGGCTCTGGCTGTACCTTTTATTCAGCACCATGAAGTGAACAGCAAAGGTGGCCGTGTAGAGTACCAGGGGCAGCACTATGAGGCACAGGACACGAGCACTTAGGTGTTTCCCCACAGTCAACTGCAAACAGAGGCCAGCACAGGGCAGAGGGCATTTGGGGTTTTATTAGTACTTATAATTTATATGTGCATTATATATACGTTTTTATGTATATAAGATAATGATAAAAAATTTAAAAGTAACAGCCAACAGGAAAGAATAATAAATGGAAACCCTAAGTTCTTTGACAACACCCCACCACCATGGGCTAGCCCACTGTTGTCTCTCCAACCCTGCACTGGGGACCCCAAGGTGCTACCTGCATCTTCAGCATCATTGCTCACCAGCCCCTTGACATTCTAGTCACCCTAACTCACTGCACTTTCCCTGATGCTTCCTATACTGTACCAACCCCATCCATCACATGACTCACTGCTTCTTAAGTCAGGCTGCAGCTTCCTCCTAGAAGCCTTCCTGGGTTGCCACAACTAGGCAAGTGTCCCTCCTCTATGCTTTCACAGCATTTACCAGCTGGACTACAATTACCTGTTTATTTCTTTCTCTCTCTCCATTGTCTCTAAAGGCAGAAATCATATCTAACTCATCTATGCATTCCCAGTGTCTCACATTTAGCAGATGTTCTCTGTATAAAACTCTGAATGAATAATCACATTTGTTGGGAGTTTAATTTAATGATGACAGAAAAGCATTATACTAAAATAGTTCAGGCCTGGAGTCAGCCTAACTTAGGTTTGGCTCTTAAAGCTACCTCTTACTATCTGTATGATCTTGGGAAAGTTATTACCTCTTTAGGCTTCAGTTTTCTCATGTGTAAAATGAGGGTAATAACTACCTACCTCATAGGGTTGTTATGAGGAGTAAATGAGATATTGAAGATAAAGCACTTCACATAGTATCTGGCCCAGAATTGGCCTTGAATATATAATAAAATTTTAACAAATTCTAAAGGCCCTTACTGGTCTCCAAATATGAAGACCCTGGGTCAGGAAAAGGAAAATGAGGAGTTGAGCAAGTCATTTCACCCATTTTACATATGATTCCATGTGGTCAGTGTCTGTCACACATTTGGCATGAGCTCAGCTGGACAGAATCCCCTGGCTGGCTAGTTTGTAGACCATTTAAAAGACATCACAGAAACAAAAGCCAAAAGAGAATTCCAAGGATGTGAGTCCATCCTTGGAATCCCTTTATGCCTCTCCAGCTTCTCAGCATGGCCCACTCCATGCTATGTTTCTTTACTGAGGGCAGCTGGACCCAGCCAGCCTGTGGTCCAGAACACAGCCACTCCACCACCTGCAGCAGAGGCAGAGTAAGGCCCGTGGCTCCTGCTGAGCAATTCCAAGGAGCACAAACTTTTGTAAAAGCACTTGGATTCTCACCAATGAAAGACTGAGGTCTCCAAACAGGTGCCAAAGTTCTGAAATGGTGTTCAACCCCACTTGCAAGATGATAAAGAGGCCAACAAACTTGACCCCTATAGCCGCAGCAAGACTAATACCAGTCAGGCTGAGCCAGAACCACCAGGGGGCAGAGAAGGGCCTGAAAACCAATAAGACACAGTTGATTTTGGCAGCTGGAACTGAAAGACTTGATTAGCAACAGTGGGGAAGGGTACATGTTTCCTGACCCAGAGAGCTGTGCTGTGCCCTCTACTGTGAGGTTTCTAACCTCGGGACACTGTGGCATGGTTCCAAGGAAGGAGTGCTCTGTGAACTCACCAAAATTGCAGGCAAACCACTGTGTGAGAGTGAACAGCACATTTTTCTGGGGAAAGGGTCCATAGCTTTACTGACTAAGTAGAAGGCTTAAGAGTAAGCAAGAGGCTCTTTCTTCAGTAGTGACTATGGAAGTGGGAGTAATAGGAAAACCCAGAAGCCCGCTGAATTCAGTAAGGCCTCCCCTTTGTATCAGCCCTGGACCTTGCAGAAGCCAACATTTATTAAGTATTCACTGTGTGTCAGGTACCATTCCAAGTACTTTACACCTACTAGCTCATCTAAGCTTCACTACAACCCCATGAGGCAACCCCTTTTATTATCCTCTTTTTACACAGGAGGAAAGCAAGGTACAGAGACGTTAAGTAAAACAGCCAGCAAATGGAACACAGTACTAACCCTGCAGTCAGCACTCTTAACCATTTTGCTATACTAGCGGTAGCACCTAGTAAGCTGCACTGCAATTTTCTGATTATCTGGCTGCCTCCTCTGCAAGAGTGAATGTTCCTTAATAACTGAGAACTATGCCCCTCTGTACTTCCAGCTCCCAGCACAGTACCTGGCGTGTAGTACATAATCAAGAAATGGCAGGTGGAAGTGGATGTGGTAGAAACAGAAGATAGGGAAGCGGCTGTGGCTCAATCAGTAGGGCTCCCGTTTACCATATGGGAGGCCCCGGGTTCGGGTCCCGAGGCCTCCTGGTGAAGGCAAAGCCCGCACGCACGGCGTGGTTAAGCTGACCCAGCGAGCACAAGCAGCAAGGGGGGGATAAATGAATAAATAAATAAAATCTTTAAAAAAAAAAAAAAAAAAAAAAGAAACAGAAGATAATCCAAAGCCAGAGTGGGCTGATAGTCACTGAATCAGACTTGATTAGCATAATGTAATTTAATGAACTTGGCCATGGGTGAGACCAATTTTCCTTCTGGAAGAGCCCAACAGGGGCTAGCTCTCTTGATTTACATAGAATAAATCTAGAATGATATGGAAAAGACTATTCTGGAAGAAGACCAAGCCCTTCTGACAGCTTCAGCGGGATCCTGCTTATAGGTATGGACCTTTCAAGCCAAACTTCATCTAAATTATTCCCATCATTACATCAGGACTGATGCAACCACTGAGGGCAAGGAGACAACTAGCTCCCAGGCAGCATCCACCCTGGTGCCTTCCCTTCTAGGAAAAGAATGTGAAGGATAAAATTATCTTGGCCTTTCCTACCCAGCAGCAGTGCTGAGGGGTCGTGAAATGTGGGGTGGGCATTCGGACCCCTCCATAATATCCATAAACCCCTAGCCAAATCTATCCCCCATTTAAAAAATAATATTCTTTTAAAAAGATAATTGACATTTTCTGTCTTATGTAAATCAACAACAGCATCTATAAAAAAACTTTGCTATTTTTATGATTTAAAACAGAAAATTTATGGTAAAACAAACAAACATAGGCTTGCCTATAAACTCAACTTTACAACAAGTCCTCTAAGCACCCACTCTGGCCCTGGCCACGACAGAAATTCTGGAACTGTCACAGCTTCTGCCCCTCCCCTCCCAAGATGGAATTTCTGACCTGTCCGCACAGGAGTTGTACTTGACCATGCTCAGCATGGCTGCCATGATGAAGAACATCAGGATGGGGTCAAGGAGAATGTACTGGGACAGGGTGAGGCATCCTGTGTCTGAAAAACATGAGCTCACTTGTTAAAAAGCGGAATCAGAGATGGAGTCCCCTGAAAACTAAACACCCAGCTATAGGAAACAGTCCCCCTTGTGCTTAATTGCATGTGAGCCTTTGGGCCAGAAGACTAGATGGGCCACTGAGTCACCAGGGGACAAAAGGCCACAACTTTAAGGTATGCCAAAGCCCAATGGTGAGAAACAGTGTTTCATACCAGCTCCAGGCCCTTGAGAGGACCTGGAGAGGACCACATTGCACACTCAGACCGAGAAGTCCTGAGATGAGCTCTTCCTCATTTCCACTATCAAAAAGGGAGTTCTGCAACCCTGCTGATGTAGCCCCAAACTACCTATCCTGATAGAGTCTTACCATTTTATATGAAGTCTCTGTTGGAGGCTTGATCCTTTGTCTCACTCAGGTCTCTGCTCAAGGCTACTTCCTTCCTCAAGCAGTGTCACTCCACATTGCTCTACCCCTTATCCTGCTTTATTTTTGATGTTGCATTTATTGCATAAGACATTATATTATAGACTTATTAATTTTCTTGCTTATTCATTGTCTGCCTCACTAGCAGGTAAGCTCCATGATAGCAGAGTGTCTCATCAGTGTGCTCTCTGAGGCCAAGGAAAGTGCCCTGGCACAGAATAGGTGCTCAGTAAATAATTGTTGAATTTTAAATGAATAAGTGACTGAATAAATGAATAACTGAAGTGGGAAAGATACTAGGAAAAACCCACCAGTCCTCTATATGGAGGCCCTATAGTCTTGCAACATATCTGTCAAAACAAAAACAAAACCACCCCTAAAATAACCACTAAATTGGTCTGGACTTCTTTAATTGTAAAGCAACATGAGGTCATGAATGCACTTTCATAAGAAAACAGTCAGCAACAGGAGCATCTTCTATGGTCAACTCTCATTTATCCATGTAAGGATTATCCACAACAAATATTTATGTTCCCATTTTGCTATCCCCTGCCACCCAGCTACTTTTGGGGTATTTGCCCTTGCTTTAGTTAATTAGTTTAGGGGATACAAACTAATCTTAGCATTAGCCTAAGAGAAGCATAATTAGAATTGTAAACCTTCAAATACACACACACACAAATTTATCTTATTATACATTCTAAACTCAAATGTGGATAACTTGGAGATTATTCTTTGGGATTACCTAGGCCAACTTTCCCCATTAATAATATGAATACTTGTTGTATACAAATATTTACATATGAAAGTATTATCAGTGAACAACATGAGATTTGTAGTACATTTTACCTGATTCTAAAGTTAAGAACTGGATCCAAAGATAGACCTTTGAGTATACTGATTTCCAGTGACATTTAGAGTATGGCAGTCAATTTCCCAGGAAACATGGTAAAAGACAACTTACCAAAGATGAGGAGGGCAGCAGTAACCAGGGCTGCTGGGAAGGACTTGGACAGCTCCAATACAGTGAGGTAGGCAAAAGGGATCAGCCAGGAACCTAGGAATGCACAGAACTAGAGTAGGAAAAGAGAAGCCATCAGAATAATACTTGACTTGGTACAAAGTAATACTTAAGCTGGAGGACCCTGATGAAGGTATAATTTTGGCTACCTAAAATGACCTGGAATAAAATAACAAAGAGGGGGCATAGCAGTGAAGAGGTAAATCAGGCAGCATATTATGTTTCCACTTAGCACCAACTTGTATACTGACATAAAATCAGCAAAGTTCAACAGGCATTGTCAAAGTACAATGCCAGAAGGTGTGGGCAGGACAACAAGTGGTTTTAAGTGGGAGACTCTGGGGTCAGCCTGCCCCATTATGCTAGCAGTGACCTGAGAAAGTCACATCTCTGTATCTCTGCCTCCCCATCTGTTTAATGTGAAAAATAAGAGTTCCTACCTCATAGGGTTTACTCTGAAGATTAAATGTGATAAAGCTTTATTAGCACATAGAAAGCATTCAATAAAGGTTAGCTTCTATTACAAAGCTCTGGGTATAAATTGAGAAAGACCTCTCTCTGAAGGTGCCTCAATTCTAATGTTATTTCTGCAATTTCTCTCCTGACTCTTTTCTTCAGTCACATCAGAGAGCTACTCTTTAACCTATGGGAAATATTTTGATTTTGGAAAAACTATTGCTTGACACTTTAGTATCTAGAGGGTTATCTGTGTGTTTTTTTGGTTTTGTTTTTTTTAATCACCAGCCCTATCTCCATCCACCCTCACACTGCCCATCAAAAGAAATAGACAAGGCCAGGGGAATGGGAAATTCTCACATTTGGGCTGCCATTTCTTGTTAAACAGAAAACAGTGTGTCCTAGTATGAAAGTGAATAAGGCTGCTATATTTGGTCTTTTGATTTCCATAACAAGTCCACAGTGAGTTCAGCCTATATCTAATTATGTATGCTAGGTGGTGTTCAACAGTCATTAGGAAGCCAGAGAATCATTTAAGAATGTGAATTTGAGATTAGGGGACACTCCTTATATAATATGGCATGATATGACTATGCAAATCATCAAATGATTAGCCCAAATAAGCACACAAACATTTATGTAAAACACTTGGACTTTTTTTTTTTTTTTTTTTTAGGAGGTACCAGGTATCAAACCCAAGACCTCATACATGGGAAGCAAGCACTCAACCATTTGAGCTACATCTACTCGCCTGGACATTCTTAAGGAAAGGGGCTTTGCAAATGTAAACTGCTTGAGAGTTTCATGTTCTGCAGAGGTCAATTTCTGCAGGTTTCATTTATCTACAGGAATGGGCTCCCAGAGATTTGGGAGTTTAGGCCCTACCATGCTCCATCAAGCCTGGTGCTGGGAATACGACACATAGCCTCCCTTAAAGTAAGCTAGAAAACTCCCCAAATCCTTGATGGGGAAAGAAGTAAGAACCTGGTGGCAGAGGTGTAAGGAAGGTTTAATCTTAAGAAAGGGCCCTCAGAGGAAGGCAACACTCCAGTAGCTGTAGCCACAGAGAAGAAGAATGTGTAGTTTGCCAGTATGCTGAGGTCAGTGTTGTGGCTGCAGAAGACTCCTGGCTGCCTGGTCCCAGGTTGCTCTCCAGCCTGAGGTCTCATGCCTTATGTGGCAGAGTAACAGGTGACAGCATGTGCTTGCTCCAATGTGTTTAATGTCTGTATTATCTGTGACCTCCTCTTCCCCTCTGCCCTACCCCAGTTCTGAATCTCTATACCACAGGGTGTGGGTCCCATCATCCTTCCCCCACCACCAAAAAGTCCCATTTCCTACACCTGCCACCACTTCAGGGCTTCTAACTGCAAACTTCTGACTGAGTGTGGCCCCAGGGTTCAGTCAGTCTATATCAAGTCAGGGAGTCTTACTCCTCTCATTCCAATGTATCTGTGATGCTCATATTTGTCCCCAGGCTTCTGAAACAAAAATGTACCATCATATCCACTCAGGTAGCCAGCAAGACCTATCAGCATCTGAGGATAGAAGAACAAACAAACAAAAAAAATGAGAGACTTTTGGGAGAAGATTTCTCTGTCCCCTGAACTTTCCTCCAGTTGTCCCCACAGATTTTGGCTTCCCTTGAGAATAGTCCATAAAATGAGTTGCCAATGGGATATTTTCTCCTGCAGCTGCTGGAAAGCAAAGAATCTTTTGTCTACAGAGCTCATTGCTTGAAACAAATCCTCTCTTGTGCTATGGCCAAGTTCTTGGGAACGGTGCAGATTGAACTCTTGGAAGAGGGGGAAAAAAAAAACCAATTCAAAGGGCAGGGCCAATGACAGGCTTCCTCATTTGGCTTTCTTTCATTTGTTGTGAAATAAAATATGATAATTCTTGGGGAGAACATGGGTAGAGGCTGATGCAGGCTCCAACCCATGGGCCTCACCAGGTCCCTTCCTGGGAGATTGGTTCACTGAAAGGAAAAAGAGGTTCCAAGTCAGAATGAGGAAGAAGAAAAGTGGCCAAGAAGCTGCACACCAGGAATAGAGAGAAGGGAAGAAAAGAAAAAAAGAGGAATGCAAAGATGCATGCATTTCCCCAGAGGGGAAAAAGAAGAAAAGTCCCAATGGAAAAAGTGCCAAAAGACTGGAGGAGACAAGCTTAGAAATATTAGAAAATATTTCTATATTAGAAATATATGAAATATTTCTAATATTTCAAAGGAAAGCAATCTTGGAAACTCCCAAACCAGAACAAATCAACTATAAACTGACACTGTTCAAAACTTTCAAAAGCATCAGCCTCTCCATTACTATCTTTCCTTGGCCATCATCATTGTAAAATTCTCCTTTCCACACAGGCAATCAGAAGCAGCATAAAATCTGTCAGCAAATAGCAACGATTTGTGACAGCCCCAGACTGCTTCAACCTGATCCCTGGGCTCCAGTCAGGCTGTATGGAAGGACAGAATATACTGGCAGTGTGTGAATAAGCCCCTCCTGGCAGCACTGCCCAAGGGAACTTGGATTTGGACCACCAGCCAGCTCACTTTTTTTCCTAAGTAGTCCTAAACAGAGCCACTCTGTATAGGTCAAGGTCTAGAAGTGTTATAAAGCCTTGTACTAAAAAAAAAAAAAAAAAAAAAAAAAAAAAAAGAATCCTAAGATACAGAAATCAATTTAATTTAACTAATTTATTTATTTATTTATTTATTTTTACCGGGAGGTCCCGGGGATCGAACCCGGGTCCCTCCATATGGGAGGCGGACGCCCAACCAGTTGAGCCACATCCGATCCCTAACTAATTTAACATAAAGTAAAAAACGGTATTGGAAAGACAGGGCCATGCAAATACCTAGATGAACTAAAACTGACAGGGTGGCAATCCAACTGCCCCTTCCCACCTGGGAACTCGGAGGACAGGCCCACCTGCTGCTGATCATAAACCACCAGGCTGCTTAGCTATCTGGTGAAAAGCACAGATGGTTTGAATCGAAGCGCCCCACATACCACTTATCTGATCTTAGACAATACTTAATATCTCTGGCCCACAGATAATAAAGCCTTCCTGCAGGGGCTTGTAAGGATTAGAGGTGAACTATAAGTAAAACACCTTGCGCTTGTGCCAAACTTCAGTTCCCTCTCAATTCCCTTAAGGTTACAAGTAGCCCTGAGCTAACTTCCTAACTAAACAACTCATTCAAATCGATGAGAAATAGATACTCTATTAGGAAAATAGGCAAATTCATAGAAAACAAAATATAAATGGCAAATAAACATACAAAAAATGTCCAACCTAACTCATAAAGATGTGCAAATGAAAACAGTGACTCTCAAATTGGCAAAATCTTTAAAGTATGAGCATACCAGTTTGAGGTAACAAGCACCCTCATACATTGTTAGTGGGAGTATATATTGTTACAATACTTTTGCAGGAAAACTTGGCACTATTTAACACAATTTTAAATATACATACCCTTTGACTTTTTCAGTTCAGGGGCTGGAAATCTGTCAGATACACCTGCACAACTATGCAAGGATATATGTCCATAGATGTTAACTGCAATATTTTTATAATGGCTAAAAACTGAAAATAACATAAATGCCCATCAATTGAAGAGGGGCATAATTTATGGCACATCTGTACAATGGAATCATATATAGCTGTTAAAAAGAATGAAGTACATCTAAATATGCTGATACAGAAAGATGTTAAGGTATATGATGTTTAAAATACAAGTTACTAAACAATTTCATTGTGATCCCATTTGTGTTTTCAAAAAGGACTGTGTGTGTATATATATATATACATGTATGTGTATGTATTAATACACATGGGTATGTGTTCATGTGTAGTTATATAAAACATACATATACATACAAATCAATTTCTGAGAGGATATATTAGAAACTGTTATCCAAGGTGACCATGTTGACCTCTGGGGAATAGAAATATTGGGAGAGGAGGCTTTTGACCTTTTAAATCTTTCTGGGCTGATCAGTTTTTACTGTCTGCAGGCATTTTTATTAGGAAAAAAAAAAAAAGTACCTACTTGACTGATGTCCCAGGTGCCCAGCGCTGGGGGTCAGTATGAAGTCACAGGTATAAGCCCAGTAGAGGAGGAGGGCACTTCCTCCATGCCACCTCAAGGGGTGATTTGATTCTTTGACTGGCCTCGTCTCAGAATATATGGAAGCTATTTTGCTCTCTCACAGGTTTCCAACCTGCTCATCACTCTGTTTCAACCAGGTAGAGCATAGGACCATCAGGAGATAAATTAGAGGCACAGGTGGACCTCATTCCCTGGGGACAGTCTTAGACGAAGCCTCACATTTTGTTCTTCACACAGGGGGCCAGATGTAAGGAAGAGAAGACTTAGGCAAATTAAACAAATCAATCAGTATTTTCTACATGTCCACACTATGCTGAGCAATGGGGAGTCCAAAAAAGTAGACACTCCCCAGCTGAAAGACTGGGTTGGGTTCCCAGGATAGCCCATTGTAGTTTATTTGCCACGTTCTGTTGCTTAGTTCTATGGTTCTAACAGATCTAGTCTGAGTACTAAAAGAAGGCAAGTTCATGAGGCAGCGTGAGGCTAATGGTTAAAAAAGCAGGCTCTAAGCCAGTATGAACCTTGACTGCTGCTGACTAGCTTTGTGCTCTACAGCACACTACTTATCCTCTCTGTGGCCCGAGTTTCCCCATCTCTAAAATGGAGATACAACAGTGCCTACCAGATTGTTCCAAGGATTGCATGACGCAGTGAATGTCAAGTGATGAGAAAAGAGTAAGTGTTCAATTGTTCTTATTTGTATTTTTGTTGCATTGCAAAGGACACTGGAAGAGGCATAACATTTTCTACTCCCTTCCTGGGCTCAGAGGCAATTTTACAATAGGCCACCTGTCCCAGCTCTCCCTCCATACCTCCCATCTGCAGGGGCCTTCTTCCTGGTTCCCACCCTATGCTCTTATGCTTCCCTAAGCCTACCTGTCATAGCTCCCCCACACCTGCCTAGATCCCACCTTCACCCCCAAGTACTCCGTGTTCCAGGATCACTTCCCCACTCCATCCCAGGTGAATTCCTGACCCCTTGGTGCCTAAGATCTCAGTCTCCAGTTAGGAAGAAAGGACTGGGTGAATGCCAGGGCTAATCCACTGGCCTTCTCAGAGATACTTGTTTTTACAAGAGTAAAATGAATTCTGACTGGTGGAATTTCTAACTGAAAAACATGTGAGAGGAATCAAAAAATGTGTAGCAGAGAGTGGGGAGGGGGGAAAGGAATGTAGCTCCACTGTAGGTAATCAGCTTCCCAAGTTACTTCTGCTATATGTGATGTATTCCTTCCATTTCTTTTCTCTTTATTTAATCAAGATATAATTCACATAGCATAAATTTCACCATTTTAATGTGTACAATTCAATGGTTTTTAGTATATTCACCAAGTTATGCAATAACACCACTAATTCCAGAACGTTTTCATCACCCCCAAAAGAAACCCCATTCCCATTGACAGTCACTCCCCATTCCTCCCTTCCCCCAGCCACTAATCTCCTGAATGTCTAAGGATTTCCCTATTCTGGATATTTCCTATAAGTGGAATCATACAATGTGCAGCCTTTTGAATATGATTTATTTCACTTAGCATGTTTTTAAGGTTTATCCATGTTGCAAAATGTATCAGTTGTTTGTTCCTCTTTATGGCTGCAGTATTTTGAAAAACTTGGTTGGTCTTTGTTCTTAGTTTCTGGGGTAAGCAACCTCTGAATCTCTGGAATTTCCTGTAATAGGAATATCTTTTGCTCTTCCAGGTAGGCCCAAGACCATACCTGATAGTTTATATGCCAATGAGTAAACAGAGAGGGGCTAACCACACCTGCAGTCTTAGGGAGGGACTGGCCCCACCAGAAAGACCAACCATGAGATTAGGGGCTGACATTTCAGCCCATCTCCCAGATCTCTGGGAGGGGAAGGGGGTTGCAGATTGAGTACAACCCCATAGGCATTGATTCCATCAATCATGCCTACATAATGAGATCCCATATAAACTTGGGACATTTGAAATTCCAGTGAGCTTCCATGATTGAGAAAATACATCCCTGCCATGCTGGGAGGGTGGCCCGTTCTGACTCTACATGGAAACCCTCCCAGATTTTGCCGTATACATCTCTTCTTCTGGCTTATTTGTATCCTTTTACTGTAATAAATTTGTAATCATAAGTATAGTGCTTTCAGTGAGTTCTATGAGGCGTTGTAGTGAATTAAAGAACCTGAAGAAGTGGTGGGAACCCCCAAATTTGTAGCCAGTTGGTCAGAAGTGTGAGTGGCCTGTGGCCCCAAACTTGCGACTGGTGCCTGCAGGACAATCTTATAAAAGACTGCCCTTACCCTGTGGGGTCTGGCCTAAGTCTGGGTAATCGGAAGCAGAACTGAATTGACTGAGTGACTCGGCAGCCATTTGCAATTGCTGATTAAAGTTTCTGATACCAATATAGTTGGTGTCAGAAGCTATTGTGGAGGAGGCGGCTGTGGCTCAATCAGTGGGGCTCCCGTTTGCCATATGGGAGGCCCCGGGTTCGGTTCCCGGGGTCTCCTGGTGGGGGCGGCCCGCCCGCGCGGCATGGTTGGCTGACCCAGCGAGCGCAGGCGGCAGGGGGGTGATAAATGAATAAATAAATAAAATCTTTAAAAAAAAAAAAAAAAAGAAGCTATTGTGGAGGTTGTGGATGTTTTTTGATACTCTGTACAATGGCTGAATAATATTCCATTGTATGGATACACCACATTTTGTTTATCCAATCATCAGTCGATGGACCCTCTCCATTTCTGAACCCAGAGGACCTCCCAAAATACAAAAGATTTTAATAAACGTAGCTCGTATAGAATGTCAGGGAATTCTCTCTACAAGCCCAAGATTTAAATAAAAAATGAGACTTGGATCTAACCCTTAGGAGCCATCCTCACAGATTATAGAGAGCGGCTGTTCCCCACACTGCTCACCTTTCCCAGAGGAGGGTGCACATCAAAGAAAAAGGTGCGGTTGATATAGTAACTTCCCATTTTTCCAAAGTGAGTCTCATCCCAACTAAAAGAAAAACAAAGAGAAAGAGAATTTTTAAATTATCAAAACCCAAATTTAAAAAATTAAATAATAATAATAAAAGATATGATGAATAGTCAGATACACAAAAGCACATTTATAATAAAACAATGAAAAATTAAAAAACAAAAACAAAAAACAAATAGTCTTCATTAAAAGTTACAGCTAAAACCAAAAGCTATGAGTTTCAAGCAATTAATTAGAAAGTTTGGATTTTTTAAAAAACTTTTTTAACACAAGTGATTTAAGGAAGAAAGACACCAAGCTGGTCATTAACCTTCATTTAGAGAGATGAGAAAGGTTAGCAAATATTTAACAACCAGTTACCAAAAAGTTAAGCTAAATCTATACTTATTCTGGGTCTTGCATTTCTGTCTATTTTCAGAGGGCAAAGAGCTTTCCTATATGGAAAGGTTTGTATTAAGAGTTATCTCTGCGAATATTCTCGCTGACCTGATTTTGTGATAATCAGGGGAGGATAAACATTTGTTATATTAGAAATTATGCATGTGTCCCCAAACCTAGCTTTTCTTCCTAGGTCTGGTTTTTGGAGTGCTGGTGATAAAGTAAGCCTTTTATATGACCATCCTGTATGGGAAAAGACTAACTTTGGGTATCTTTGGCCAACCTTAAGAGATATAGCAGGGGGATGGATGTGGCTTGGGTGGTTGGGCATCCATCTCCCATATGGAGGGACCTGGGTTCGATCCCCGGGACCCTCCAGGTAAAATAAATAAACAAACAAACAAACAAATAAATAAATAAAAAGTCCCTGGATTGTCTTCAGGGAAGTATTAAAAAAAAAGAAAAGAAAAATATAGAAGGCGCACGGGCCACTAGGCCCCGTGTGTGAGTGCGCCGCCAGGCCCCGCCCAAGGGTGAACAGCCAGGCCCCGTGAGCCACTCAGCAAGTTGATGACCTAACAGGAAAGTGACACAAGGGAGAGCCAAGACGAGACACACCGAAAAACGAAGTGCTAAGGTGGCACAGGTGGTAGGATGCCTCTCTCCCACATCAGAGATTCCAAGGATGGAATCCCAGTGAAGACAGGAGGAGAAGGATGAGAAGAGAGGGCAGGAAACAGACACAGAGAGTTGCCCAGTGAACGGACACAGAAACAGCAAAAACGGGGGGTTTTTGGATAAAAAATGGATAAAGTAAATAAGTAAAATAAATCCTTAAAAAAAATGTATAGGGGAGGAAGACATGGACTATAGTTAGTAATAATACTTTGACGATGCTCTTTCATGATTTGTTAACAAATGTTTCACAACAATGCAGGGTGTTTGGGGCGGGGCAGGGGGTGATGTGTGGGAGCGCTGTATGATGTTATGCATGTTTGTTTTATAAGTTCACAATGTTTACTGAACACTTATAGTTTATGTATGTTCATGTATGAATGATATACTTCAATAAATTGTTTGAAAAAAAAAAAACGAGTTATCTTCCAAGTCAGTTACCTCCTAAATCCAAGACTATGCTTGTTATTAGAGACTACACTGCTACGTTATGAGTCATAAAGAGATGGTGTACCACGGCTGTCATAGAAGTCTGACTTTGCTTATCCACCTTGTGATAATTTGCTGATTATGATCTCACTGAACTTATTACAACTACAGTGCATAAAAATTGAGGGTTTTCTTACTAAGTTAGGAGCACATCCAAAATGTTTCCTCACTGAATGTTATTTTGCAAGTAAATAAGTGACTCTGATAGGCTAGCTTTTAAACACAAAGCAAAATCTTTTCCTTCCACACAATAACACCTTACATGAAAGCCTTAAGAAGGCAGCCAAGTTCTCCAGCAGAGCCTGTCACGGCTGTCTTTCAGTCTCCCTCTGCAGCTCAGGAGAGGGCTGATTCCTCCTGACTATCCATCCCCAGGTCCATGAGTGGTCATCACCCATCCACTACCTAAGGGGCAAAGCATCCTTTCCCCCAAAATGTAGGAATCATGCATTTATTCCGTGGGTCCAATAGGCAAAAGAGTAAATCTACTTCTGCATCTGCTTAACACACTGCTCGACATCAGGAGACAGGTGAGGACATAGCATAGTGATGTCAAAGAGAGAAATAACTTCAAAACAGTGTGGCAAAATAGATTTGTAGAAAGAAGAGACTCAGTCCCAGCTCCACCACTTACTAACTGCATGACCTGAGAAAATCATTCACCTTCTCTGAACCTCTTTTCTCATCTATACGATGAAGATAATAATAGTATCTGCCGTGCCCTCCTCCCAAGGAGGTATTAAGGCTCAACTCAGATAAAACATGTGAAAGAACTCTGTAGACTGTAAAGTACACATGCTGGGCATTACTTAAACTGTTTCAACATTTATGGTTAATTTTAAAGTCTACTTAGGAAGTGGATGTAACTCAAGTGGTTGCGTGCCTGTTTCCCATGTACAAGGTCCTGGGCTCGATCCCCGGTACCTCCTAAGAAAACAAAACAAAATAAAAACCAACCTTAAAGTCTACTTGGACTTTTTTTTTTTTGAGGTACCAGGGCCAGAGATTGAACCCGGGACCTCACATGTGGGAAGCAGGTCCTCAACCACAGAGCCACATCAGCTCCCCTGAGTCGGTTTTTCGTTTGTTTGCTTGTTATTTGTCATTGTTTTTAGGAGGCACTGGGGACTGAACCCGGGACATCCCATGTGGGAAGCAGGCACTCAACCACATCTCAACCACATTGAGCCACATCTGCTCCCCAAAGGGGGCATACAGTTTTTACTTCAATAGTTTCCCAAGAGGTCGGGAAGCAGATGTGGCTCAAGTGGTTGGGCTCTTGTTTACCATATGGGAGGACCTGGGTTCGATTCCCAGGGCCTCCTGGTGAAAGCAAGCCAGCTGTGGCACAGTGAGCTGACAGCCCACGTGATGCTGTGAGCTGGCACAACAAGATGATGCAACAAAGGGAGACAAGCAGACACAGAAAAACACACAGCAAATGGACACAGCGAACACAAGCAGCAAGGGAGGGATAAATAAAATAAATCTTAAAAAAAAAAAAAAAGTTTCCCAAGTGGGAGCTGGTGTAGTAAGTGCCAGCGTACCACATGCAAGGTCCCAGGTTCAAACCCAAGCCCTGGTACCTTAAAAAAAAAAAAAAAAAAAGTTTCCCAAGTAAAACTAGTCATATCATTCACGTTTCCTCTTGGCTTTTATTGCTTGCTTGTGTTGGGAGACAAAGTCCTTCCTAGGCCTTTTGCACCCCTACCTGTCTTGCCAGGCATGCCAAGAATGCAAACTCCTGACTACTTTTTTTTTTTTTTTTTAAGGTTTATTGTATTTATTTATTTCTATCCACCCACTTGTTGTTTGTACTTGCTGTCTGTTCATCTTCCTTGTTTCCTTAGGAGGAACCAGGAACCGAACCCAGGACCTCCGATATAGGAGGGAGGTGCTTAATCACTTGAACCACCTCTGCTCCCGGCTTTGTTGTGTCTCTCATTAAGTTTTCTTCGTGTCTCTTGTTGCATCATCTTGTTGTGTCAGCTCACCACACCTGCCCATCGAGCCAGCTCACTGTCTTCTCCAGGAGGCACTGGGAACCAAACCAGGGACCTCCAATGTGGTAGGTGGGAGCCCAATAGCTTGAGCTACATCTGCTTCCCCCTGACTACTTTTAAACTGGGCTATTTCTTGGAGTTTTGTTTGCAGCAAGCAACCTCCAGGGAAGAAGCAATGTCTTCCTCTGTGACAAAGAGCAGGCTTGCTTACAGCTTGCTTTAAAACAGTGGATTCCCCAAGCTCAATAGTCCTCAGCTGCAACACAACCCATTATGTGTGCAGGCATCCATCTGGACCCATGGCATCTCGTGGGGCTTTGGGGGCAAGAAGAACCAATGCCAACATGCTGATGCTCATCCCACTCACTGTACTGTGAGAAATAAAGTCCTTTGTCTCCGATCCATCACTCAAACTGACAGGCTAGTTAGCAAGTAGCATAAAATAAAACTCCAGATGTTGACAGTTTGGGTGACAAGTACAAGACATAGCTTCTCTAAGAGAAAGGACAAGGGACTCCACAGGCTGGATTAGGGGATATGAGAAGACTTCCTGGAATCCAGTAGCAAATGATCTGATCCAAGTGTGTGTGGGGGGAGGGTTAGTAAGAGTCCCCCACTGTCCTACCTGTTAATGAGGCTGAGCAGAAAGAGGAAAGATTGAAACAAGCCATCTGGGTGCTGCCTTGGTTATTAGGCAAAAGGGGAAGGGATATAATTGTGACAATGGTGCAGCAAGCCTTGCTGTCCCAGATAAAAGGTAATATGGATGTGACTGCTGAATAAAGGGGTCTCCAGTGTTTAAAGAGTGTCAGCAATAAGGACTTTGCTATTCAGTATAGAACTTTGGGCAAAATGAAAACACTGAAAGATTTGGATGAGCTGTGTACCCACAGAGCTACAGCCAAAATCAATGTGCCTTGCTTACTGGCACAAAACCACTCTCTCCTTCCATGTCCCATGATCCCTCCCCCCACTACCACAACCTCAGCTACTTCAAAGAGTAATATGATTAAAGGTGGGGCCAACATCTCTCTGTCCCCCAAGGGAACTCCAGGGAGGAGAGGGACTCAAATTCTCATGGCTCTGTTAGACACAGGTGCTCAATCTCCACCCTATCCAGTCCCTTGGTGGGGAGGACTTGCTAGGTGTAGGGGTGACTGAAGGCACTAAGACTGCTGGATGAGCTGCAGCAGCATGTGCCGGGGCAGAAAGAAAAGAGCCTCTGAGCCCAGGCATGCACTGAACACCAGGAAGTACACTGGGGAAGAAGTGGTGCCAAGCCTAGCAAGGCACTAAAGGAGAAAAAAAGCCTCCCCAGCACTCCCCACAGCTAGCCTCCTCTCCCCATTCCCCCACCCCATTCCCAGGTGGGGAATGATTTATCTATGGTGGTTACTGCAGCCCCTGATGCATGTCTATTAAGACTTCCTTGGTTCAAGTCCCCATAGGGGGGAAAAGCACTCAAATTCAAATGAATGAGATTGATCAAAGTTCTTAGTAGGGAAGGGAAATTGAAGTGACCTTGTGGGTAGCGCCTTTAGGGCCACTTCCTTGTACTATAGTTGTGGCTTCCACTGTATGGTAATGATCCCCTAAGTATCAAAAAGAATTATCCCATCCAGGGACTGCTGTAGAGAGGTGATTCCTGTCCCCTCCGGGGTGGTCCAGGAGAAACTATAAAATGATAGGAAGAGAAAGAGAAATCACAGCTTTTGATTTCTTAGCAGGTCAGCCTGCTAAGTTCCCAATGCACTTTGTTTTTTATTATCCTGGTTAGAGGAAGACGTAATGTCCATAGTATGTAGGGGGAGGAAAGTCTTAGGCATCTTAAGAAGCCAGTGAACACTTCATTAATATTTGCCTGCAATGATGAGCAAACTAAAAAGCCAACACATGACCTGAAAAATAGTTATTATTTGTTATTTAAATTAATAATAATCTCTAGGAATAAATACTACCAGCCTGGGAACTTTGTTCTCATCCTCTCATCTTTTGAAAAAGCATTCATAAGTGTTAAAATTCTCTCCCTTGAAATACCTCAAATCTGTAAATATTTATTCAGACACCCAAGTTAATATGCAATAATTTCTGAGCTTTATGAAGATATTTTTAGGTGACCAGTGAACTGAAGATATTTTTTGGAAGAGAAAATCAGTAGGACTATAAAATTTTCTTTTGGCTGTTGCATCAAGGGCAGGTCAGAAAAGCAGGCTGAGAAAGGGGAATCTTACCAAAGGCTTTGTGAGTGGCCCAGTAGCAGGTGCATGTGCAAATGCTAATGGTCAGAATAAAGTGTATGCTCCTTAAAAAAAAAAAAAAAAAAAAAAGACTTAATGGCCATTAGAGTAAGGAGGCCTTGCCCCAGGATAACAGCGCCACCTGCTGAACACAGACTCAAAGTACACCCTTTAAAAAGGGGCGGGGCGCTGCTAATAACTTTCTCTTGTAGCTCATGTTATAATTAAGCATCTGACCCATGAAAGCCTTAGGACTCTCTGGCCTGATATTCCCACTTGGGGTGAGTCAACTTGGACTCTATTGCTAAGAAGGGAAGGACTCAACAATCCTGGCTTGCCAAATGGAAATGGTATATTCAGGAGTGCAGCTGGCCCGGCCCTAGTGCAAGGCATCTTAACCTCTTTTGTTCTATGGACCCCTTTGCCAGTCAGGTAAAAACCTCAGACCGCTTACTAAGTCCATACTGTACTGAGTATTATTTAGTAAATATATCACACCCACACCAACACATCCCCACAAGAATAATGTTTTTTTCAAATTTCAGTTCAAGCTCACAGACCCTTGGTTAAGAACCCCTGGCCTAGAGGCATCTCAGTTTTATGCCTGAATGGCAGCTCCCTCTTTGAGGGAAACTATCTTCCACTCCACTACCTGAAACAAAACAGCTGGCTCAATGGTCTCTGAATTTACAGAGGTTCGTCTAGATCAGGGGTTCTTAACCAGGGGTCCACAGACCCTTTGATTTCAGGGGGTCCATGAGCTGGAATTGAAAAAAATCAACTTATTTTCTTTATTATCTCTGACCTCTAACTGAAATCTAGCATTTTCTTCACTTATGAATGTATGCAATAAACTACAGTAGTATTCTTTTCATATCACACTATAGTTGTTGAATATCTCAAAAAATCACTTAAGCTCATCCATACTTTGAAATTACAGTAGTTGTGCTAGTTAAGTGTCATAAAACCATCTGCCAAACATCTGTGCTACATTCTAAGAAGGGGTCTGTCAATGGACTGCATTGAAAATCATCACCTTTGCCCATACCCTCTTTGGAGCCAAGGACCCTGGAGGGTTTGAATGAGGTAAATACTGCTGTTTAGTCTCATCCTGCTGTTTAGAGTCCCATTGATAGTAGCCTTCATTAAATGCTGTATGAGACAAAGTGAATGAATTTGGTCCCAGTCTTTGTCAGCCAGATTAATAAGAGTAGCTAACAGTTGCATACTCATGTGAAAATTAGCTAGAAGTCAAGACGGGGACGGGGACGGGGGATATCTCCCTCTAGGACAAAAAGCAGACTACTTGCTATAAAATGGATTATTGCTCTAGAATAGATTCTTCAAGCTCATTATTTCTTAACTGTGATACAACCCACTGTTTGAGCAGTAATAATCTATCCCAGCCCATGGCATCACCCTGTGGGACATGAGGAGGGGGCAAGGGAAACCAACTCCAACATGATGATGTTCATCCTGCTGACTGTGCAGTGAGTAATAGTCTTTTGTTTCTGACCCAGAAGACTTGTATCTTCTGCCAACACTCACAAAACAATAACAGGTAAATTAATTAACTTTCAAGTAGAATAACCCTAACACGATATTTGCTTGCTTGTTTTGTGGTCAAGGAGTTTCATTTCTACAACTCCTACACTAACTTTTTCCTCAGTGATACTAAGAAAATATGGTATCACCCGTTGGCCAAAGTAACCATTTTCAGCTTGTATGAAACTTTTCCTCCTTGCACGTAGAGACCAAATTACTTTTTATATTTGGTTAATGAAATTTGACTATGCCCCCGTTCTGCAGCTGAGACCTACAGAATAAAACCTTTAAGAAAAAAACTCTCTTCTCACAGGACAACCCTGGACCTGCTTCTTGAAGTACTTGTCCTCATCCCTAGACACCCCAACTGTCCCTGTTCCCAAGGATGAAGGCACCGAGTTAGGAATATTCCCTTCCACTGACGCCTAAAAGTTCTGCGGATTAAGGATTTAGGCCTTGGGAAATTCTATACTAAGAATTTCCAAATCTTCTCGGACAGTTCAACGCAGCTTTAAAAGCCACCACCTGAGAGCCAGGTGAGGCACTCCAGCATAACCTGGAAGACGTGAAGCCTGCTTCCCCGTATCCTAAGCATCCCACCTCCACCCACCAGAACAAGACGACTCCTCTCACAGGGGCCACCCCTCGCCAGCGGCAACCCCCAGAAACCTGTGTCCCCTCCACCGCAGCCCCTCCCCTCCAGCTGCCAATCCCCTCCCGCCCCGTCCGTGCCCTGGGGCCAATCACAGGGCGGCGCCCCTCCCTCTCGGTTGCCATGGTGCCTGCTGAGTCCTTCCCGTCACTCACCAGATGTGCGGCGGCTGGTCCAGACGGTGGAAGCGGGTGGCGAAGGACAGCAGCGTCACCAGGGCCAGCAGGGCCCACCAGCCGGCCACCTCGCAGCGCCGCGAGCCCCAAGCAGGCCGTTTGGGGCTTCGCGCTGCAGCCTCAGCGGCCGCGGCCCGGTCCACAGCCGTAGCAGCCTGGGGCACACAGCGGCCCCGCCGGGGGCGCAGCTCAGACGCTGCCAGGCCTCCGCCCACCACCGGCGGCATCCTTCCCCTCCTCAGGGTTGCCCTCCGGCCCCGAGGCACGCTTGGTCTTGTCAGCTGCCACGCCAATAAGTCACAAAAGGGCAGCTCAGGGTGGCCTGGGAAATGTAGTTCCCTCAGCCGACAGCGGAGCGCGGGGCCCCGGACTGTGGGCTGGGCGAGAAGCGTGGTCTCCGCCCCAGCCGCTAAGAGGTGGCCAGTGGCGCAGAGCATGGCGGGACTAAAGGACCAGGGAGGACAAGGCAGGAGAGACAACGGGCTCAGGGAACTGCAACTCCCAGCAGCGCCAGGGGCGGGGCGAGAGGGCGGGGCGAACTATAAGAGAAAGGAACCGTCATCCTACTCCAACCCCTCGCTTTACCAAGAAGAAAGCCACGGTTCTGGCTGGTCGGGGTTTCACTGGGCCCTAATCCTCGGCAAGTCGGCCATCCCAGGCGCGAAGCTTCTTGGCCTGGAAGAGGAGTTGCCCGCAGTGCCACATGCAAGCGGGGAAGGTCTGTGCCGGGCCCCCGGGGAGAGGGCCGCTAGTCAGAAACACCGAGCAGTTCCGGGGGGCGGGGTCAAAGGTGAGCCGCTTCGCCTCGCCCCGGGCTCCGGCAACGACTCCCAGCATGCAGTTCGCTGTGCCGGGCACGCTCTGCGCCTGCGTGCTGCGCGCTGCTCTTTGGGGTTTGGCCTGGGGCGATTGTTCCAAGGGAGGCGCGCCTTGATGGAGCGTGCCAGGTGCTCTCGTGTCTATTGTACCATCAGTCAGGGTTCACCTCTTCTGGGGCTTCTGAACATCGCCCCTCGCCTCGCATTTCACACAGCCCTGTCTGCTCCTGTCCCTGACAGCTCCCAACAGTTAACGGATGACCGTCCACTGATTTTGGCATTTTAAGAGCACCTGAGGCGAGAAGAGCCAGTGGCACCTTAAGCCATCACAATCACCAGGGAAGCTTCCCGGGTTTAACATGCACGCACGCCCTGGGGCCGCCCCACAACCATTGTATCAAGCTCTGGTGGAAGGGGCCCGGGAATCTGCGTGTTTCATAAGAGCTTCAGATGATTCTTGCACTAAAGTTTGAGAACTGCTGTTGTAGCTCGAAGGGAGGTGGGACATCAGGTGGGATATAGCATAACTAATAATATATAAACCTCCCTCCCCCCCTTGCCAGTGAACTTTTAGGAGTCTCTCTAAAATCATGTGTTAGAGTTTAAAAATAAAATCTGGAAAAGTAATCAGTCCAGATTTGGGTTGGAAACAAAATTCTTCCGGGAGATGGCTACTGTTGTCGGATTTTCTCTGGATTCTTGGCTAAGCTACAAGAAATTTCACATCCAGGGCTTCTCCTAGCTCCCAGAGGAAATCTCATTCCAAATGGGGGAACTCTTGCAAGGGTCTTCCAGCAGCCATCTTGGGGGTACTGAGGGACTCGTGTTTAATGGTGGCGGTTTTTCTGCTAGGTTCCAGAGCTGTCTACTGATTCCCTAATTAGCCTGCTTCAATACTTTACTTGAACTTAAAATTTAGTTCTACACTGTGTAGAAGGGAACATGATGATTTATATAGTTATTTTACAAGAGCAGAAATTAAGAGATTTCAGGTTTCCTACTTATGGGCCAAGAGATAATGGAAGAAAGTGACATTTACTGTGATTCCGTAATCACCCCCCAATATAGGTGAAACGTGTGATATTAAGTAATTTGGTAAGGCATTTCTTCAGGAAATTAAGCTAATGTCTGCCTCTCTAGAGGCCCCAGCAGTCCCTGCCTCTTGGCCTAATAAGGAAGAGGCTGCACTTCCAGCAGAGAGCATCCAATTATGGCCACCTAACTCCTTCCCTTCCAAGGACATATGCTGCCTACACCTTCTCTCCATGCTAGGACCATCTTTACTTTCTCCCCAAAGGGTCAGGGTCAGGCTGCAACTTTCAGGCTCAGAAACCACCTTGGTGCTATGGAGCAAAAGCAGATTCTTATCTTCTAATACCTCTTTAAAGCCAATTCCTGTGACACGGGGTTTCAAAGAGAGAAGGAGTTTTATTGGTTGCACAAGCAATGGAGCACAGTGGCCATCTGGCCCAAAACTGACTCCTTGATCTGCAGAAATTGTACTATTTTATAACATAGGGCTGCTAATGAATAATTGGGGTGGAGCGGAATACAGGTTCCTTCATTAATAAACATTAGGGGCTGAACAGGACAATTGGTGTGGGGTAGCAAACCAGGGTCAGTCACAAGGATTTAGAATAGGGGTATACAGAACAAAGGTCAGTTACAAGGTCTTTCATATGGATATTAAACAGAGGTGGGTGAAGTGGTTACCATCCCAGCAGTAAGTGTACACATGGATGAGTTCAATCTAGAATTACCATCACAATAGTAAGCACACACAAGGGTGAGGCTAAGTCAGAGTAACCATAAACAGGAGTAGGACCACTCTCCCAGCTTCAGTAATAACTTTTGTTATTTTATAATATAAAGGCATCTATATAATAATATAGTAAACATATATAATTCTTACTCCTCAGTTAAATTGGGAGGGCCTAGTTTCCTGCTTGTGCCATGGCCCATGTAGAAGACTGAGTTGTTGAGCAGGGATGGATGGTAAAAGAAGGTTCAAACAGCAACTTGGTGTGCTGGGGCAGAGGGCAGGGAGAAGTTTAATGAAACATGTGGTCAGAAGGGTAGATCGGGGGGCGGATGTGTCTCAAATGGTTGGGTGTCCATCTCCCATATGGAGGGAACTGGGTTCAATCCCTGGGACCTCCTGGTAAAATAAAGAAAAATATAGAAGGTACGTGGACCGCCAGGCCCTGCACATGGGCGTGCCAGGCCCTGCCAAGCCACGCAGCAAGATGATGACAAAACGAGAGTGACACAAGGGGAGAGCCAAGATGAGATGTGCCGAAAAACCAGGAACTGAGGTGGCGCAGGTGGCAGAATGCCTCACTCACATCGGAGCTTCCCAGGATTGAATCCTGGTGAAGACAGGAGGAGAAGGATGAGAAGAGAGGGCAGGAAACAGACACAGAGAATTGCCCAGCGAATGGACACAAAACAGCAAAAATGGGAGGGGATGGAGGGTAAAATGGATAAAGTAAGTAAATAAATAAATCTTTAAAAAAAAAAGGGGTAGATGGGGGATGTGAGAAATTCTACTGAGTTCTCCATCCATATGGATAAACATGTCTGCCAGAAGAGTCATGAGGGCTAATTATTGGTGACTCTGTCCTGGATCCTGCTTTGTAATGCTAGTGTGACAGTGTGAATTTTGTAAATCCTGAAAAAATCAAAAGATTTTTATAACTAATTCATTCCTGTGGGTGTGAGACCCATTTGACTGGATTACGTCAGTGGGGTGTGATTCATGTTGCATCTCTGCCCTCTTGCCCGATCGGATATAAAGGGACACATGAGTGACAGATAGACAAAGGAAGAGGGAGTCGGCCTATTTGATTCTGCAATGTGAGAGGAAGGGCTACAGAATAGCAGAAGCCCCCAAGAGACTCAGAGAGGCTGGGCCCACAGAGCAGCTCAAGAGAAGACAGTGAGCCCAGAGAGGAAGGCTGACACCTCAGCAAAGATCGGCAGCCATCATGCTTTGCCACATGCCCGGACAACAGAATCAACAGTAACAGACTTTGGTGAGAAAGCACCTCTTATGGGTGCCCTGATTTGGACTTCACGGCCTTGGAACTGTAAGCTTTTATCCTCAGGTACTTTGCATCGGCAGCTCTTTGACAAACTAAAACAGCTGGTTATCAAGAAACATCAAGGAAATTAACCCTAATGCCCTTAAAACTTTAGAAGAAAGGTCACCTACTCAGCTACCTCCAGGGTCTCAGAGGTAACAAAAATGAGCGAAGTGGGTCAGGTGGGGGTCATGGCAGATCAGAAAGAGCATTCCTTGTTGCTACTCAGGAACCTGAACCCACGGTCTCCAGATATTTAAAAGATTTGTATATGAAATATCCTGATTTTTAAATGTTGGCAACTAATTGAAACGTTTTTGAATACTGTATAGACCAGGCAGAACACTTCTGAGGGCTGGATGGAGCCACCAGGAGCTGCCCACTTGCAACTTCAGCTTTGGAGTGAATGGCATATCTGCCAACTATTTTTATGAGGCCAGCTGAGCACCTGGAAGACTGGTGGGTAGGGAAGAGATGGACACCAAAACACCAAAGAAATAGGATTTCTGCTTTTTCTGCCACTGCTGAACGGAATCTAAGCCAAAACTTTAGGGCGACTCCTCGTTTCACTGACATTGCTGAAGACTAGAGAAGGGAAGAGATTTGTCAAAGGTCATGCAGAGCTGGTTCATGCACTGGGCCCAGGGCCCAGGTATGCCAGCTCCCAGTTCGCTACACCACACAAACTACTGTCTCAATACCCGGCCACACTGCTTGTCCAGGACACCAAACCTGATTGCACCAGGAAGATGAGTTATTTGCATGAGGAACTTCCCACAAGTTGAAAACAGTTGCCCTTGCTGACCAGAGTCCAAGTTCCCCTGGTACCTGTCTCGGCCAGCTTCTCCATTGGCTTGTGGGATCCACGTCTTCAGAGTTCTCCCCTTGTCCCAGAGCACTGTGACAGGGAGTATTCCCTGGGAGTCCAAGGGTGCCCGTGTCACCATGGCTGAATCTGGCAAGGTAAGGAAGGCATTCCCAGGGTGGCAGTCCTCTTGGATACCACTCCCACCTCAGGAACCCATGCCAGCGCAGTTTGGAGCCACGGGCTCCCATACGGCCTCCAGGAGCCTCTGACCCAGAAAACTCTGAGTCTGACCTGAGGAAACAGGCCTGACTCAGGGCCCCTGGGCTGGGAGCTGGTGCCTCCTCTCCAATGGGCTCCTGGGGCCAGGAACCCATCAAGCACAGGCTAATGTGTACCTTGTCCTCTCTCCTCAGCCCATCCTCTATTCCTATTTCCGAAGCTCCTGCTCATGGAGAGTTCGAATCGGTAAGAGCTGTGCCTCCAAGCTGAGCGCCTGGGTGAGGTGGGGTAGGGTTGGAGGAGCCCTGACTGCTCTGTCAGAGAGGGTTTCCCCGTGCCAGGCAACATCCCCACTCTCCTGACCCCCGCCCCCAGCCCTGAACAGCACCTTGCACCCCAGAAGTTCAAGAAGAGGAGAGTGGTGGCAACAGGAGAAGGGTGGTTTTATTCTCTTGGGACTGACCCCTCTCCCCACATTGCTCTCCAAAGCCTCTTAGCAACAGTGCTGAAAGCAGGCTCACAAAATCCAAAGGTCTCTGGTAACTGGCAAGGAACAGCTTATCTTATTTGGTCTAACAAATTAAACAGAACTGGGCAGTGTCAATCCCATAGGCTTCAGGGAAACAGAAAGGGGGCCTCTGGTCTATTCCTAGCTTGACTCTGCCCTCTTTCAGCTTAACACGGCCCTGGGCAAAGATCCTAATTTTAGCAGTTCATATTGAGGGGCAGCTCTGTGCTCAGTGCTTTTCTGGTCATGATCACATTGAAACCTCAAGAGCTCTACAAGGGGTGTACTATTGTCCCCCTTGAACAGATGAGGAAATTGAGGCACAGGGAGGTTAAGTAACTTGCTCAAGATCATGCAGCTAGTCAGAATGATGGAATTTGAACCCAGGTGGTCTGGCTCCAGAGTTCATGTTCTTAACTACCACACCATGCTGCGTGCCATATGAGGAAACTGAGGCACCAAGGTTTATGAAGTTACTTACCCGAGGCCACACAGCTAGCAAATGAATTTTGGTGACATTTGAGCTCAGGCAGCCTGCCTCCATTGCAGGACCCTATCTGCTAAGCCGTCCTCCCTAGCCCCTCCTCTCATTCCAGAGTCACTTGATACTTGCTGGAGTCAGTAAGGCAGGAGCACTCTGGGTGCCAGAGGAAAACTTTTTCCTGGGTCCCAGAGACTGCCCTGGCTGGGCCAGAAGTCCGAGCAGGCTGAGCGGCGTCTCTGCAGGGCCTGCAGGCACCGGCTTCTCCTGCCCTGCCTCAGCTGCTTACGCCCCCGAGTGGAGCTGACCAGGGCCAAGTAGGAGCCCGGCTTCTGCAGGCTGTGACTTGTCTTGCCCTCTTCCCTGCGCTCCTTTGCCCTTGCCTGGGACCAGCCAGCACGTTTTATTTTTTATTTTTTTATTTTTTTATTTTATTTTTTACCAGGAGGTACCGGGGATCGAACCCCAGTCTCTCCATATGGTAGACGGACGCCGAACCTTTTGAGCCACATCCGTTTCCCTTAGCACGTTTTAATACACAGGTGTGCATGCACACACACACAGTCTTCTCCAGTAGGGTTGACCCAAGCATTTTTACCTTCCTCATTCCCTGGGAAAATTCTCTAAGGAGTTGGAGAGGAAATGTAGGCTCTGGGACCACCAAAAAGCCCTGATGCCCCACTTGGAATCCATAGTAAACTGCCTTGAGAACAGAGCTTTCCAGGGAAGAATCCTCCAAACAGAAAAAGTATTGTCTGCTTTGTGTGCTCTGGGGTCACTTGAGCAAAACACTTTCCCTTGGGAAGTTGTCCCCTTGGATACCTTTGAGAGGGAATAATTGCATGTCTCCAATGTCTCCAACAAATAAGCCTGCTTGCCACTGGTTAAGGGTTTGGGGGGCAGGGGATGAACAGGACACATCCCTGCTGTCCTCTGGGAGCCCACAGTGTCAGGGATGATGGGGCTGGGCACACCTCTTTATAGAGGGCCCTGTTGGTGCAGAGTAAGGCCTCCTAAAGGACAGGGAGAGAGAAACAGAGCCTCGTGGACCTGGGCTAGGGGAGGGGGTGGTGAGAAAGAGAACAGGAGGGAAGGGGATAGGGCCAAGCTGAGCCCTAATCAGCGTGTGGGGACACCTCCCTCGGCAGCCTCTTTTCACCTTGGGAAGGGCTCTTGTCTTGGGAGGGTAGCTAAAGGCTGTCCCCTGACTATTGTCTGTGGTCTCTCCCAGCTCTGGCCTTGAAAGGGATTGACTATGAGATGATACCCATCAATCTCATAAAGGATGGGGGACAGCAGGTAAGGAGGCCATCCCGGAACCAAAAGGTGGGAGAGGTACCAGGCAGAGGGTGCAGACTTCTGTCCCCAGGAAGGTGAACCTGTGTTCGGCGGTCCCCATGGCCAGAGGAGGCTGCTGGCTGTCCTTGTGGGGCATGGCAGCAAGCTGTGCAGCAAGAGGAGCTGTTGGCAGGGCCAGGTTCCAGGTTCCACACCACAGCCCAGCCTCTCCAGTGCCTGCTCCCAGGTAGCAGGGGATCCTTGCCCCATACCGGACCTTCTAACTGGTGCAAGAGAGGAGCTGCCTTGGTGGCCACATTGCGAAAAGCACATTGTGATGAAGCCTATAGCTCAGCAGCCACTGGGGTTTGGGATTCTGCCTGGATCCCCCAGGGATCACGAAGGCCTAGGAGCAGGGGCTTTCCCCAGGGCAGGGAGGTGTGGATGTCAGGCCAGCCACAAGTGTGGCTGTGGGAGGTCCTTCCACCTGCCTGGTTCTGCTCTGGCCAGCTCAGGCCAGGCCGCCCCGCCCACCCAGGCCCCTGTCTCCACAGTTCTCTGAAGAATTCCGAGCACTGAATCCCATGAGGCAGGTGCCGGCCCTGAAGATCGATGGAATCACCATTAGCCAGTCGGTGAGTGCAGGACTTGGGGAGCCCCTGTGTGAGAGTGGGGCCCTGGACCAGAGCACCTTGTATGCTTCCTTGCCTGTGTGTGTGGCCCACGTGCCTGGCACAGAGTAGGGGCTCAATAAATATTTGTTGGAGAGAGGGAGGGGAGACTCACGCATGTGGGGAGCCAAGTTCTGCTGGACACGGGAAAAAGATCTCTTCCCACCTGGGGAGCCTCTTGGCTTGCAGGGGCCCTACCGGAGGAAGGGGAGGAGTTTGCTGGTCCCCTGCCCTGTGGTCCAGGGTTCCGGGGGCCCCTTCCCTGCCTCACTGTCCCCCTGGACAGCTGGCCATCATTGAGTACCTGGAGGAGACTCGGCCCACTCCGCGCCTCCTGCCTCAGGACCCGAAGAAGAGGGCCAGCGTGCGCATGATTTCCGACCTCATTGCTGCCGGCATCCAGCCCCTGCAGGTGTGGCACCTGGCCGCTCGCACCCTTGCACACCTTCTCACCCTCACCCCCTCTTACCTTCACACACACACACACACACTGTGGCGAGCCCACAGTGAGGTGCTGGCCTGGGGGTGGGAGTGGCAGGGGGCAGGAAGGGAGCCTAGAAATCACCCAATCCAGGGTGCACCTAAGTTTCCAAGGCCTCAGCCAGAGGTGATCGAGGTGTCGGGAAAGGCTGAGCAGACACAGGTCCAGGCCTCCCTCCTTTGACCAGAGCAGCCTCTCTTTGATCTGTTTTAGATCATATTTGGGGATTCTTACAAGCACTTGTTTGAAAAAAGTTTTCACTGTAAAACAACCCCCCAAAAAGTGTTAAAACAGTTCATCTCTGCTATCTCCTGACTTTATGAATGAGAAAGTAACTCCGGAAAGGTGGAGTGCCTTTCCCAAGATTCTCAGCTATAGTGGCAGAGCAAGGGCCAGTGTCCAGGACCCTTGACCGCATGCTCGTGCCCTCCCACCCTCCATGTCACGTTATCTTTTTAACAAAGGAGGTTGGAGCAGACAGGCATCTCCATTTTACAGATAAGGAAACTGAAGCTAAGAAGAGAAATGGCTCCAGGGTGCATGGATGGAACCAGAGTTCCAGTCTCCTGAAAGCCAGCCCTTTATGCATCGTCCATCCCACTTGCCTCACCCTGTGTGGCACGTCCTTTCCTCACGAGGGACCACCTGAGGGAGAAGCAGTGGGTGCAAGGGTGGCGGGATTCTGCCTGGAACTCTTGTGCAAACCTGCCAGACACCACTGGCAGCCTGAGAGGGGGACTGCTGGGATTGCCCCTCCCTCCAATCTCAGGGCCCTGGTGGGGAATAGCAGGCAAGGGAGAGAAACAGGTGCACAACCAGGGGCAGTGGAAACTGAGCTTCCTTGTGGGGGGTTGGGGGCTGGCTCTCAAAGCCAATCACAGATTTTCCTTGGGCTGCACAGAACCTGTCTATCCTGAAGCAAGTGAGTCAGGACAATCAGACCTGGGCCCAGAATGCTATCTCTTCTGGCTTTAATGGTGAGTCTGTCCTCCAGTGAGCTTCCCGGAGATGGCCTCTTGCACCCAGGGGCCTATTGTCCTAAACAGCCTCCCAGGCTGCTTGGTTCCTGACAGTGGTATGGGTGAGGGCAGGGCTGGGACAGGGCTGCGAAGGCTGGGTGGGTGTCCAGACATGGCCTCCTGGAAACCTCAGTACCTTCGGATGGCCCAGCCTCTGCTTCTGCCCATTCCATCCAGGAAACCAAGGCCAGCAGAATACAATCCCATTGGTGTGGGAGCCACTGGCTTAGCCAGAGGCTGGTCTTGTCCACTTGGGGGAGGGAATAGCAACTGGACTCAAACCCAGAGAACATCTTCTCCTCCCCATCAACTCTTTCCAGACTTGGCTGCCACGTCCCCCACCCCCACTCCCTAGCACTCATCTCCTCTGAGTGCCCATCCTGTAGATTGCACCCCTTCCATAGCTATGGAGCCCAAGGCCCAGAAAAGGCTGGTCTTTTTCTGTGCTCAGAGTAAGATTGTCCATGTGGCCTCCTCACAGCTCTGGAGCAGGTCCTGCAGAGCACAGCGGGGATGTACTGTGTGGATGATGAGGTAAGGGCCTCCCCGGACTGCCTGCCAGGCCTGCGACTCTTTCCCTCACATTCAGCCATTTCCCTCCACCACAGGGGGGCCATCAGAGCAGGGAGGAGGAGGCCAGGCACCCAAAAGCCTCCTTTCTGGGCCATTGGGCATCCCAGAAGCAAGCAGAGGTTAGCTCTTGGGGAGCTCCTCAGCTCGTTCCTACTAAGTTGCCTCAAGAGGAAGTGAGTTTCTCTTTCCTGGAGGCATTCAAGCTAGAAGACCTCACAGGCATGAGATAGGGGATTGGACTAGATGATGTCTCCATGCCCTCCCAATTCTGAGATGCTAGGATTCAGGTGCCCTTGACTCCCACTGCTAAGGTCCTGGTGTGGCATCTCCTCCCTGCTGGGAGGTTGGTGGCAGCTTTTAACAAGTGCAGTAACATCCAACAAGGCTATGAAACCTCTGACCACCCACAGAGCTGGTTGTCAGGGCAACTGGAGCATGGCCAGGGAGAAGTGCCTCAGCTCAGGGCAGCAGATCCAGGCAGACCCAGGGGCGACGGGTGGAGAGGGTTGGGGGAGATGGGGATGTCAGGGGATATAGCCAGCTCAGCAGGTGGGGTGGGGGTGGGGGTACACCCTGACGCAGACCACCTCCCCAACCCCCACCCCGACTCTTTCAGGTTTCCATGGCTGATTTGTGTCTAGCCCCTCAGGTGGCAAATGCCGAAAGGTAAGTGAGAACCTTGCCTCCCACCCTCCCCCTCAAAATACTCCAGCCCCCTACCACAGTCAGGACCCCACCTCAGCCAATGAAGGAGCATTTCATGCAGAGTTTTTCCCCAGCTGGCCAAAGAGCCCACCATGCCAGGCCACACAGCCACTTTGGCCTGGAGAGGGAGGGATGGAAGAAATCAGTGAAATGCCCCTTCCGTGCCCTCTGCAGCCCTAGCTGACCCTGCACAGCCCTTGCTCCTAAGAGGAGGTGGCTCACCTGGTGGACACCGCCATAAGAACCACCCCAAGAGCGCCTGCCTCCTGCCTCCATGCTTAGCGTACTGGCAGTGCTCTCCTCCCCTGCCTTCCCTGCAGCAGCCCCGCAAGGCCTCTCTGTAGGAGGCATTGTAATGGGCACCTCTGGGAACATGGGAATGTGTGACATACCCTGCCCTCCAGAAGCTTCTGCCTGGAGTCGGGGTGGGAGACAAGCTGTATATATAAATGCCAGTGGTGCCTTATCCGTGGTAGGTCCTCAACAGATAGCCATTGCTATGATAGGAACAGTAGGTGACAGAAATGCCAAATGATACTGCCCAAGACCTGCCCATCCCCAGAGAGCAATGTGGGAATAAGGCTTCCTAGTCCTTCCCTGGCCTGCCCCTTGGACCTCACGCAGCCCTGCCTCTGCGTCGCACCCACAGGGCAGTCTCCCTGTGCCCCCACAGGCCTTGGCTTAGCTGGGTGTCTCTCTGCCGCAGGTTCAAGGTGGATCTCACTCCCTACCCCACCATCAGCCGCATCAACAAGACACTGCTGACCTTGGAGGCCTTCCAACTGTCTCACCCCTGCCGGCAGCCAGATACACCCCCTGAGCTGAGGGCCTAGCTCCCAAGCCCTGGCCCACTGGTTATGGATTAGGGGAGGGGCAGGAGTAGAAGCCAGGTAGGCTGAGCAGGTCTGGAATTGAGCACCCTAGCTGGAGAAGCAGGAGACTTGAACTCTAGCCTCCCCCTGAACCTCTTTCTGCTTTAGTCCCCTCATCTGTCAAATGTGGCCGTGGGGAGGATACCGGGAAAGGAGGGGCAAGAACAGTTGTCATGAGGCAGTCATGAAAATAAAATGAGAATGTAGATTAAAATACCTGGCTAGTTTAAAGCACCCAGAACCAGAAGGAAGCCTGGACTCCTCTTTCTACTCCCCCATTTTGTAACCTGACTCCAAAGAATGACCACACTGAAATTTGGTGATTGAAGCCCAGACCTCCAACTGTTTTGCTAAGGCTTTGCTGGGTTCTAGAAGATGGTCACCCTGTTCTAGCTGGCTTGCTCTTATATCTGGACCAGGAGAGGAAGTCAGCCAGCTACTTGTCCACCCTGTGGCAGGCCTGGCCCATGGGACCTATGGATAAGGAAGAGAAATAAGCCCCAGCCTGCCTGATAGAATCAGACAGGATCCAGGAAGAGACCGCCAGCTGAGTTCCCAGGGCTAGGCCTGGTACCACGGGTAGGTGTTCCACTCTGTCACTGAGAGGGAAGTTGACCCTCTCAACCCAGCCCATCATCTTCAGGGCCAGCATCCTCTAGACCAGCCCCAGGATTAGGCACCTGGCATAAGATCCAGTTGTGAATGGCCCCAGGAACTGGGGGGCGGGCTCCTCCATGGGCAGTGGGAGAAGCTACTGAGCACATCAGTTCAGTTGGGCAACAATTTACCATCAGCTGCCCTGGAGGGAGCAAGTTCCCATCCCTGACTGTGGAACCATAATCAGGATCACCTCTTGGCAGAGATGTAGTAGGGAGATTGGGGTAGTTGCTGGGGTAAACCAAGATGACATTTCATATCCCATATCTGTGATTTAATTTACACTGCATGGCTGAGATTCAACAGGAATTAAGATACAAGTGTCTGAATGCAAGCCACCTTTCTCAGTCCTAAGTCCACTTGCTCTAGCCCCAATCCCAGGGCACCTCTCTCATTGTGGGCTCCTTTGTGGCCTCTTCTTTCTTAGATGACTTGGCTTCCAGGCTGTAGAATGACCAAAGTGGATCACTCTTTCTTCCCTAGATAGGTTTCCCAGGGCAAAGCAGAGGACAGTAGGGGAGGTACACAATGACGAGGAATACTCACTGGTATCCTCTGTCTTGCCTGGCTGCCATCTTGACTCTTTTCCTCAAATTATGCCAAACTTGCTTGGTAAGATAAAACTCACCCAGGCTGAATCCAAGAAACCTTTACTTGAGACCAGGGATGAGAAATCATTGCCAGCTGACTTGGACATTTGAAATTGAAGGTGATTAAAACTCCTGTGGTTTTTAAAGATAGGATGAGTTCAGTGGAAAGGAGGGTGACCCTCTGCAATTCCCATGGTTTGGGCCTCCCTGGCCCTGGAGAGACTGTGGGATCAGAGAGGAGCAGCAGACAAGCTGCAGGGGCTGGGGGTGGCCAGAAGGAGTGCTGCTGCCAGCTTCACAGGACCAAGGCAGCTGGCTCTACCTCTTACCAGCAGGCTCCTGTGTGAGCCCACCAGATCTGAACCCATTTCCAACACTGCTGAGGTTACCAGGGCTCCCCCACCCCCTTCCCAAACTCATCTCTAGGCAATAGAGAAGCACAAGAGATTTCTGGGAAGTGAGGGAACTTGATAGAATATATATCTAGGACAAGATACAGATAACCCAGACCATTTCCACTGCCTTGAACTATTCTAGAGAGAACTAGGTATAATGAGAGGAAGAATTGGATTTTCTCCAAGAAGAAAACAACCTGGTGGCTGTCCCACTCCAGCTAGTAATAGACTGACCACTTCCCTCCATTTGGTCCCCCACCAACAGGCAATGAGCCCTCCCTGGTGACCCCCACTGAGCCAGGGCTGGGTTGTATGGATGTGTGACAGGGCACATGACTGACATGATCCCTACTCTTACTGAGTTTTGGCCCCTCCACTGATTCCAGAAAAGGGCGACAATTTAATTGACTGGCTCTACCTCTACCACTCCATGTTGTGTATCTGTTGCCTATCTGCTTGTCTATCTGTCCCAAGATAACTTCTGAGTTGGTGCATTTCAACTCAATTAGGCCTACCCCTAGACAGTATCAGAATATTAGCCTGCTTAACCTGGGGCTCCATCAGCCATCCTAAAACTGATGGCAAAGGCTTAACGGATTTTAAAGAAATCTTAACAAATAATGAGTTGATGCAGGCTCCAATATCAAACATTATGAAAAACCATCCCTCATCTAATGCACAAAAGTCATCTTACATTTTAGTTTTTAATTGCTTATGTTTTCAATTATTAAATATACAAAATAAAGTTAAAAAAAAAAAAAAAAAGGATTCTCCACAGTAAAGTTGTTGTTTTTCCCTCTTTCCATACTTTACTGTTTAGATGAAAGTCACTGTGGGCAGCCCACCTAAAGGAGGGGAACTTGAGTTCCACCTCCTTGAGAACAGAGTACCTACATAAATTATTTGAAATTCTTCTGCACTGGATATTTGACTCTTCTCTTCCATTTATTTATGTATTCAATAATTTATTCATATCAGTGTAGACTCATAGGTGTTTATTTTATACTGTGGGTTATAATCCAATACTTCATTATTTTTTTGCTCAAATTGTTCCAACTTTGGCCACTGGGAGTGCTTTCAGTTGGCTCCTGTGTCCCTTTGACATTCTCCCATCAATGTGTGGTTTGCTTTCTTTCTTTTTTTTATTTTTTTTTTATTTTTTAAAAAGAGCTTTAGATTACATAAATGTTACATCAAAAATATAGGGGATTCTCATATATACCAACCCTTCCCGCTACCAAACTTTCCCGTTAACATCTTCCATTAGTGTGGTATATTTGTTACAACTGATGAACACAAATTGAAGCATTGCCTCTAACCATGGCCTGTATTTTACATTATGTTTTACACTTTGCACTGCACACATTTATAGGTTTTGACAAAATGTTAAATGGCTGGTATCTGTCATTGCAATATCATGCAGAACGATTCGAATGTCTCAAAAATACCGCATGTTACACCTATTGTTCCCTCTCCGTCCCCTCAGAACCTGTGGTGAGCACTGTCTTTATGTCAGTATTACAAGTTCTTCCATTACTAAAATAAAAATAAGTCTACTTAAAAAAAAAAAAAAGAAAAAAAAAGTCATCTTACGTATTTTTCCTAAGTAGGTCCCATAGTTCAACAGGAGTTTTTTTATAGTGTCAAGTGTAATGTGAATAGAATAATCAGAGCTCGGTTGATTACCCTTGGGTGCGGAAAGGTAGAGAATAAATGCTGTGGCTTTTCCTCTGGGCTCAGCATGGAATGCCTGGAGTCCAGAGCTTTCTATGAGGCCCTCCTTTCTCATCTTGTATTTCCCAAACCCTGGCAAACCTGGTCTTCCATGACAAAAACAGAAATGTGTTTAAGGCAAAGAAACTCACCCCACACTCCTTCGAGGTGATTCACCTGGAAAATGGTGGGCTCTTGGGAGCATCCCACCTGCCTGTCAACTACCTGCACCTCCTAGAGGAAGTTACTAAACCTTGGTGGGTCTTGGCTACGCTGGACTTCGAAGGACAACAGTCTGTCTCCTTATCTCATGGTGTTTCTGTGAAGGAGATTTTTATATTTTAGAGCTAGATCCTAAGATTTGGAAGCACTCCACACAGTCCATAGCAACCCAGCAGGTTTCAGGGCCAGGGCCGAGAATCTTCCTGGCCTCCTTCATCTAGAACCATTGAGAGAGCCTTGGCCCCTAAGGGCCTGCAACAACTTTTCTGGTATCTCCTGTGGGCTTTGGAGACTGGAGCTGTGAAGAAGTCAGGGAAACTGGGAAGATGGAATTGGAAGGGCTGTGGAGAGAAGGCAGGACCAGGGGAGCCACCAGCTCAGGATCAACTGATGAATGGAAAGGAGTTGGGGAGGGAGTAGATGAGGGGATGAGTAGAGGTTCTGGTCTCACTGAATGATCACAGCTCATTAGAAGAGGAAGTGTTTAATCTGGTTTCTGGGCTGCAGCATCAGGAGTCAGAGTGAGGCTATCCTGTGTTACCCTGTCCTGGGGCCTCCATGTTCCAGTTCTTCCACATGGTCAGCTGCCCTGTTGCTCAGGGATGTGGAGACCTGAGGTTTCGGCCCCTCCCCACAGGGAACCCTCCTCCAGGGACCTATTGCTGGCTATGTGGAGAGACAAGAACCCTCTTCTCTCAGAGGAATTTAGCTTTGCTCCAGGGAGTAAGTGAATGTAGCGTTTTTAAACATCTTCTTGCATGAAAGCAGAGTTCCCTTAGCCTCCCCTAGAGCTTTACTCCTGACCTACCGACATCTAGCAATTGGACTAGCCTTGCTTCATAAATGTGTTAGATGGAAAGCTGCCCTTCTGGACAGCCATGGTTAGCTACCCCTTCTGTCCCCTTCATAAGTGTTGCTCTTCTCCCATCCCCCTGTAATTCCTCTCTTGGGGGCCCTGGAAGATTATTTCCAATGGTGCATAGACTTTTCAAGGCTTGGCAATAATTAAACTTCTCTACAGGGCCTTGAAAACTATCTTCCCAGTGGCTCTCTCAAATCTGCCAATAAACTCTAATTTTCAGGGGTCAGATGTATCTCTCCCAGTCCAAGACCATCAACTTTTTAGGAGTTTTCCCTCTAAGTATGTGGTAACAGAAAGTCCTTCATTTCCATATAGGATCCTGATATGCTGGAGGCCATGAAAGAGCTGATCTTCCTGGAGTGGAGTGTAAGTGTTGGAGTAGCCTGTAAAATGAGATGTGGAGGGTCTTCCAACTCCATGGAAGTAATAAGCTCTGAAAAATACTTTAGAAGGGCAAAAGCAAGAGGGGGCTGCCACCAGGAAATACCTGAGACCAAAACAAAAAAAATCTAAGATTTTGTTCCAAAGAAATTTTACATATCTTTTAAGGAAAGTAATAAACTTATTGGACAAGCAAATGGATATGCACATTCATAAGTTCTTGATTGAAACAGTTTCTTGGCTCCTCCTAACTTTTAAACATAACTTTTTGAGTTTTTGATTCCAAGGTCACAAGCTGGCATCATTCCACTTTGGGAGAATACTCTGAACTAAGGTGGCTGCTGAGTTTAAACCAGAATGACATGGGTTAATAAATGTCAAGGTTGAATGTCAAGAGCCGCAATTTGTGAGCTGCCTTATATAATCCTAACTGAGCTTCATCAAAGTCAATGATATTACAGATGAGTACTTTTTAAAGTTAAAAAATAATCTTAAATATGTAAGGTGTTAGCAGTGATATGTTAAATTCAGCATACCCAGATATAAATCATTAAAGATCCCTAGCTACATGGAATCGTCCTGGGCTTTTTATTGTTGGTTCGGTGGGCAGATTACATTCAACTTATAATTATTTCAGATTCCTTCCTCCTTTCCACCTAAGACTTTCTATTCTTTCTGCAAAAGAAAGTGGAGAAAGAACCATAGATATCACTGACTAATTTAAATGGCACCCCTCCATGTTTCAGGAACATGAGTCCTTCTCATTCTATAATTTACTCCAGGGATGTGCAGAGGCAGAGTATTTTAAAAGATGTCAGATATGTTATGATGTTATTTATATAAATGAGAGGCTGAATTAGTATCACCCAGACCATGTTAATGATTGCCTTGATGTTCCAAATTTGAACAGAGTTAAATTCATTGGAAAACAAGAATCAACAGGGATCAAATACTGACATAAAACTCAATATTCTCTCTATTAATCATCATTAAATATCCAACTTTTCTGCCCTTGGGCCAAACCCAGATTCTAGTTCATAATTTGAATTCCATGAATTCAAATGCAGATGAAAGATCAATCTCATTCTCAACTTTTTCTTAAAAATAGAATGTAAAAATAATTCATATCAATTTATAGAAAACCTTTCCTCTTAAGATGCAGAGGAGGAATGAAAGATGAAGAATTTAAAATGTAAATCAGGTTCACTAAGATATAACACAAATGTTTCAGGTGCATAGTGAAAAAGTTTATTTATGACATTTCAAAACTTGGAAGAAAAGACAAAATGCACAAAAGCATCACAAAACTGTTACATAATATAAAACACAAGAACAGAGCTATTTTAAAGAACCATAGTTCAGGATCATCTGTGTATTACAGCAACACATTCAGTGCCACAGGGTGATAAAATATGGTATTTAAAAAGAAAAACCACTCAGCAGGACATAAGAATTAAGTAACAATTTGGTACAGAACTCTTAACATGGAAATCACAGGAGCTGTTGCCAGCAATTCTCATGATGAGGAACATGTAAAACAAGTTGACAATAATAAGTGATTAGTTAGGATACTTTTGTATTTTAAAGAAAAATTAAAAGACGGTGACACTGTTCCCCTTCCAGACCCCAGGACGATGTAGAACATATGGAAAGAATGTCTTTATAGTTGCCAATTGCTTAAATATTTACCGAGAAAACATAATCATCTTTCAATGAACTGACATATCTGAGTGCCTGGCACCAAGCAGGCCCTTAAGAAATATAAGCTTAGTGGCATAAAGTAGCTTAGGAAATCTTCAAGCACATCCCTCTATTCCAATTATCTCTACCCACGTGTGACTTTCTTATATTCCATCTCTTTGATTACAAAGCAGCTTTCTTCTGGGAATTTCAAAACACTTCTCATATTAAGGGAAAACGGACACACCAGAGTCATGGGATACAGGATTGCTTTTTCCACTATAGTTGTTCTTTTAACATGGCTACATAGAAACCATTCAACTTGATTAAATGAAAATCATTTATGGGACAATAATGCCAGATTTTTTTTCTTTTTGTATGTCTTTTTATTTGTCCTATCCCAGAAAGATTTTAGCAGAGTTTTTAATATGGAATTTGATAGTGAGATGTACTGCTTAGAACATGAGAGAAGGAACTGGAAATGTTTTTCAGATGATTCTTGTCTGTGAACCTAGGAATCAACAATAATTATAAGAAACATCACAGACTGGGAATTTCAAACCTAGGTGACAAAGAGACTTAAGGAAAAGACTGACTATAAATGATAAAATGCCATAATATTTTAACCCAAAACTTGAAAATGTTCATTTCCTATACCAGAACTTTTAGAAAATATACTTTGTCCTCTGGAAGTCATTTCACAAATATTATCTTCTGCCCAGATAAGGTACAACTACCTGGTGAAAGTGACAGACAACTGTGAAGTATAATTTTAAAAAAGGCTGTATCTCTAGACTTCTGAGGTCCCTTTTTATCATATTTTGGGGAGTTAGGTAATATATTAGTAGTTCTGAATACAGTGAGAAAGACCCATGAAAGTAACTCATGTACATGCCTGGGGGGTGCCAAAAGAAATCAAGGTAAATATAATAGAAATCAGACCATGAGTTCAAGCCAGTGACCAGGACTACAAATAATCTGAAAGTCAGTATCTTGCTTCTCGACTTGGTTTTTGTGGCAATGCCTATTTGTAAATGAACGCCACTATCACAGACTTTGGGAAAGTAACTTTGTTTTTTTAGCTTGTGACACAGGATTCAAACAGGAGGGGCTTTGGGTGGCCTTCTTGGTTCTGGCAGAGATAGTGCCACACTTTGAGGGAGCAGTGATTTTTGCAACCTGGCCACACCATGCTTAACAATGTTTCTCTCACCCATTGAGTGAGAAAAACCTTATTACTTATTACTGGGTAGATGCCAAAGGAACGCTCACAGTGCTGGATGGGGTAGACAGAGCAAAGGGGTGACACTGACCATCACCAGGTATAAACAGAGCCAAAGGAGCTCTGCCCAAGTGCTTCCCCACTCTCCCAAGGAAGAGACCACCGTGAACCAACTCCCAGGGAGTTCTCTTTTGCTGACTGCCAGTATCACTGCCCAGAGAAGACTGGCCCCTTTAGTAGGCCCTGCAGCCAGGCTCCAAGAACAAACTCACATTGAAACTGTACTGACAGCCAAGGACAGACTAAACCCACATATACAGAGGGTTTGCTCTGTTTATTACCCAACCCAATTAGCTTGTCATCCTCATCAGTCTAACACTGTCATCTCCTCTTCACTCACTTGGTAAGGTTAAAAAGCAGTTCCAATTTCACAGTCATACATGAGTTGCCCAACTATCCCCATATGGGGCCATAAATCATAATACCTCCTCAGCCCTACTCTCAACCAAAGTTGAGTACCTTATCTACTCAACTCACACTGTTATTTATTCTGGTTAATTATGTGGACAAAGGATTGTATACCATGCTGCCCGTGCTAAACAATACTATCAGAAATCAAGACATCAGAAAGTGAGAGGTAATCTACAGAAAGTGGGATCTTGATCCCTCTCTTGTCTCTTTGCTGTGGGAAGTGATGACCTCGGGCTAGGATCCTATGTGCATGAAGATCTGGACTTTGGCCATATGGATTCTTGCCATAGACTGGGTTGCTGGAAAGCAGATACTTGGCTTGTGATTGGTTTTAGACACCCATTTCCCACTTATTTCCCAATCCCAAAAGCATCAGGCACCATGGCTTCCTGAGCACCAAATACACAATGAATACAATGACTGCTCTCTGAAGAGCATAAATCCCTTAACAAGCTATCACAAACAACAACAACAAAAAGAAATTGCTTCTTCTTCAGGCAGAACTTGCTTTCTAATTCTTGTCAATTACTGAGATTCTATAGGGATCGTGTTATTAAATCTGTTTTCCAGAAGATTCAGGTTTCCAGGAGTTCTATACTTTTTTGGCAGGTGGAAAGAAACTAGTTAAAGAGGAGAAGTTTTCCAAGTATTGGAATGGAAGCTCTAAAAGGGAGAAACTGTGTCTGTTTTGTCTTTTCCATTTACTGTTGTGTGTCTGACCATCCCACACAGATTAAAGAAGATGGCGATTCCTACACCTCATTGGGAGGTGAGCCTATAGGGAAGGCCTGATTATTAGAGAAACATACTCTTGTGGCTTGAGGCTCTTCTGTAACATAGGTCAAAACTGACTGATCTCATCCACTTCGTGGCTATAATCAAAACCAACTGTGGCTATAGTACCACAATTGGAACTAAGTCCTATCAGTCTCTTTGTAATCCCAATATCTTTTTTCATGGCACTTGACTTTTAAGTTCCAGAGCATATAGAGATGAAGTCAATTCTCTAGTCAGGCTTACACTTAGTGAGACCTACTCAAAAATATTTCCAGAGTCAATCCTGTTGGAAAAGACAGCAAAGTGGGTTTGGGATTTCTCCAAGCACAATGAGACCCAGCGAGGCTTATGGCTTAAAGAACAATTCCAAGTAGTGAAATACAAACCAAAGAATTCAGCAAAATTGATATATGAACAAAATTCCAGGATATACTCAACAGCTTTGCTTGCTTCTCTCCATTTTATTCTGTTTTCACTCCTTGCTATTCAATTAAAAAGGCAGTTCTCAAGCTGCCCAAAACTAACTAATGCCTCTTTCTCGCCCTTTACTAAAAATATATATAAATATTAGGGTTACTCAATTCTATACCTTAGAATCACAGATTAAAAGGCAACCTTTTACAGGTAAGTGGTCTTAAAAAATAAATATGAAAACACAGACTTTAGGGTTTGGGTTTTAACTAGTTCTCCCAAAGAGGGACTGGGTAGGACTCATCAAAAACATATAAACTCAGACATTTTCTGTAAATTATAAGTTTTACACTAATATCTAAACCCACTGATTAATATAAGACGTGAGCTTTCAGCTTTAACTCTTCCATATACATATTTTTTTTTTTTTTTTTTAGATTTTTTATTTATTTATTCATCTATACCCCCCTGCTGCCCGTGCTCGCCGGGCCAGCCAACCACGCCGTGTGGGCGGGCCTGCCCCCACCAGGAGGCCCCAGGAACCGAACCCGGGGCCCCCCACATGGTAAACGGGAGCCCCACTGATTGAGCCACAGTCGCCTCCCCCATATACATATTATAATAGGACAATATACTTTCTTTCAAAGTCTGAGACTTTCTTTCCTAAATAATAGATAAAATTATTTTTAAAGTGCATGAATCACTTAAGAAAAAATAACTAAGTATGTTCTAATTTCAAGTTGCTACCTTCTCCATTAGAAAGCTACATATTATCTAAGAATTGAGTTTTAATTTAAAAGTCCTGAGGACATGTCATAAAGCAAGAGAGATTAGAATACAGCCCTCCCAGCAGCTTCAATATAGCCCTCATACCAATACGCCAGTTAGAGGGGAAAACAGCAGAAATCATGGCCTGAGAGAAGGGGGAAATGCAGCATGAGTTTTGAAACATGGAGACCAAGGAACATTTTTATGAGGACTACCTCCCAGGTAATGAATGTTGAATGAAGTTAAGTCAGATGAAAATTAGGGGCTCTCTAACACAGGAGAGCCGATGCCTATGCAGCAGGGAACATACTCTAATTGAACACTTATCAAAAGGAACAAAATGTGAGGCTCATCTTTGCTTAAAAATTAGCAGTTTATACTTTTAGAATCTATGGGCTGGGTATATGGGTGTTCACTGTATAATTCTTTTAACTTTTCTGTCTGATTGAAATTGTTTATAATAAAATGTTAGAAAATATTAACATTTTAAACAGGTCTTCCTTTTATTTTTATTTTTTTTTAAATGCTTTATGTGTATTTATTCATTCCTTACAACAACCCTATAATGTAGACACAATTATTATCTCCACTTTACAGATGAAGAAACTGAGAACCAGAGAGGTGAAAGTAATTTGCCCAAGATCCCACAGCTAATAAGTGACAAAGCCCAAGATCAAACCCGGGCAGTCTGATTCCAAGGCCCCATGCTCTTAAACATCACATCAAAGAAGCAACTTCAAACCTAGGAGCAAAGGAAGAATAGAGAAGATGGAGGAGATCTACAAAGCAACCCGACACGGTGCCACCTTCTCCACCTGCACAGAGAGGCCAGGTAGCTTGGCAGAAGTTTTCTAACAAGAGTGAGGCCAGGATCCATATCCCCTTGTTCTGGCCCTGCCTCCCATTTGCGTGACATGAGGCAAGTCCCTTCCCCCACAGACTCCTCCACTGAAAATGAAAAGGCTTGTATGAGAGATGACTATCAAGGTCCTGGAATGCAATCCAGAAAGGAAGGTCAATACCACCCCACTGTTGCCGGGTCCATAATCTTCTCCTCTTGTGCACTAATCCTCACAAGCCTCAGGATCCTGTACATCCCTCTCAATCACCGAGTATAGGCTAGCTCTCCTCTCTCCTTGCCCCCTCTAACAGGTTTGGACTGGGTGCATGAGACCAGGCACCCATGGACATGTCTAACTGCATGCTTATGTACCACCTGCACCACCACCACCAGCCCCATGTCCCAATCTCTTCTCTCTTTTTTTCGGGGGCCTGGAGGCTGTTGGCAGAAGTGACGTGTGTTACTTCTGCTGCCCCTAGACCTCTCTGTCTTTCCCCTTCCATGAGCTGCGATGCACTGGGAATGCAGCTTCAATGACACAGATGAAGACGCATCCTAGAGGTGGTGGAGGAGCAACAACCTCAGGGACAGAGCTGCCCCACCAGTCTTGACCAGCTAGACTCTTAGAGGAACAAAAAAATAGCTTCCCTCGTGTTTGAGCCAATGCATTTTAGTCCAATTATCAGAGCAAGGTACCACACCAAGGCTATTTATAAAGGTCATCACTGGGAAGTAACGACATCCATAAGCCTCTTCCAGCTCCCACCATCCCAGCTGTAGAAAGTTACACCATCTCCAGTAGATCCTAGTCCCAATGTAGACAGTGGCCATCTTTGCCCTGCCCCCCAAAATCTTACTCTGGGAGAAGATCCAGGGCCACTCAGTGACCTGGAGATTACATTTGACAGCTCAAGCTATATCCCAGCAAAGTCCCCTACTTACTGATTAGCCCGATATTACCAGAAGGTAAAGAGTGTCTCCATTCCTTCTCTTCCCATTCTCTATTTCTCTATTCAGGTTTAAGAGATAGGAGGAAAGAAATGAAAAATTGAGATCCATTTAGGAGCGCCAATAAGGGAAATGAACAGAAGTGTAGCACCATTGGGGAAGAGATCCATGTTAGGCTCTACGCCAGCATGATGTCAGCATGCTCTTACAGGTATTCTCCCGCAGCTGCCGAGGAATGCCTGATTCGTGGGAAATACTCCGCACATTACCAACAGGCAAAGGAAGCACATCTAACCATGACAGGAGACCCAAAGTAGCCTGAATGATGTGATGGGCATCTGGGGGAGAAATCCGAACAAGGGAACATTTCAAATTTCATTCAGTGACTGAGCAACAATTACGCGCCAGTCACAAGCGAACAAGTCAGAGTTCTTCCCCTAGGGGTGCCTGATAACAGAACAGCTGATTCTACTTTGGTTTTCCTGTAAGTTAAATCTACTGTGTTATGACAGTAGGGGAGGATATGATTGTTTCTGACTGGGTGAGTCCCAGAGGGCTTCAGAGAAGATGGGACATGTGAGTTTGAGGGACAGAAAGGATTCTCACCTCTGGGTGAATCCCAGAGGGCTTCAGAGAAGATGGGACATGTGAGTTTGAGGGTGAAGAGTTAGTGTAACCGTTGGCCAATTTGATGTAATTATGAATTCCAAAAATATAATTGGATCATGCTTGTAAACTGATCTGTTAATCTGGGCATGATTAGGTTATAATTAGGGCATTGAGCCCCGCCCCTTGGTGGGTGGGGAATTGAATATAAAAGGCAAGGCAAAGAACAGAGTTGAAGCAGTCTTCTGAGAAGCAGTTTTGATGTTGGAAAGAAGGCCCCAGGAGAAGAGAAGCAAGCCGTTCGCCTGATCGTCTACAGCTGACCTTGTGGAGGAAACAGGCGCTAAGCCCGGAGAGAAACGCAGCCCTGGGAAGAGAGGAACCCCAGAAGCCTGAACCCTGGCAAACGCTGGCAGCTGTCTTGCTCTAACACGTGGCAATGGACTGTGGTGAGAGAAGAAACTTAATGCTTTATGGCCTGGTATCTGTGGACTTCTACCCCAAATAAATACCCTTTATAAGGACCAACCCATTTTTGATATTTTACATTAGCACCCCTTTGGCTGACTAATACAGAATTTGGTACCAGGAGTGGGGGAAAATTTTTGCTTCCTGTCCCTGAAACCTTAAGCTCTGCTGGTCTACAGGTTTTAGTCCCAAGAGGAGGAGTGCTGCAACCTGGGAACATAACAGTGATTCCATTGAACTGGAAGTTAAGATTGCCACCTGGCCACTTTGGGCTCCTCTTACCTGTGAATCAACAGGCAAAGAAGGGAACTACTGTACTGGCTGGGGTTATTGATCCTAACTATCAAGGGGAAATAGGACTACATCTACATAATGGGGGTGAAGAAGAGTTTGCCTGGAATGCAGGGGATCCTCTAGGGCATCTCCTAGTCCTGCCATGCCCTGTGATTAAAGTCAATGGAAAATTGCAACAAACCAATTCAAGCAGGACTAACAATGGCCCAGAATCTTCGGGAATGAAAGTTTGGGTCACCCCACCAGGCAAAGAACCACGGCCAGCTGAAGTGCTTGGTGAAGGTAACGGGAACATGGAATGGGTAGTGGAAGAAGGTAGTGATAAATATGAACTTCAACCACGTGACCAGTTACAGAAACGAGGACTGTAATGGTCATGAACCCTTCTTCCATGTTTCATTATGAGTATGATTGTATATGTACACAAAATGAATTTCTTTGTTTTCTTCCCCAATCTTTTCCCCTATCATGAAAAGTTGTATTAATCCCACATCATAATATTTAAGGATGTCGAGTTTAAGAGTGACTATCATCCAAGGACTTGCACCCTGTTCTGTAGGGAATTAATGCGTTTCCGGTTGTACGCAGGGGAGTTGAACATTGTTAGGCGGAAATATATATGTATACTTGTCTGTTATTGTTTTTACTTAGAGACTAAGTATGGTTTAGAGTAATGTGTATGATTGCCGAGTTGACAAGGGGTGGACTGTGATGGTTAGGCTAATGTGTCAACTTGGCCAGGTAGTTGTGTCCAGGTGTTTGTTCCAGCAAGCACTGGGCTAATTGTAATACGGGAGCATTTGTGGACTTCGATTACCAGTGAGTTTACTGCGTGGATGGCTGATTATATCTGCATCAATCAGGGAGATTGCATTATCGATGGGTGGTGCTTTTATCCAATCAGTTGAATGACTTAAGAGTGGAGGTGATTTCAACATTCAGAGAGAATTTCCCAGCTCGTCGTTGGACAGGCAACTTCTCCCAGAGACTCATCAACGACCTTTCATCGGGCTTTCATCGGAGCCCCTGGTTTGCAGCTTACCTGAGGAACCTGGACTTGTGAGTCCCCACGGTCGCGTGAGAGACTCTTTTAGAGTTCCATATTATTCACAGATATCTCCTGCTAATTCTGTTTCCTGAGAGAACCCTGACTAATACAGTTAGGATGGAGGAACAGGGGGTGGAAACTGAGAAGAGGGGTGCAGCAAAACATCTAGGGCATTCTCAAATGACCTGAATGGTTTCTACCTGAGGAAACCTTGCCTGGACCAAGTGAGTTCCGGTCCACATGCCAAGAGAGCAGAGTGATGAGGAACTGAACACTGCAGCCTGAGTCCCCTTCTGCCACTCAGCAGCTGTGAGCATGGTTACCAGAACCAGCCTCTGAGGTCAAATCCTGGCTCTACCACTTCCTGGCTGTAGGACCTGGGCAGGTCAGCTAACCTCCTGTGTTTTCTCATCTTTGGTAGCATAGGCTTCCGCAATAATCCGCGACCTGTACGGAGGCACGGCTGTCAGTAGCAGGTCATCGAGGCCCACCCGGGCATAAATGTTGAGAGTTTCTTTATAATCTCCTTCCACATAATTCAACTTGGCCATGATCAGATTGGATTCTTGCAGGAATTCTGACTTGAGGTTCCCTCGGTCCAGGGCGGCGGTCAGATGCTTGCGGACTTCAGTCAACTGGGGCCTGGGGCCTCGGGGACTGGCCCTCTGCCGCAGAGGGTGTTCTTTCAGGTACTGCTCCAGCTTCGACTCCCCGAGGAGGAGTTCTGCCATGTCATCATTGGCGATGAGCTTGGCCGACAACTGCTTAATGAGCTCAGGGATCCGCTCCCACTGGCACTCGGAGCGGCAGCGCTCGATCTCCGTCTCCAGCCGCGAGCCCGCCTTCTTGGTCGCCATCGCGGCCTGGCCTGGCCGGGCCCGCGCCGCCAGTCTGCAGGCCCAGCCGCCGCTTCCCACCGCCACCGCGGGCTCGGGCTCGGGCTCCGGCTCCCAGCTCCGCGGCGTAACGGGAGCGCCGGCTGGGGAACAGTTCTTCCTTTTAAAAGCCCCAAATGTACTGTAAACAAACTGAAGAAGTTTAAGAACTCAGTTACTTTCCTACTATGAAACACTTTCTTGCGATTGTTTGCTAGTATTTATTTGTGCCTGAAGAGCAGAGTGAGGATGAAAGCAAATTATTTTCATTTCATAAACTTGGACAGAGAGACTAAGGAAATGATTACCTCTTAGGATTTGCTTGGGCTATGAAATTCTCGGTAATGCCTGTGCTTCAGAAAATAATCTTTTTCCCTAAAATTCAATTACTTCAGACGTTTAATGCGAGAATAGTGAGTGAATGAGAGAGTGAAAATATCTTCTCTCAGCTACTTTGTGCTAACGGAAGAAACCCTGACTGTTCATGAAACACCAGTATGGAACAAAATGTCACAATGCCCTGGGACTTCTAAAGTGACCAGACAGTAACAGGCACACAGAAGCAATGGGAACAAGTGCCTCAGGCATCCCTGATGTAACTGAACTCGAATTCCCAAGAAAATAAATACACAGAGTCTCATGGCAAAATAAAAAATAAAGAGTGTGTTATTCCAGGGAACGGGCTATGGCCTGAAAGCTCCATTTTGAGAGAAAGTCAAAAGTTAATAATAACCAGGAAAAATAAGCAAAGCTTTAGCTGACTGGAAGACAGCTCAGTAGAAAATTGTTTTATAAAGATTATATTCAATTAGCTAAGGCATGATTCAACTTTAGTGATGAAAGAGTAGTCACTCAGCTAGCTATCTGACAGGATGATGCACTGCAAGTTTGCTTTTCACTGCCCAGTCACTTAAATAATTTCTTACAAGGTATACAAATTTGGGCCTGTGTAATCCTCTATAAAATGTACTCACAAATATAAAATAATGGAGATATGATGTCGCTCAGAAAATGGGGATGCTGTGGAAATCCACAACCTATCCTACTTGGGGCTTTGCTTCCAGGGGAATAGATGGTGCAGGATGTACTGCCCTTTGTTCATGATGTGGATGCTACTACAGATCTACTGTGAAGAGTCCTGTTCTTTGATTTCCTGCTCCAATAGGAAAGATAGATTTGGTCTGAGGCACCCACACAAGGAAAGAATGAGCCAAAGTAAACATCGTGAAGAAGGTGACTCCTCAGAGGAGGTGAAGCATTTTGAAATCCTGGAATCATAGAACTATGAATGGTTAGTCAAGTCCTCTGTAATCAGTCCCCAGCGAAGAGGAAGATTCCCTCACAACCTCGAATTCCCCAGAGGGAGTGCTGGGCAGAACCCTAATCAGGGGGTAGAATGGTGCTATCCATCTCTGAAGGGATAGATTCCTCCCAAAGCATCATATGACTGACCTGTAGGAATGGAACTTAATCAATTCCCAATGTTTCCTAAAATCATCCTCTTTAACTTCATAGAAGAGTGGCCCAGAACAGATGGGAAGCCTTCTGAGAAACAGATGAAAACTATTTCAAAGATAAAATGAAATGTGCTAAAAAATAAATAAAGTAATAAATAAGTCTAATTATTCTTCACAATTCTAAAGAAGTAACAGACTTGACATAAGGAATAAGAAACAAGGAGGTACAGACAACAGCTGAGATCCCATCTCGTCCTCTGCTCGGGCCCTGAGGCTCTGGTAGCCGTTGGCGACAGCACCACCTGCACCCCATGGCACTCCTAGGCCTCAGGGGTAATAGAGTGGGAAAGGCTGTCCCCAGAGAAATGCATGCTTTGGCAAGGTGAAGAACAAATACAATCAGAAGCAGAAGTGAATCTTCATTATTACCTTTCCTAAGAGACTTTGAAAACCAAAAGTTTTAAGTCCTCAATGCAAGAAACCTAAATCTAGAAACTGTGGAAACCTGATTGAGTTTCGCTGCATTTGGTTCTAAAGCAAAATTTCTCAATAATACTCCTAGAGACAAAAGAAGTAAGCGGTGGGGAATCTTTTACCTTGCTCTCAGATTATACCCCTCCTTCTTTGATTATGCAAACAAACAAAAAACCGCACAAATAAACCAAGTTTAGTAACCCTTGACTGTTAAAGATGTGGATTCTGAGATCAATTCAGTACCTAATTTCTACCCATCCCCTTCTACCACCAGTGCCCTTGGTAAGGGAAACTACTTCCTGAAACAGGAAGCAATGGAGGCAGTTTTTCTTCCCAGAAGATCTTAGAGTACATTGATTATCACTTTAGATTGCATGAAAGTTCTTGCTGCAATGGCAAAAACACAGACTTAGGAGAGGGAAGTGGAGGAGGCTAACCATTAGGAATAAGCCCTGTCCCTCCAAAGGCAGTGAGGTCTCCCCAGCCTGTGCTAGACACCAAGAATAACCAGCAAGCAGGAAAACGGCAGTGGTGAGAGGCTGGACAGAGCTTTCTCCATTCAAGAGACTGGGTTCCTTCATGGACAATGTGCTTTTCCCTCTTCCAGCACCTCAAAAAGGAGAGTGGGTGCCCCTAAATACATTTGTAATAAAGGCTCTGCCTGAGGAGAGAGCAGCAATTTGAATAATGAACCTTCTATCAAAACAAGCCTATTTTCAAAAGACCACACCCTACTTCCTTTTAGGCTTTTGCCTACCAGGGGCCTTCACAGAGTGATTTTGCTAGAGTCTGAAGCAAGAAGAGTGAGTGTCAGGGACCATAGAACAAGGTTCTATATCACCACCTGCAGAAGCCAAGAAAGGGAAAAAGCTATGTGGGGTCAACAGTCAGGCATGCCAGAGAGGGTGTGAGGATCAGGAGCCTCACACTCAACTTTTAACTCTTGCCTATCTAAAACAAGAGGCACCGCTGGCAGCCTGCTTCAGCCAGCAAAAACTTGCTTGCCCCCATCCCATTCGTTCTTCAGCTAGTGTAGTAGATGTGAAAGTAGAGAGTCTTGTTGCGCAGCAGGGAATAGGAGTTGTCAAACTTGAGCAGATAGATGCCCTCACCAGGGTAGTCGTGGCTGCCAGCCTGCACGTCTCGGTGGCTGTCTCGCCGGTACACAGGCATGACCTCCCCATAGCGACCCCGCAGGGAGCTTCTGGAGCCTCTCTCCACATCACCAGCTGGGACAGGGTCTGCATGATCAAAATGGCAGAGTTGGGATGTAAGGTCAGAGACAGAATATAGTTCTATCTGAAGGTGATAAAATGGACCAGGTAGCCCAGTGGCCTTCATCCAGGGGATGCCACTGCCCTCTTATAGGCATTTGGAAATGTCTGGTGGCCTTTGTGGTGATCACAGTGATAAGTGGGTGCTATTGGCATTTAGCGCCCGAGGGTCCAGGAGTGCGCAACATCAGGATGGTGCCTGCACAACAAGGAAGTGTTCCGCCAAAAGTTAATAACACCTCCACTGAGAAATAAAGATTTAGCCTTATAGGAGCCATCATTGCTCCAGAAACTTATGGATTTTCAGGGACACAGGGGAGATAAAGAGAAGGTCCATCCTTGATGAGTTTCTAGGAGAAAAAAAAAAAAAAAGAGAAGGTCCTGACAACCTTTTCACTGAACCTCTGAAAGGACTAGCTATTGGAGGTAGGAAATGCAGACAAGAGCATTTTAGTGACCCCTGAACGTCTACCTGGCCTCCTGGAGAGCAGCAAATAAGATATGGGGGGGCTCCTCCTTCCTGAATACCTGCATATCTCCCAGCAGACTTGCTTTTCCATGAAGAAGGGATCGATTATAAACTTATATACAAGAACCAGAAGGAATAAGGCTAAGTCTTAGAACCTACTCTTATATTATTCGAAAAAATGCTTCAAGGCCATCCTGAGTAGGGGCTGCAAGTAATAAATGGAATGGAGAACAGAGCCCATGGCCTGGGCATGAAGTGAAGAAGTAAATAGTAGCCAGCCAGCTGTGACAGTTTGGAGAGTCACTTAGCACACTGTAATCCTGGCTAAGGATAAATATCCCCAAACTAAGAAAGAAATGTAAAATGATCTTAGGTTTATGTGTGATCTGAAAAATCTTGCCTCTGTATATAGCAGCACTGACCCACCCCTATCCCTGCCCCTTAGGGGATGTTGGGAAAACACTAGATATTGATTTAAAGGAAAACAAGCTTCCAATCAAGGAATTGATACTGACCCCACCAGGATGTTCTTTTGAGGGTCTGACCACCCAACTTAGCTTGTAATGCTGAAAGGGATTCCACAATGACTGCATTCTAAGGAAGAGGAGAACTTGCACAACAGTGAATTAAATTCACCTTCAATCTCTTCCTCCTCGTCATCATCTTCATCCTCATCCTCACTGGAATCACTGACCTGCACAGTTATGTCAGTGCTGGTTACAGGAGTCCAATCAAAATAAACTCCAAAGCCAATGTCATAGTCATCAGTCGCAAACTCCCAGCAGACACGCTTCCCTTCTGGATGGGTAGGTACACGGATGGTCACTACTTCACCTCGCTTCACTACCAGACGGCTGTTCTTCTCTTTGCCCAGCTTGCTTTTGAATTCCTTCATCTTGGTAAAGGTCCAGGTGCACGGAGGAGCCATAAGAGGTGGAGAGACTGAAAGGACAGGCAACTTACTACTGAGAAATCATGGGGAAATGTTATTATATCTAGCATTTCACTTAAGGAGGCTGTGACAGTCAAAGACATTCTTTCTACTTGCTTCTTTGATTTCCCTTCACAAGTCATTTCTTTCTTTCCTTCCATCTGTCTGTCTGGCTTTCTTAAGTACCCATTTAGGGGGTGGGATTGGGAGGAAGAACACCTCTGCACTCCCAAAGATCTCACCTTTCCTGTGGTCCCCCAGAAGATCTGCAGATTCCAAATCAGCTGAAAGAACATCTATAGCTCCTGTGTGCTCAGACTGGATCATAACGATGTCCCCAGACCTTTGTGGAACTTGGTACTTGGTCATCTGAACAAAAGAATTCTGATTAAGGGACATATAAGAGCCTCTTTCCAAATGAAGGCTACTCCATCTCTGCCCTATTACCTCCTCTATCTTAACTCAAAGCTAAGGTGCTATTCAGTGTTCCTTCTCTTTCCTCCAGGTACTAATAACTAATAACTGCTAATAAAGTCTACTAATTTTTAATGCCACAAAAAAAAAGTGCCCTAAAGATTTTTCCTTTTTCCCTCCTATTTTTGGAACTTAACCACTCCAGATCCTTTATAAATTCCTTGCCCACGAATATCCTCATAGCTCACTACTGACTTTGCATCTAATGGCATTTCTGGGCCCTGCCTTGGTCGTGCTTCACCCTGCACAGTACCTCCCTGTGCTCCTCTCACAACAGCTCCTGTCCCTGGATTTTAGCTCTCTTCCCCGACTCTGTGCTCTGCTCCACATACAAACGCTGTTGTTTGGCCATATCATTGTACAGGTTGTCTTACCTTCGATGTCACTAACAGGGCTCTGTAAAAAATCACAATCTCATTTTAGACCAGCCCTAGGATTTGCATTTAAACGGTGTATTTGCTGCCAGGTGTCTGACCTATGTGGAGGAGTACAAACACACCCTCCCTGTCATTTTATACTTAGAGCCTCACAAACCATGGCAGGAGACTGCCATCTCTCCCTGATGGCTTTCCTTTCAAATCACTCAGCTTAGTGTACCCCTGTTTCATGCTATTATACCTTAATTTCCTATCCCTTCACCAGACAGTCAGCAGGCAACTCAACAAGAAATCTAAACCTGCTACCCACAAGGGAAAGCACATCAGTGAGAAAGCAGTCTTGTTAAGAGAAAGGAATTGTACTTGCAAGAAATAAATAAATCGTTTGTAATCCTCCCAGGATGCATTCTCATATCTGTTTCTGGAGAGTAAGCCCTGCAGTTCTTCTCAACTCCATTGCTAAATGAGATGAATCAGACTTAGGCTAGGGTGCTTAAATAAGTCCTTCCTTTTCTGAAAGGCTAAACAAAGGATTTACTATGCAACTTATTAGCTGCATAACATTAGTAAAGTCACCAACAGCTCTCATCCTCAGTTTCCTCATCTGCAAAACAGAGATATAATAATACCTATTTCACAGGGCTGTTTTCAGGAGCAAAATATGTGGATGAAAGTGCTTTGTAAACAATAAAGCATTATACAAAATTAATGGTAATGCTTGGTGTTGTAATTATTGACAGTAATACCATTCATTATTATACATGTTAATAATTATACAAATTGCTCATAACTCCATAGCAGGGGACCACTGCTATATATATATTTTCAGGATGTACCAGAGATTGAACCCAGGACCCCATACATGCAAAGCAGGCCCTCAACCACTGCGCTACACCCGTTCCATACCACTGCTATTAATTACATTTCTATAGAATCTTTAATCTAAATACTGAGTAGAGCTACTTAAAAAAAAAAAAGCAAAACTGAAACACAGTGTAATGATTTAAAGTTTCTCACATAAAGCAGATTTTAGAGAGCACATAAATTCATTCTAATACTTCACTTATTGAATAAATGCCTATTGGGTGCTAGTACAGTGATGGGCCCTATGGTGGATACAAATAATTAAAAGTAAGATGCCCTAATGGGAGCAAAGAGAGAAATCTATAAGCCATCCTCAGTGTAGTTTCTAATTCCAACTCTTCCATTATGTAGCTAAATTCTGGCATCACAGACTTCTCCTTGTACAAGGGGGTGGGGGTTGGGGGGGTGGGACTGTGCTCCCTACCTCGCTTAGGATCCGGGTCTGGTCCACAGGCAGCAATTCCTGTTCCACCAAGGTCTGAGCCTCCAAGGTACCAGATGCTTTCTGCAGATCTTCTGTGGCATCCTTACTCACTGGTGATATCATCCCTGGCCTCTCAAAAGAAGGTAACATGTAAATTGATGGGCTCTTTTTAAAGATGCAATCATCCTGGAGAAATTTTGAAATAAAGCCACATTCAAAGAGTCCACTCCTACTCCCACCATTCTGCTGGCATTTAGGTCTACTGTCATTTCAGCCCATCATGGCACAGGGCTGAACTGGCCCCCAAGGGCAGCAGTGACAGCATGTAAGGGCCAAGGACTGAAGCAGCCAGGTCCTAGGCTCTGAGAACTAGGCTAAATAAAATTCAGTCATCTGAGGTGGAACCAAGGGACCAGTTTTATTCCTCATTCTGGGACCCACGCCATTTGCTCCATTCAGAATTTCAACAAAAGAATTAAAATTCCAATTTTGTTCTATACACAAAGCTGCTAGATGGAAGCAAAAGGAGGTGGCCTTTCCTAAATCAGAGGTTGATCACCAAAACAAAGGAAGTTCAAATTTACTAGCAAGGCAATCTCTTTCCAGTTATCCTAGGAGCAAAGTCTTTCATATTTCCATTTCCTACCCTATCTCAGTTCCCTGATAAAAGCAATTGCTTTCTTTCCTTTTTAAGCACAAAAATCAACTCTCCCAATGGCTTAAAACAAAACTATTTGGTTGTTTGGTTGGTTGGTTGTTTTTTGAAACAAAACTATTTGAATAGTTCATTTTAAAGAGGCAAGGGAATGTTTTATGCTCCCTGCATTCCCCCTCATTTTGGGAAGAAAAGAAAATTAGTCAAGTGATAGGACTGTAGCACAACACCCTAGGCCTTTTGGAAATCTTTCCAATAAAAGACCTGGATTCTTTAGGGCTGCAGTTATCAAAGTATGGTCCAGAGACTTGGGATCTTTGAGGCTGTATCAGGAGAATCTATGACGTCAAAAACTACTTTTGTACTAAGATATTATTTGCCTTTTTTCACTCTCATTTACTCAAGAGCATAGAGTGGAGTTTTCCAGAGACTATCATAACATGTGATATAGCAACAGATTGAATGCAGAAGCAGATATGAGAATCCTGCTCTTTTATTAAGCCATTAAGGAGATTTACAATGTCTCTTTTCTCACTAAATTATTTTTTACTTTAGAAAAGTTTTCATTAAAAAACCTTATTTATACTAATGTGCAATGGATCCACTGTTATTTTTTAATGAATAAACATTTCTTAAACTTCTGAGTTTTAATTTCTAATTTCTAATATAGTAAATATTGATATATATAACCCACAAAAATAAAAATCAGAGAGGGGAGCAGATGTGGCTCAAGCGATTAAGCTCCCGCCTACCACATGGGAGGTCCCGGGTTCAGTTCCCATTGCCTCCTGGAGAAGATGAGCAAGACAGTGAGCTGGCATGATGGGCAGGCGCGGCGAGCTGATGCAACAAGATGATGAAACTAAGAGACACAAAGAGGAAAGACAATGAGAGACACAACAAACCAGGGAGCTGAGGTGGTTCAAGTGATTGAGCGCCTCTCATCCACACGGGAGGTCCCGGGTTCAGTTCCCAGTGCCTCCTAAAGGGAAGATGAGCAGACACAGAGATCACACGACAAATGGACCCCGAGAGCAGACAGCAAGAGCAAACAATGAGGGGGCAGGGAATAAATAAATTAAATAAATCTTTAAAAAAACATTGGGCAAGCAAGATAGTTCCATCCATCTGTCCCATGGGATCTAAGCCCCTTCTCAAATAGAGGCAGAGTAGGAATCACCATGCCCAAATCCTCAGGATTGGGGAATGAACAATGGACTAAAGTAGACTTACTATTTATTATTCTACTATAGACTTACTGTTATTCTAGCAATGGAAGATCATTGATACAAAGGCAGTGGCCAACAGAGGCTCTGAGAGGAGGGAGACTGAAAAATAGGTGTAATGGGAGGGCATTTTCAGGACATTGGAATTGTCCTGCTTGACATTGCAATGACAGATACAGGCCAATATATATCTTGTCAAAACTTACAAAATTGTGTGGGACAGAGTGTAAACTACAATGTAAACTATAATCCATAGTTAGTGGCAATGCTTACAAATGTACCACACTAATGAAAGATGTTGTTAATGTGGAAAAGTATGGGAGGGGGAGGGAATGGGGCATCTGGGAATCTCCTATATTTTTTATGTAACATTTATGTAATCTAAAGTTTCTTTGAAATAAATAAATTAATCAATTAATTAAAAAAAAAAACAAACATTGGGGAGCCTCAATAATTTTTAAGAGTGTAATGGTTTGAGAACCACTGTCTTAGGGTATCATTTCCTCAGCTAAGCTGAGTAAATAACTGGGAAACATGGTACTACACACCAAGTAGGGGAAACAGTGGAGGGCTTTATTTTTGGGATTCATTTCCTTCCTTCCTTCCCCGTTCCTTCCTTCCTTCCTTCCCTGTTCCTTCCTTCCTTCCCCTTTCCTTTCCCTTTCCTTTCTTAACATAAACAAGCTTAACATAAACTGCTGTTTTTATAAATTACCTCTTCTTCAGATAAAACAGAGCCATCGATTGGAATATCCAAGTCAGTCCAACCTATCTCAGAACAAACAAGAGGTGGTTAAAAACAAGAGCTTTGGATACTAGTTGAATTTTACAGGTTTGCTTGTGTAATCCAGTGTAATTTATAAATTGATCTAACCCTATGGGCCTATTTTATTGTCTTAAACCAGAAATTATGGTCCATTTTTGTTTCTCAACACTATTACCTGCCTCCTTGACTAAAAGGTGAGCTTGGTGATGGCATGGCCTGGGTCTTACTCCCTCTGTATGCTGTATGCATGGCATCTAGAACCAAACCTGTCACATGGAATTCTAAGGTCCTTTGTGCTCTGACCACATTTTCTAGAAGCCTCTGCTTGCCCAGCCCACCCAACCTCAACTGATTCTTGAATCTTTGGTATTCCTCAAACAGCTCGAGCACTCTCCCACTTGAGGGTTTTTGTGCTTGCTGTTCCCTCTGGCTAAAATACTCTTCTCCTAGTTACCTTACAGCTTACTTCCTTCAGATATTTGCTCAGCCATCATTTTCTCAGAGAGTCTTCCAGATGTCCCTATATACAATGGCTCACCTCCTCCCTTACTCCATCACTCTTTATACCCATATTCTGCTTCATTTTTCTTTCTTTTTTTTTTTTTTTTAAAGATTTTATTTATTTATTCATTTATCCCCCCCCTTGCTGCTTGTGCTCGCTGGGTCAGCTAACCACGCCATGCGGGCGGGTTTGCCTTCACCAGGAGGCCCCGGGAACCGAACCCGGGGCCTCCCATATGGTAAACGGGAGCCCTACTGATTGAGCCACAGCCGCTTCCCTCTGCTTCATTTTTCTATACTGCACGTATTACTGCCTGGCATATTATACCACATTTTGTTGATTCCAAGATGCATATTTTTAAAGATTTTAATACAACAGAAATATGGGGTGTCTTAAATATCTCCTCTTTCAAAGGAGATTTACATTTGCTTCTGCCAGTACTCGAGAGCACGACCAACGTTAGATGGTTTTAAATTAAATTCTGTTTAAGGGGTTTTTGTGGACCACTGTTGCAGAGTGAATTTAGGCAACAAACTGGAGACTACCTTCTTGTGGTTCCTATTCTCAGGGAAGCTATTTTCAATCCGTTACACAGAGCCAAAGCTGAGAGATTCGTGCTGTTCTTTTCTATGGGTAGGGATATTTTTCCTTATTTATCTTTTTCCTGAAGATGTAGGTTTTTGGTATCCCAGCTCCATGTGGGGATCTCCTATTACTCTTAATCTTGGGCTTTTATTTTCCTTTCTTAGTGGTATTCAAGAAGTGGTACATCTTTTTTTTTTAAGATTTATTTTATTTATTCATCCCCCTCCCCCATTGTTTGAGGTCACTGTCTGCTCTCTGTGTCCATTTGCTGTCTGCTCATCTTCTTTTTGGAAAGCACCAGGAGCCGAACCTGGGACCACCCGTGTGGGAGAGAAGCGCTCAATCGCTTGAGCCACTTCAGCTCCCTGGCTTGTTGTGTCTCTCATTGTCTTTCCTCTTTGTGTCTCTGTTGCATCATCTTGTTGCATCAGCTCGCTGTGCCTGCCCGTCACGCCAGCTCACCTTCTCCAGGAGGCACCAGGAACTGAACCCGGACCTCCCATGTGGCAGGTGGAAGCTCAATCGCTTGAGCCACATCTGCTTCCTGAAGTGGTACATCTTATAGTTGGATGCAACTTAAGATCCTAAGAAATATAATGCAGACTTGTTTTCTGTCTGCCTCCCCTATCAGAATGTAAGTTCCATGAGAGCAGGGTCTCGGACTGTTTTGCTCATTTGCGGTATCCTCGGTACCTAGAACAGTGCCAGCTATATAGTAGGATCTCAATAAATATCTGTTGAATGAATAAATATAGATACTCAATAAGTATTTGTTGAATTAATAAATTAATAAGTTAATTTTTAAAACAAATCAATTTTATTGATACATACTAATAAAGCATACAATCCATCCAAAGTGTACAATTTTGGCATGACACATAGCTATGCATTTATCACTTCAATCATTATTAGAGCATTTTCGTTATTCCAGTAATAATAATAATAATAAACAAAAAGCAGAAAAACAAACAAAAAACGAATCACCTATCAATCTCTATAAGTGCCCCTACCATACATAGCTACTGTTCTGTTTCTCTCTCTCTAGTTTATTTGTATTTATATTCTGTAAAACGTCTTATATATGCAATATTACCCATGTTCATATTTCTAATAACATGAGGTTTCACTATGTTATACAGTCCCAAGTTACATTTTTTAGCTTTCCTTTTAATAATATACATGTCCTTAGACTTTCCCTTTCAACCACTGTCATACCCATATAATAGCTCTGCTAATTACATACACTACGATGTGCTTTCACTGTTTCTATTCATTTCCAAAGATTTACAAAGAAACTTTTTACCAGTTCTGCACAGATTAAACCTTAGCTTTCTATTCTCTAATCTCATTCTATTTTCTGGTGACCTATATTCTAATTATTAAATCCATGAGTTTACACAACATGTTTAGTTCATAACAGTACAGTCATACAGTATTTGTCCTTTTGTGTCTTGCTTGCTTTACTCAACATAATGTCCACCAGGTTCATCCATGTTGTCATATGCTTCACGACTTTATTTCTTCTTCTTTTTTTTTTTTTTTTTTAAAGATTTTATTTGTTTATTCATTTATCCCCCCCTTGCTGCTTGTGCTCACTGGGTCAGCTAACCACGCCATGCGGGCGGGCTTGCCTTCACCAGGAGGCCCCGGGAACCGAACCCGGGGCCTCCCATATGGTAAACGGGAGCCCTACTGATTGAGCCACAGCCTCTTCCCTTTATTTCTTCTTTAAAAAAAAAAAAATTTATTTTATTTTATCTATTTATTTCACCCGCCCCCATCATTGTTTGCACTCGCTGTCTGCTCTCTATGTCTGTTCATTGTGTGCTTGTCTTCTTTTTAGGAGGCACTGGGAACCAAACCCAATGGCTTAAGCCACCTCCACTCCCACTTGTGTCTCTCATTGTATTTCCTCATTGTATCTCTTTGTTGAATCATCTCGTTGTGTCATCTTGTTGCATCACCTCGTTGCGTCAGCTCGCTCTGCCAGCCCGTTGTGTCAGCTCACTGTCTTGCTGGTCTTCTTTAGGAGGCACCAGGAACCGAACCCATGACCTCCCATGTAGTAGGCAGGTATCCAACTGCTTGACCCACGTCCACTTCCCCATTCCTTCTTACAGCTGCATAGTATTCCATTGTGTGTATACACCACAATTTGTTTATCCATTCATTGATTGATGGACTCCTGGGTTGTTTCCATCTCTTGGCAAATGTGAATAACACCACTATGAACATCGGTATGCAGATGTGTATGTGTTACTGCTCTCAGTTCTTCTAGGTATATACCTACTAGTAGTAATGTAGGGTCACATGGCAAGTCTATATTCAACTTCCTTTGAAACTGCCAAATAGTCCTCCACAGTGGCTGTACCATTCTAATTCCCACCAACAGTGAATAAACGTTCCTATCTCTCCACATCCTCTCCAACACTTGTAGTTTTCTGACTTTTTAATAATGGCCATCCAATAGCTGTGAAATGATATCTCATTGTAGTTTTTTTAATTTTTATTTTTTTAATTATATTTTTTGAGGTACAAGGACCAGGGATTGAACCCAGGACCTTGGGTGTGGGAAATCAGTGCTCAACCACTGAGCTACAATGGCTCCCCCAAGTTGGTTTTTTCATTTGTTTGTCTGTTTTATTTTTAGGAGGTACCAGGTATTGAACCTGGGACCTTGTACATGGGAAGCAAGAGCTCAACCACTTGAGCTATTACATCCGCTCCCTCATTGTAGTTTTGATTTGCATTTCCCCAATCGCTAGTGATGGTGAAAATTTTTTTTTATGTTTTTTTTTGCCATTTGTATTTCTTTTTCGGACAAATGTCTATTCAAGTCTTTTGTCTTTTTTTAAATTGGGTCATTTGTCTTTTTATTGTTGAGTTGTAGCATCTTTTTATGTATCATGAATATTAAACCCTTATCAGAAATGGGATTTCCAAATATTTTCTCCCATTGAGTCACTGCCTTTTCACCCTTTTGACAAAGTCCTTTAAGGTACAAAATTGTTTACTTTTAAGGAGGTACCACTTATCTATTTTCTCTTTTATTCCTTGTGCTTTGGATGTAAGAGCTAAGAAACCACTACTTACCACAAGATCTTGAAGATGTTTCCCTACATTTTCTTCCAGTAGGTTTATACTTAGGTCATTGATCCATTTTGAGTTGATTCTTGTAGATGGAGTGAAGTGGGGTCCTCTTTCATTCTTTTGGTTATAGATATCCAGTTCTCCCAGCACCATTTATGTTGAAGAGACCTTTTTGTCCCAGTAACATAGACCTGGTAGGTTTGTCACAAACCAATTGGCCAGACTCTCAATTCTAGACACTCAATTCTATTCAACTGATCAATGTGTCTATCTTTATACCAATATCATGCTGTTTTGACTACTGTAGCTTACATTTTCAAGGTCTGGCAGTGAGAGTCCTCCCACATCACTCTTCTTTTTAAGGATGCTTTCAGCTATTCGGGTGCCCTTTCCCTTCTAAATAAATTTGGTAATTGCCTTTTCCATTTCTGTAAAATAGGCTGTCAGAATTTTTTTTGGTATTGCAATGAATCTATAAATGGGTTTGGGAAACGCTGTCATCTTCATGATATTTAGTCTTCCAATCCATGAACACAGACTGTCTTTCCGTTTCATTAGTCTTCTTTGATCTCTTTTAGCATTACTTTGTAGTTTTCTGAATATAGGTCTTGTATATCTTTGGTTAAATTGATTCTTAGGTATTTGAGTCTTTTTGTTGTTATTGTAAATGGATTTTTTCCCCTGATTTCCTCCCCAGATTTTTTATTACTAGTGTATAGAAACATTACAGATTTTTGTTTGTTGATCTTGTATCCTGCCACTTTATTGAACTTGTCTATTAGCTCAAGTAGCTTTGTCATAGACAGTTCAGAATTTTCTAAATATAGGATTATGTCATCTGCAAGTAGTGACAGTTTTACTTCCTCTTTTCCTATTTGGATGCCCTTTTTTTTTTTTTTTTTCCTTATCTAATTGCTCGAGCTAGAACTTCTAGCTCAATGCTGGAAAACAGTGGTGATGATGGGCATTCTTGTCTTGTTCCAGATCTTAGAAGGAAAGCTTTCAACCTTTCCCCCTTGAGTACAATGTTGTCTGTGGGTTTTTCATATATGCCTTTTATCATATTGAGAAATTTTCCTTCTATTCCTATCTTTCAAAGTGCTTTTATCAAGAAAGGATGTTGGATTTTGTCAAATGAATTTTCTGCATCGTTCAAGATGATCATGTGGTTTTATTCCTTCAATGTGCTAATGTGGTGAATTACGTTAATTGATTTTCTAATGCTGAACCAGCCTTGCATACCAGGAATAAATCCCACTTGGTCATGGTGTATAATTCTTTTGATATGCTGTTAAGATTCGATTTGCAAGCATTTTGTTGAGAATTTTTGCATCTAAGTTCATTAGAGAGATTGGCCTGTAATTTTCTTTATTTGTCATATCTTTAACTGGCTTTGGTATTAGGGTGATGTTGGCTTCTTAAAATGTGTTGGGTAATTTTCCCTCCTCTTCAATTTTTTGGAAAAGTTTAAACTGGATTGGTGTTCATTCTTCTTGTTGAAATGCTTGGTAGAATTCACCTGTAAAGCCATCTGGTCCTGGTCTTTTCTTTGCTGGGAGATTTTTGATGACTGATTCAATGTCTTTAAATGTGATTGGTTTGCTGAGTTCTTGTATTTCTTGTAAAGTCAATGTAGGCTGTGCATTTCTAGAAATTTGTCCACTTTATCTAGGTTGTCGAGTTTGTTGGCATACAGTTCCTCAAAATATCCTTTTTTTTTTTTTAATTTTATTTTGTACATCAAAATATCCTTTTATGATCCTTTTTATTTCTGTGGAGTCAGTTGTAACTTCGCCCCTTTCATTTCTTTTATTTATTTTACTTCATTTTATTTTTTTGAGGTACGGGGTGGAGATTGAAACCAGGACCTCATATGTGGGGTACCACTGAGCTACATCAGCTCCCCCAAATTGGTTTTTTCCTTTGTTTGCTTTTTTGTTTTTAGGAGGTACCAGGGATCAAACCCGGGACCTCATATGTGGGAAGCCAGCACTCAACCACTGAGCTATGCAGGCTCCCCATTTCTTTTATTTATTTGCATCTTCTCTTTTTTTCTTTGTTAGTCTAGCTAGGGGTTTGTCAATTTTATTGATTTTCTCAAAGAACCAGTTTTGGTTTTGTTGATTTTCTCTATTCTTTTTTTTTTTTTTTTTTAATCTCAATTTCATGTATTTTTGCTCTAATCTTTATTATTTCTTTCCTTTTGCTTGCTTTGGGAATGGTTGCCTGTTCTTTTTCTATTTTCTCCAGGTGTTTATAATATAGGTGCTTAGAGCTATAAATTTCCCTCTCAGCACTGCCTTCACTGTATCTCATAAGCTTTGGTAAGTTGTGTTCTCATTTTCATTCATCTCAATATATTTACTTATTTCTCTTACAATTTCTTCTGACCCTGACCCACTGATTGTTTAGAAGTGTGTTGTATAGCCGCCACACTTTCATGAATTTTCCATTTTCCTATCTATTATCGATTCCAGCTTTATTCTCTTATGATCTCAGAAGGTGCTTTGTATAATTTCAATCTTTTTATTTAATGAGACCTGCTTTGTGACCTAACATATGGTCTATCCTGGAGAAAGATTCATGAGTACTTGAGAAAGATGTATAACATGCTGATTTGGGATGCAATATTCTGTATATGTCTGTTAGGTAAGCTTGTATATCATATTGTTCAAGTTCTTTGTTTCCTTGCTGAGTTTGTCTAGTTGTTCTATCTTACTATGTAAGTGGTATGTTGAAGTCTCCAACTATTATTGTAGAGATGTTTATTTCTCTCTTCAGTTTTGCCAGAGTTTGCCTCATGTATTTTGGGGCACCCTGGTTAGGTACATAGATATTTATGACTGTCTTTTCTTCCTGGTGGATTGTCCCTTTTATTAATAAATAATGGCCTTCTGTATCTCTTATAACTTTTTGCATTTAAAGTATGTTTTGTCCAATATTAGTATAGCTATCCCTGCTTTTTTCTGGCTACTATTTGCATGGAGTATTTCTTTCCAACCTTTTACTTTGAGCTGATTTATATCCCTGGGCCTAAGGTGAGTCTCTCATAGGCAGCATATGGATGGCTCATGTTTTCAATCCATTCTGTCAGTCTATTTATTTTGACTGGGGAGTTTAATCCATTTACATTCAATGATATTACTGAAAATGCATTATTTACTTTCACCATTTTATTCTTTGGATTCTCATATGTCATATCTTATTTTCATCTGTCTTTTTACTCTTTTAGTTATCCTTTTTGTTAGTCCTCTCTTATACATTCTTCTCCAAGCCCCTCTCTTCTGGCTTATTCTTTCGGGCTACAAGGCTCCCTTTAATATTTCCTGAAAAGGCAGAAGATTTTTTCCAAAATCTCTTAGTTTCTGTTTGTTTGTTAATATTTTAAACTTACCTTCATAGTTGAAGGACAATTTTGCTGGATAAAGAATTCTCAGCTGGAAATTTTTCTCTTTCAGTATCCTAATTATATCATACTACTATACTCTCACCTCCATGGTTTCTGATGAGAGATCTGCATAAGCCTTACTGGGCATCCTTTTTATGTGATGGTTTGCTTCTCACTTGCTGCTGTCAGAATTTTCTCTTTATCTTTGGCATTTGACATTCTGAGTAGTATGTGTTTTAGAGTACGTCTGTTCAGATTCTGATTGGGGTGTGCTGCATTTCTTGGACATGTAAATTCATTTCTTTCGTGAGAGTTGGGAAATTTTCAGCCATTATTTCTTCAAATACTCTTTCTGCGCCTTTTCCCTTCTCTTGTCCTTCTGGAACTCCCATGACATGTATGTTCTTGCCCTTCATGTTATTATTCAACTCCCTGAGCCCCTGATCAATTTGTTCTGTTCTCTCTCTTCAGTTTCAGCTGCTGTCTTCTGTATCACTTATTCTTTCTTCCATCATTTTGCATCTGCTGTTGTATGCCTCTAATGTGTTTTTGATCTCTCCTATTGTGTCTTTCATTCCCATAAGCTCTGTTATTTTTCTATTTAGGTTTTAAAATTCTTGTTTGTGCTCAGCCAGTGTCTTTTTAAAATTTTTTTATTTTAATGCCTTTATTTGTTTAAAACACTTTTTTAAAATGTATTTTGTACTAGAGTAACTATAAGTTTACCAAAAAATCACACAGAAAAGTCCAGAGTTCTCAGCTCCACCCTAGTTTTCTTTATTAAAATTTTGCATTAGTGAAATCTTCATTACAACTGAAAAACACATATTATTATATTAATAACTATAGTCTATCATTTACATTAGGGTTCACTTTGTATTGTACAGTTCTATGGTTTGGTCTTTTTTTTTTTTTTTTTAATTGTGGTAACATATATGCAATCTGACATTTCCCATTTCAACCAATTTCATGTAGACATTTCCATGGTGTCAATTATATTCACCATGTTGTGCTGCCATCACCATCATTCCCATATCTGATGCCTTTTTACATCCTTTATCTGGCTGAGGGGTTCTGGCAATGGGGGGGGTATGGTGGGTGGTGGATGAGGTTCTGGAACATTCCTTTTGAAAATAGGCAGGGGCTGTTCTCACCTGGCTTTCTGGTGGCTCTAACAACTGAGCTGAGTTTTTACTTTTACTTCCAACCAATGAGGCTACAGGTTGTCAGGGCAAGAGTTGGATTTTACTCTATATCCTGGTGTCCCCACAGGTGACAGAGGCACTGCTGAGAAGTAGGTAAAGGCTTTTTAGTCCCTGTGGTTATTTCCTGCCCAGCTTCCTTTTTGTTCATTTGGCTCCAAATGGCTTTTTTTTTTTTTTTTTTTTTTCCCCCACTTAGATCTAGTGCTTTAGGGATCAGGGTATAAGTCTACCAAGGATTCTCAAAGAATGTGTTGGAAGCACCAGAGGCATTCTCAAGAGAGGCACTGGAGATGTTTCCAGCAAGGGGCAGCCTGACAGACAGAACCCGCACTCATAGATGAGAGTTAAGGGCAACTGTAAGTAAACTGGCTGCATTATTTTCTCGGCTATGTACTGACAATTCAAAAAATTAACTTGGGGACCAGCCATATCAGCAGACTCAAGAGTTAGGATTTTGGTGTTTGTTTGTTTGTTTGGTTGGTTGGTTGGTTGGTTAAATGTATTTATCAGCAGCTCATTTAGTGACACACTTGCTTTTCTGACTCTGACCTTAGGGAAAATCATTTGGATGAAAGTTCAGGTTCGCACATTGCATCAATTTGTGGAGCCCAGCCCAGACTCCCCACATGGAAGGCTCTAACAAATGGGAGCACAAATCCTCCTTTCTTGGATGACTCTCCTTAGGATGTACCAGGTATCTGTTCCTAGGAACCACCAAGACCCACAGTCTTGGTGATTCACCCAGGTAAGCTAATTCCGGGTAATTTCTCTGAACAGCATTGCAATGGCCTTCAACTGAACCCGCAGGTGCCTTGAGGAGGGGGTATTGGTACCCAGTGGTGCCCAGCCCCAGGGAAGGAGCCTGCCTGGTCAAATGTTAAAAGTTACAAGAAGCCAAACAGCAATAAGCCGTTCTCACTCTTTCTTGACTCTTTGACTTAAAAATAGAAATTTATTTTATGAACCATAGAAAGGGACAGGGCAGAAGTATATTTGGTTCCCTGCGGAGATACCCTGTCCTGGCTAGGAGGCCTGCTTGGCTGCTCTCTGGCCTTGGCTTGGCCTCATGGGGAGGACGACAGCAGTTGGGTCCTGGGAAGCCCAGCATGGGCTCAGGGGGAGTTGTAGTAGGGCAGGTAGAAGGGGTAGAGGGTTATGTAGTGGGATCTGTGCCAGAGCAGCTACTCCTCCAGGAAAGTGATGGTGTGCAGGGTCAGGACCAGCATCTGGTGCCTGAGCAGGCTATGCATGTTCAGGCCAATAGCCGGGACCAGGATGAAGGTCTTCAGCTTCGAGGTGGCCGTCACCACGTTCTGCAGCATCTCCTTGTGCTCCTGGTCCATGAGAGCATGGAGTCCCCCCAGTGGCAGTAGTGGACCAGCTCAAAGCTGAAGACCTTTAACCTGATCCCGGCTATTGGCGCACCCACTGCCTTTCTGCTGCCAGGGCTTCCAGGCCCTGCCCTGTACCTTGGCTCTAGTCTTGGTCTTGGCATAGCTAATTCTTTTGAAGTTCTTCTGCCACTTGGTGACCTGGTACAGGATATCCAGCCTGAGTGGTATGGCAAAGACTTCAGGGTGCAGCTCAGCCAGGCCCACACGCTTCTGCTTAAAGCCCCACAAGGACTCCACCCAGGCTTGCACTGGGTACAGGTGAGTGGGCACCAGGAACTGCAACATAGGTGCCAGTGGACCTGTGTTCACTATGGGACCCAGCTCCTCCACCAGCCATGCTGCCTCTCTGGCCAGAAGTTCAGGCCCCGACAGCCCTCTGGCCAGACCCAGGCCTATACCCTGGCACAGAAGAGCTGCAGCAATGCTGTGTAGCTCCCAGAACCCCCAGTGTTTTCTTGATGTCCTTTATTTCTTTAGTCATATTATCTTTTAACTTGTTTGTTTGATTTAGGAGATTTGTATGAACCTCGTTGTTTAGATGTCTCAAATCCTATGCCTCATTCTGGGGCTTTGATATATTTCTTTGCTTGGGCCATCTCTTCTATTTTCTTAGTATGGCTTATAATTTTTTACTGATGTCTAGGAATCTGATTATGATGGGGAGTTTACTCTGATACTCAATTTCTCTCTCTTGCGTAGGTTTTAGTGGTGGGAGGATGCACGTTACTGCTGTTCTTTAATTCTTGTTCCAACCTGTTCTAGATCTTTAGGATTGTCTCTGTTTAGTTGTTCAAATCCAGGCCATGGACTCAGTAATGGGTTGCAGACCCACTTCTAAGGGCCTTTGGGAGAGAGGCTGTAAAGGCTGGAAATAGCCTCTCTTAGTTATTTACTTTTAATTTACTCACATGCACCTCCTTGTTTGGCCAACAGAGGGTGCTCTTCAGCAGCCTGGTCAGTTAAAAAACTGAGTGTGTTTGCTGCAATACCAGCTGCAACAATGTGAGAGAGGATCCTGCCTCAAGGCTATTCAGAGCCTTACCAAGGCTGTTCTGCAACCTTTGCCAGCAGCCCCCTCCCTTTTCCCAGCTAGAAAATAATAGGAAATAATTCCACGCCGTTTGCCTCCTCACAGTAGGGTCTGTAAGAGTTGGATCTGTTTAGTCCCCTTCTGGTTCCCAGGGCAAATAATGGTGCAGCCCCACCCGGCCTGGAAGGGCTCGTAGGATATAGCAGAACAAATTTGTTGGCCAAAAGCTGAATCAGCCTTAAGCTGCGCCCCTCCCCCTCTCCTTTCCTGGGGAAGTAGACCCCTGAGACCCTCTCTGTCCATAGCTACTGGCCAGAGACCAGAGAATACAAAGCTGTCTGCTCCGAGGGTGGGGGGTGGGCACTGGCAACTGCAGCTGCAGCTTTAACTCATAACTTTGCTGTCAAGATTCTTTTCCTTTGTGCCTCTCTCTTCTGGATGGTATCCAGCTTTCTCCTGGTGTCCTAAACCCTAGAACATTTTCTTCCAGACCGTTTCTGCTTGTCCTCTGGCTATTTTTCTGGGAGAGAAATGAATCCTGTGTCTCTCTAATCCACCATTTTCCTGGAAGTAATAAGTTAATTTTTGTTTGGGAAAAAAAGAATAGTTTTGGGTAGACTACCATTTATAACACCTGTCAGGTAAGAATACAACAGTTAATCTAAATCATTAACTTGACCTTACTGTGTATATATATAGCATCTAAAATTTAGTCTCTTCATTGCCTTCAGCATGCTATTTTACATAAATATATTGCTTATTTAAAAAACGTGTTTTAAACAGGATATGCAACAACCACATAAATTAAATATTCATGTTGGCATTTTATTTTCTGCATAATTAGTGAAGGGTATTTGGGGAATGATAAACTGCAAATCACTTGATTCTCAAGATAAGACACGTGAAGGAAAACCCCCACTTTAAGCTTTCTGGTTTGTGCTGAAGTGGAGCAGGGCAATCACTCCAAAGGGCAGGGAGGGACAGCTTCACTAGAAAAGACAGAGTTGTGCCATTTCCATTTCCAATATATACAAAGCACAAGCACTAAGCTTCAGGTGTCAAGCTTGCTGGATTTTCTTTACACACTAGATTTTAGAAACAAAACTTTAAAAATGAAATCCTCTTTTGTCTAAGAATGTACGATGCTCCTCAGTCAAAAAATATATTTACTCTTAGGAAGAAAAAACAATTCTGTGCCCAAGCCCATTTCCCAAAGATCCTTCAAATCAACATGCACAGAAATGGGGTGGTGACAGGAAGAGGGAAAGGAGTCTCCTCAGGGGATTGGATGAGAATATAAATTTTCTCAACCAAAGCCTTTAGGAGGATGTGTCTTCAAAAAGGATTGTTACATATAGTAAGTTGGTAGCTGTAAGCACAGAACTAACTATTGCTAGTTATAAGCTTTAGAGTCAGACAGACCAAAACTATGTGAATTTGGGCAATTTTCTGAACTCACTATGTTTCATTTTCCTCATCTGAAAACCAGGTATACTAATTTCATTAGGGTTATTATGAGGTTTAAATGAGATAATACCATACTATACTATACTAATATAATATTTAGTAAATAGAAACATTCAATTACAGAGAAAAATTCAATAAAGTATGGTTATTATATTATCGCCAACCAGGTTATAACTATATTATTCATTGTCTTCCATCATCTGAATTTTGAGAAAAATAAGTTTTATTTCATATATAAAGATAATAAGAAAGAACTTCTAAATAGGACTCAAGAAGTAACAGATTTTTAAAATACTTTGACACCATCTTCCCCAGCCACCAGTTGAGGACTGGTATAAGATATGGAGACCACAGGCTCTACTGGACAATATTGCACAATACCATGGTTCTTTAAAACACAGCTTTTCATTAATTAATCCATTAATGTTTTCATTGTTTTCCATTCATTTTAGGGCTCAGCAAAACTCTTCCCTTTCTGCTACACCCTCTGATATCAATGATGGTGGGTGGATTCGAATGGAAACAAAGGAAAATTAAGAATGACAACCTGAAGGTCACCAATAATTGTTTAATATGAAAATCACATAATAAAAAAACACCTCCAATAGTGTTTTTCTGTATATATACATATTTATACATACACAGATGTACACACATTTGTGCACTTTATGGGTAAAATCTAAACACATCGTCTTGCAAGTCCACCTGTGATCTAAAGTCAAGTGTTTTAATACTTGAACATGGTCTTCAAGAGAAGCTAAATGAAGACACTACACTAGACTATTTGTTACCATTTTATTCTCTGAAAGTAAGAGAAAAATGTATAATCTGAAATAGACCTGACATTGCTCATAAACGTACTTCAGGATTAATTAATTAATGACAAAACTGTCCATACTCTTCACCTCAATTTACCTATCCCTTTAAGAGTTGCTCTTCATTTCTTTCACTAATTCCTTATTCCAGAAGACAAAACCTCTGGAAACTTTTTATCTAAAGCAGTTGCTTTCCCTACCTGTGGGGTGAGGAATGAGGTGCTGGATCAGAGGCAGAAACCACTGGAGCAGTTACAGTGTTTTCTAGATCTTCATTCTCTAGAAAATCATGGAAAGAAACAATTAAATGTCTGAGAGAAGACACAATCATAATTATCTTGTATCTTTTTTTTTTTTTTTAATATAGCAGTTTCAACCAACTTTGCCTTTCCAAAAACATTCTGGGTATAAACTTTATGCTCTGGGAGAACAAGCACATAAATTATTCAAGCCACCACATTCGACAGACATAACCCACTCATAAAAAATAGCTCATTTTCCAAAACAAGTCCCCACAGAATTAATCCTAACTCATGAATCATATTTCTAAGAAAGCAGATGATTAAAGTAGGCAAAACAAGGAGGAAATGGACTGGAGTTCAGTGAATTGACCCCTCTACATTCAATAAGCTCAGATCATTGTACCCAGGGTCACATAAAGGATTTTTGTAATTTCATTTATTCATCCACTCACTCATTTATCAGTGATTTATTGGACAACTGTTTTGTGCCCTCAAGAAGTATATAGGGGTAAACGGATGTGGCTCATGTGATTAGGATCCCGTCTACCATATAGGAGGTCCAGGGTTCGATTCCTGGGGCCTCCTGGTGAAAGGCAAGTTGGCCCATGTAGCAAGCTGGCCTGTGCGGAGAGCTGGCGCAGCAAGATGACGCAACAAAGAGACACAGAGGAGATACAATAAGAGACGCATCAGACCAGGGAGCTGAGGTGGCGCAAGAGATTGAGCACCTCTCTCCCACTCCAGAAGGTCCAAGATTGGTTCCCGGTGCAACCTAAAGAGAAGTCAAGCAGACACAAAAGACACACAGAGAGCAGACATGGAGCACAAAACAACGGGGGATGGGGAGGGAAGAAACAAATAAATAAATAAATCTTTTAAAAAAATGTATAGGTGAAATACTTAATGAAGTCCATGTTCCCAAGCTTGCAACAAGCCTATTGCTGGGTATTATCATCATAGCCATTTTGCAGGTAAGGAAACTAATTCAAATCCAGGATTCAAATCCAGTCAGTGGAGCCCTTAACCATTAGGTGCTACTTAGATTTAGTCTTTCTTTGAGCACTCAGATGATAGCATATGACTCAGTGTATTTTAGTAGCCCGTAGTTTAATCCCCTGCTGTTAAGATAGCAAAAAAACAAGTCCACAGACTACTTCTCAACGCAAAATACAACCCAATGAAGTAAACCACAAACACTGAAAGCTTCAGAGATTGGTAACAACAAAAAAGTGAAAATGACAGGCAAATATTTGTGATCCAATCTATTCTCATTTTCTGTATGTGAGTAAGATCTATTTTTTCTTTTTTCAATTCACAGTCACATAGGTCAAAAGATCCTGGCACTCACACCACCCAATTTTCCTCCCAGTGAAGGAAATGAGTCTAAGACCCTAATCAGATGGTCCCCAGTCTCTGACACTGTCAAAAGGGGCCCATTTCACCAAGGGACAATGCTAATAGAAAGTTCTATTCTATGCTGACCTAAATAAAATCTGCTTCCTAATGGATTTTACTCCTCCCACACAATATCCTTTCAAATAGTTACAGCCTGTCATCATGTTTCCTGCAAGTTCCTTCTCCCCAGGCTGGGGAACTCCAGTTCCCTCAACGTTCCTTAGATGTCCTCTGGCCATACTGACCTCCTTTAGTTGTTCCACTTAGTTTGTACCATTTAAAGTGAGGTGCTAAAAGGGACAACTTTTTCAGATGTGCTCCAATCTATGCAGAGTAAAGAGACAATAACCTCTTAATAAGGACATAATATTTCTTGACATAATACTCTAATCAGGCACTAGATATTTTAACTGCAAATTTATTGTTAACCTAAATAAATCAACCAAAATCTCCAGGGCTTGAAAAGTAAACTTTTTCTAAGGCCAACACATCCTAAGCTCTTTTTTTTTTTTTTTTTTAAGAGCAAGTGAAGGTTTACAGAAAAATCATAAAGTACATAGATTTCCCATACCTCCCCCAACACACACAAATTTTTCCTTATTATTAACATTTTGCATTAGTGTGGTATATTTGCTACAATGGATGAACCAATATTATATTATTAACCAAGTCCATAATTTACATTAGGGTTCACTCTTTGTGTTGTACAAGTCAATGGATTATTTTTTCCTATGCTCTATTTCTGAAATACACTTTTGGAAAATAATGTACTTTTTAACTTAAATGTGGGAGTTTCCATATCCATATTATCTATTTCAAATTAACTTTTTGAAATTATACAAATATATGTTTTGCTCATTGCAAAACAAACAAAATACAGATAAGAAAACATTTTGCAGGAACCCTTTGTTGGGGATTGAATCAAGTACCTCACAAAAGATATGCTCTCATCTTAATCCAAGTTCCTGTGAATGTAAGCTGATTTGTAAATAGGATATTATTAGTGAAGGTGTAGACTCATTTGTGGATGGGATCTTCAAAGATCCTATTTAGATGAGGCCAACTGAATCAGGATGAGCTTTAAACCATATGGCTGGAATCCTTTTATGCAAAGGAAATTCAGACTCAGTCAGAAGCTAGAAGTCAGCAGAAACAAGAGGGCACAAGGAGAGCGCAATCGCCATGTGACAGAGGATTGCCAGAATGCTATAGACTCCAGGAGAAAGGAAGGTCTCTCGATACATCCATTTGGGACGTCTAACCTCCAAAACCATGAGGCAATTAATTCTTGTTTAAGCCAACTCATTGTGTGGCATTTGTTATAGCAACACTGGCAAACTAGGGCACTGTTCCAGACTTTATGTCCTTAAAAAAAAAATTTTATTACCAAAAAAAATCCATTATTTATTTAGGATGTATATTACTAGAATAAAAATTAAAAGATAAAATATAGGACTATACAACACAGTGAACCCTATTGTAGACAATTTACTATAGTTAATAATACAAGTATAAGAATGTTCCTTCATGAATTATAACGAATGTTTGATACTAATATAAGGTTGTAATAATAGAGTGGTGCCTGACCTTGAAACATATTACAAAGCTACAATGGTCAAAACAGCATGGTACTGGCATAAAGATAGACACATCCATCAGTGTAATAGATTTGAGAATCCAGAAATAAACTCTCACCTATACAGTCAACTGGTGTTTTTTTTTGTTTGTTTGTTTTTTTATATATAAATATATTTTTTATTTTACTGGGAGGTCCCGGGGATTGAACCCAGGTCCCTCCATATGGCAGACGGACGCCCAACCATTTGGGCCACATCCACCCCTTCAATTGGTTTTTGACAAACCTACCAAGTCCATGTTAACGGGACAAAACAGTCTCTCCAACAAATGGTGCTGGGAGAACTGGATATCTATAATTAAAAGAATGAAAGAGGACCCCCTATTTCACTCCCTATACAAGAATCAACTCAAAATGGATCATAAAAGCCAGGACCATAAAACTACTAGAAGAAAATGTAGGGAAACCTCTTCAAGACTTTGTAGTAGGTGGTGGTTTCTTGAACCTTACACCCAAAGCATGTGCAACAAAAGAAAAAATAGATAAATGGGACCTCCTCAAAATTCAACACTTTTGCACCTCACAGGACTTTGTCAAAAGGGTGAAAAGGCAGCCAACTCAATGGGAGAAAATATTTGGAAATCAGATGTCAGATAAGAGTTTAATATCTAGAATATAAAAAGAGATGTTACCACTTAACCATAAAAAGCCAAACAACCCAATTAAAACATGGGCAAAAGACCTGAATAGACATTTGTCCAAAGAAGAAATACAAATGGCAAAAAAACATATGAAGAAATGCTCAACATCACTAATGATTAGGGAAATGCAAATCAAAACTACAATGAGATATCATTTCACACCTGTCAGAATGGTGATATCATCCATTTTAATATGACAACACTATTAAAAAGACAGAGAACTACAAGTGTTGGAGAGGATGTGGAGAGACAGGAACACTTCTTCACTGTTGGTGGGAATGCAGAATGGTACAGCCACTGTGGAGGACTGTTTGGCAGTTCCTAAAGAAGCTTCATATAGACTTGTCATGCTACCCTGCAATACCACTACTGGGTATATACCAAGAACTGAGAGCAGTGACACGAACAGACATCTGCACACCGATGTTCATAGCGGCATTATTCATGATTGCCAAAAGTTGGAAACCACCCAGGTGTCCTTCAACCGATGAATGGATAAACAAACTGTGGTGTAATCATATGATGGAATATTTTGCAGCTGTAAGAAGAAATGAAGTCGTAAGGCATATGACAACATGGAAGAACCTGGAGGACATTATGTTGAGCAAAGCAAGCCAGACACAAAAGGACAAATACTGTATGACTGTGTTACTATGAACCAAATATATTGTGTAACATATTGCATGATTCTAAAAAATTTTGTATGTATCCAGTACATTTAATTGAGAAATGTATGTTTTTATTCAACTGTATTTTCTTTTTCTTTTTTAATTACTGTTTATATTTCAATTATTAAATGTACAAAATAAAGTTAAAAAAGAAGTAGAAATAGGCAAATTGGAAAAATGAAAGTCAAGCTAGAAAACGGTTTTGGTTTTTTTGAAAAACTAAGTTGATGTGATTTTTATGTAAGTGCAAAGTAACTGGGGAAGACTCCAGAAATTGCCAAAGAACCCCTAACCCTGATGAAATAAAAAAAAAAAAAAAAAAAAAAAAGGACACATTCACCTCTGGGAGTCATTAAAGGGATCAGCTATTCCACTAAAAAAAAAAAAAAAAAAATAGAGTGGTACATGAGAAAAAAATACACCTAATATAAAGAATGGATGATACAACTATTTTAATACGCTTTCATCAGTTTTAACAAAGGTGCCACACCAAAGAAAGGTGTTGTGGTGGGGTGGTATAAGGAAATCCTATATTTTATACATGATTGTTTTGTAAATTCACAACTTCTCTAATTAAAAAAAAAATCCATTACTCACCATAGAAAAATCAGGAAATAGAGATAAGCAAAACAAAAACAGAGAATATACTTTATGTACTTTCAATTCTCTGAGATTTGAGAATTACTTTATGGCTAAGTATAGGATCAATTATGGTATATGTCCCAGAAATACAGTGTGTATTCCTGTACAGTGTTATTTCTGTGTGTATTCCTGTGTGTATTTCTATACAGTGTGTACGGAATACAATGTGTATTCTGCACTTGTTGGTGTAATGATTTATATATGCCCATTAGATCAAATTTGATTGGTGTGTTGCTCAAATGTACATATTTACTGATTTTCTGTTTGTTATTTTATCACTTTTTGAGAGGTGAGCTGCAAATGTCTTTGTAGATTTTCCCATTCCTTCTGGGTCTTTGTCAATTTTTGCTATATATTTTGAAGCTGTATCAGGTGCACAGAAAATTAGAATAGCAATATTTCCTTGTAAATTGAATCTTTTATCATTATGAACTGTCCCTCTTTATCTTTTTACCTTAAAGTCTCCTTGGTCTTACAGTAATATAATGAAATCAGCTTTTTTTTCTGGTTAATGTTTGCATCTTTTCCCACCCTTTATTTTCAATTATTCTGTATCCTTATATTTGAGCTGTTTCTCTTGTAAAATCAGAACATATCTGAGTTAAAAAGAATCCTGATAATCTTTTTCTTGTAAGAGTAGTTAATCCGTTTTATTTATCATAATTATTTATTTTTTATTTTTTAGGAATCTTTACTTATTTATTTTATTTTTTTAAAGATTTATTTATTTACTTTATCCATTCTAAACCCCCCCCTTCCCCATTTGCTGTTTTGTGTCCATTCGCTGGGCAATTCTCTATGTCTGTTTCCTGCCATCTCTTCTCATCCTCCTCCTGCAGTCTTCACCAGGATTCGATCCTGGAGACTTCCGATGTAGGAGACAGGAATTCTCTGCCGCCTGCGCCACCTCGGCTCCTGGCTTCCAGAGCTTTCGGAGCATCTCGTCTTGTCTCTCCCGTGCGTCTCTCTCTTGTTGCGTCATCATCCTGCTGCATGGCTCCTGGGGCCTGGCGGTTTACCAGCACACAGAGCCTGGCAGCCCGTGCACCCTCTCTATATATTTTTTTTATTTTACTGGGAGGTCCCAGGGATCGAACCCAGGTCCCTCCATATGGCAGACGGATGCCCAACCATTTGAGCCACATCCGCCCCCTTAATATAATTATTGACATCTGGACTTAAATCAACCATCTTACTCAGTGCTATTTGACCTCTCTGGTCTATGTTCCTTTTTTCTTATCTTTCTTGTCTTCTTTCAAACTGATTAAGAATATTATGCTATTCCATTTTCCCCTCTATTTGCTTAGAAATTATACTGTTATTATACAATATACATTATATACATTATACATTATATTATACATTATATGTTATATATATTATACATTATAGTATACATTATATTTACATTTTTTTCAGTGGTTAACCATGAAATTAAAACATACATCCTTAACTTACCAAAATCCAATATTAAACAGAATGTTTTCTCTCTTTCTCTTCCTGATGCCATAACAATAGAACATAACTACATTTACTTTCCTGACTTACATGTCATTGTTGTCATTCCACACATTTTTAATTCAATGCAAGTTTTTCTATGGATTTTTATGTATATTAACTCCTATACAACATTGTTTTATCCAATCAACATTCATTTAGATTATTTGCCATTTCCATTGCTCTTGATTCCTCTCTACATCTCCAGCTTTTCATTTGGGGTCATTTTGCTTCTGCCTGAAGAATTTAGGTATTCCTTTAGTGCAAGTCTGCTGATGATAAATCCTCTTTTTGATTGACAGAAAATATCTTTGTTTTACCATCTATTTCCACTGAAAATAGAATTCTACATTGGCAGTTTTTATTTTATTTTATTTTTATTATTTTCTAGGAGGTACTGGGGATTGAACCTGGGACCTCATACATGCGAAGCAGGCACTCAACCACTGAGCTACACCCACTCCCTATATTGGCAGTTATTTCCCTTTAACACTCTAAAAATAATCATTCCATCATCTTTTAGCTTTCATTGCTTCTGTACAGAAGTCAGCTGTTGGCCTAATTACTCTTCCTTTGAAGGTAAATTATCATTTTTCTCTGGCTACTTTTAATATTTTACCTTTGCCTTGGTTTTGAGCAGTTTTACCTTAATTTGTAACCAAATGTGGATTTTGTTGTATTTATCCAGCTTGGGGTTCATAGGAATTATTGAATCTGTGCATTCATTAGTTTGGGGAAATTCTCAGCCATTATCTCTTTAAACAGTTCTTCTGCATGTTTCTGCTTCTTCTGGAACTCCTATTATACAAATGTTAGCCCTTCTCACCATATCCTTTATGTCTCTTATCCCTCTCCTGAATTTTCCATCATTGTATTTCTATATGATTCAGTCTGGATATATATTTTTTCTTTAGGAGGCACCAGAAACCAAACCCAGGACCTCCCATGTGGGAGGTGGGTACTCAACTGCTTGAGCCACATCCACTCCCTGCTTGTTGCCTGCCCATTATTTTTGCTCAATTTCTGCTTGTTGTTTGTTTATCTTCTTCACGAGGCACCAGGAACCAAACCCAGGACCTCCCATGTGGGAGGAGAGCACTCAAATGCTTGAGCCACATCTGTTCCCTGGATATTTTCTTTTACCTGTCTTCCAATTCACTATTCAGTTCCCTATTCAGTTTCAGGTATTACAACTGCTAAACCCATCATCTAAGTTCTTAATTTTCATCTGTATTTTTCAGTTACAGAATTTCTATTTTATAAAATTCAATTCTATGCCAAATTTCTCAAAGCTGTCTTTTATCTCCGTTAAATAATACATATACTTATTTTTTAAATCTGTATTTGTTAACTTCAAAATGTAGTGCCCCTACAGATCCATTTTTACTATCTATTTCTTTTAATTTTATTCATATTATCTCTTCTCATGTGACTGGTCCTTTTTTTTTTTTTTTGCCATAATGTTCCCATAAAAGTGTTTATAGAAACTATTTGAAGCCTAGGATAATTCTTCAGAGAGGATTTTCCCAGGAGACTAGAGGCACTAGCACCCTAGTCACCTTAGTCCAATTTTAGGTACTTAGATGTTTCTGAAGCTGAGTTTCAGTACCTGCAATGGCCTATCTCCAGTTCACCTTTTCTTCTAGGGCATACTCAGAAGAAAGGGGTTTCACCAGGGTTCTCACTACTTGATGGGTCCGAAACATTAATCCCTGTTGCCTTTGTGCAGAGAGGCACTTTTCATGGACTAACCATTCAATCTCCCCACTCAGGAACCCAGCATGTGCCTACAGGGGAGCCAGGAGCTCTAAAATAGACTCTCATCCTTGGACCTCTTTCTTGATACCTCTGCCTTCACATGAATCACAGCCTGATAACTCTTCACTATTTTGTGAGCTCCCCAGTGTCTTCAAGCAGATGTTTATATTTTGACTATATTTCCTAATTGTCCCCAATAAAATAAATGATCCCAATAACTTAGTCTATTATTACTGAAAATAGAAACCTACATTGCCTCTTTACCTTTTTCAATTTTAAGATACCTTACTAATACAATAGAAATAAAATAGAAGTTTAAAATGTTGCTTTCTGGGAAGCGGCTGAGGCTCAATCAGTAGGGCTCCCGTTTACCATATGGGAGGCCCCGGGTTCGGTTCCTGGGGCCTCCTGGTGAAGGCAAGCCCGCCCGCACGGCGTGGTTAGCTGACCCAGTGAGCACAAGCAGCAAGGGGGGGATGAATGAATAAATAAAAATAAAATCTTTAAAAATAAATAAATAAATAAAATAAAATGTTGCTTTCTGTTTATTAATGCTTAATAGTATCACCTTGTCTAAGTAGTGGTTCTATCCCTTTTTGTTATTTCCAGTCACTCAGATCTTAATGAAGACCTCAATAAGGTTGAAATTTTAGGCAGAACTGAAATTAGCTTCTTAGAAAAAAATAGTGCAAGACAGAAGCACATTTTAAAGATAATTTAAAATTAATCCCCAAGGAGGTTTACAACCTTTATTTCATAAAAATTAATCTGAGAGAGAAAGGACCAGAAAAGGTCTGTTCCTATTGAGCAGAAAGGCAACAGATATGCACAGAAGGGCTCTAATTTAAGATATAAACATAATGAAGAATCTCGTAACATGTATATGTATGTGTATATATATATTTTTTTTTCTGAATAAGTCATACATGCACATTATTCAAAATTCAAAAAACAAAAACGTATATAGTGAAAACTTCTTCCCACCTCAGTCCCCAACTCCAAAAGCAGTCAGTGTTATAAGGTTTTGTGTATTTTTCCAGAGGTATTTTATACAAATTAAACAAAGCATGTATTTGTATGTATCCTTCATTTTTTACACAAATAATAAGCATACTAGACACTGCTGTGTTCTTTGTTTTTTACTTTTATCACAGAGACTTTTATAAAATTGTACATAAAAAGCTTCCTTATTCCTTTCTACAGCTGATCAATATTTCATTGGCCGGATACTCCATAATTTACTTAGCCAGTTCCCTACTGAGAGAGATTTATATTCTTTCTAATCTTTTCCCATTACAAACAATGCTATAATAACCCTGTGTCTATGTCATTAAGCAGGTATGTGAAAAAATCTATAGGATACAATCCTGGTAGAAATGGGTCAATGGGGACACATATTGTAATTTTTAATGGATACCGACAAATTAGCCTCCATAGCCTCTATACTAGTTTACACTCCCATCAGCAATTCATGAATGTGTTTCTGCACACCCTTACCAACACAGTGAGTTACTGGTCTTTGGGATCTTTGCCAATCAGAAAGGCGGAAATGTATCCCAGTGTAATTATGACTTCCACGTCCCTTATTGTGACTTAGGTTGAGCATTTTTCATATACTAAGCACCACTTCTCATAGCACCTTAACAGCTTAATGTGTACAGAATAAAAAGTCAAGAAAGATTGCTTTTGATTTTTAAATTTAAAGAAATCCCCTATATTATTTTTAAAATCAGTAGCTCATGTAAGAACTACTGGTAAAACAACTTATAACTGGATTGTAAGAGGCAGGAACTAAGAAAAGGAGAAAGATATAGATATGTTTATTTCTAGAAGTATAATGTATAGAGGATACAGTCCTGTTTCAGAGAGGAAACAATTATGAACACAGCTTTTTAGGTTTCCTAAATTTATTTAGAAGCAAAAGCCAATTTTCTACAGTATAACTTTTAATATGCCAGCTAAGTATACATCAATTCTGAAAGTATTCCTAGAAGAGAACAGAGAAATCAGGACAGTTTTGCAAATTCAGATGGCTTGTAGGAAAATGGTTTTTTAATTATTATTTTAATAGGTTTGTATGTTAACATGTATTAGGGGAAAAATTATACATCAAGCCAGTAATATCATGGGTATTATTTAGAATGAAGTAAAATTCTAAGTATCAATTTAAAGAAAAAAATAGCAACCAAATAATAGTGGAATGGTATTCTCTAATGTGGCAAAAATCATTACTGTGGTACCTGAATGGCTGAAGCTTTGGAAGCAATGAACAGAGAAGGTTAAAAATGGAAGCACAAGAATAATTCAGGTTATAATTGACAGCCTCTAAAGGTGGAGAGGAGGGAAGGAAACTTTCTTAAAATAATATTATTTTATATTGACAATTCTTTAAATGTGAGTTTTCTTGCTGTGTTAACCAGAGTACAGTTTCATATGTTCTGATCACACTACAGATTATAATTTAATGTGTACTTTGTACTTCCTCTATGAAGAGAACCAAAAACCAGGTTATTTCTAAAGTATTTGAATATCAGGCCAGAATTCTTTAGAACAGATTTCATAGGACTTCCTCTTAAGTAAACAGGCTGCAAAGGGAATATAAGCCTGGTTGTTTAGATTCAAAGGCAGAGGAAACAAAGGCAGGCTATGTGGCTGTAGACTTTGGAGGCTTAAACAAAAACAAATAGGCTGAGTTTTATGTTCCAACTAAATCCAGAGACCCTGTGATCTAATTTCTCCTCAGTTCTTCTGAGTGGCACAGGTTCCTGAGCAAGTCATTCAGATTACAAACGTTGGATTGTACTGTTATGGCTTAAATTGTGACAGGGGTAACTGGCAATCTCAACACTGTAAAACCACAACAACTATAAGAAAAACAATAGTCATCGGCAGACAAATTTATAATGTTTTGACATGAAACCACAATAGAAAACTGAAATACATAAGGTTCTTTGGCATAGACCTCTCACTCTTCTGTACTGTCCATTACAGTAGCCACTAGTCATTTGTGGCTATTGAGCATTTGATACACGGCTAATGTGACCAAGGAGCTGAATGCTTCATTTTGCTTACTTTTAATTAATTAATTTCCATTTAAACAGCCATATTTCCATCATTGCAGAAAGACTTCATTGCACTGTTCTAGATCCTACGTTAGAACCATGACCCTTTTCCAATCCTCAAGGTCTTAAAAAGCATAGGTGGCACTCAGGGTCATATACACTAAACCAAGTTCTGCTAACTTCAGGGTCACAACAGACTTTGCCCTTTACTTTCTCTAAAGTTCCCTAAGCTAAAAACAAACAAATACATAAATAATTATCTGCCCTTAAGTGATGCAACACATATGGCTTCAGGGGTTTCACTGTATACAGAGTGATTTAACTCTCCTCTTGGGGACTGAAAAACCCAGGTGCCCTAAAGAAAAGACTACTAAAAACAATTACAGTTCATAAAACAAGAACAGCCTGACCTCTGGAGAGCCAGGTACAGAACATAAGCACTCTTCTTACTTTTCACCAAAACCTCAGCTAACAAATGTGAAGATTCTCAAAAGGTATTCTCTGGATAAAATATTTTTTAAAAAGAAGTTATGGTTATTCTAGAAAATTACACATTCCTGCTTTGAAGGAATAAGGTACACTGAAAAATCAAAATCCTTAATTCAATAACAACTAAATTACTGCTATTTTCCCTCTAAGAGAGGTTGACAGAAACCTCTTTCAATTTCATCCTTTCTCAGCTCTAATGCTTAGTCGTTGGATTGTTTTCCAGAGGGGATGGTAGAAGGAGCCAATCATTAAAAACTCCTACTCTAAAGTCATTTTGGGGGTTTACTCCCAAGCCTACATAGCTCTGGTCCAAGCCAAATACAGGGATGTCACATTTCTTTGGAAACCCAGCTTAACTCGAACCCAGGGTTTCTGAACAGCAGAACTGCTGACATTTGAGGTAGTCAGATAATTCTTTGTTGTAGGGGCTGTCCTGTGTGTTCAGGACATCCCTAGCCTCTATCTATTTGAAATCAGTAACAAGCCCCCAGTTGTGACAACCAAAAATATCTCCACACATTGCCAAACGTCCCCTGGGGAGCAAAATCACTCCAGATGCAAACCACTGGTCAAACTCAAGGGATAGTCTTGGTTATCTCAACCTTAATTCCTCATATTCATTTAATGCTCCTCCAAATCTTTGTGTATTGGGACTTTCTCTCACAATATAAGTTGGCAAATATTTACAGCACCTATAAGACAACATCAAAGGCTCCAGGAGATAAATAGAAAAGAGAGATTCTGTCCTTAACCTCCAGGATGTGTTTTGGGAGATGAGTACTTAAAGAACTGTAATAAAAGGCATCCAATTATATAATGTTTTAAGGCAGGGGTTCTTAACCTTTTTGGTTCCACAGACCCCTTTGCCAGTCAGGTGAAAAACCATAGACCCCTTACTAAGCCCACACTATACCATGTACTATTTAATAAATATATCACACCCACACCAGCACATCCCCACAAGAATAATGTTTCTTTGAATTTCAATTCAAGCTCAGTGACCCCTTGTTTAGAACCCCTTTTTTAAAGTGTTGACTTTTTTCTATGCTACTCTCATCTCACTAAACTGAAAACACCTTGAAGGCAAAGACCATAACCTGCTCTCAAGTACCTAATTAATGACCAATAAATATAAACCACTCTAATATCATCAAAACAATTTCATATAGACAGGAAAAACTCCAGAGCTAAAGTGTGTGTGTGTATATATATATATATATATATATATATATTTTTTTTTTTTTTTTTTTTTAAAGTACGGGATCGAGGGTTGAACCTGGGATCTTGTATATGGGAAGCCGGCACTCAACCACTGAGCCACATCGGTTTTCCTGAGTTGGTTTTGTCTGTTTTGCTTGTTGTTTGTTTTTCTTCTTTCAGAAGGCACAGGGAACCGAACCCAGGACCTCCCATGTGGGAGGCAGATACTCAACTGCTTGAGCCACATCTGCTCCCTATACTTTTCTTTCCCTGGAGAAAGATACACAAGCTAGGCTGTAAACTTAACCTCTCTTAGATGTAGTTTGCTCCTCTGTAAAATGGGGAGAAAATGATTGTTGACAGGATTAAATGAGATAATACAAGTAACCCCCACCCCCAGCATTTTTAGGCAGAGTTAGCATTCAATACATGTAAACAATCATTACTACTATTATCTTATTAGCGACAAACCCTACCTCAAGGGGAAAAGCTTGCTCTGAGCTGCAATTACAAACTCCTATATAACATAAAAAAAAATTAACTGTCACCCTGCTTTCTGAGGACAACAGAGAGGAAAATAACCATAAGCATTTCTTCCAATATCCTGGGAGAAAGAAGTGAATGCAAGAACCAGCTAGAAGTAAGGGAAAAAAAGGTAAAACACAGTCAGAGACAAATCCACTATCCTCCAGTATATTCCTGGAGTGGTTTTAAGACCTTTCTATTTTAAATGCTTGGGTATATTGCCAATAAGCACACACAGGGATCTAGAAGGCAAGTAAAAACGTGTGTAACTTATAAACAATGACAAATGAGGGGGACAGATGCTTAAGTGACATAAACCTTTCTGAGGGTTTGCTTAATCTTTTAAAAATTACATTTAGAATTTCTATTGCCATAATGTTAAATATGTACCATCAATTCTGAACTCAATACAAACATTTAAGAGTTTATAAGAAAATAATTTTTTTTGTTTTAAACTAACAAAATCATGGGAAAGAACGAGGTGATTCATAGGTGTGTATTGTTGTGTGTGTGTGTGTGTGTGTGTAAACTGAATAGCAACATTAGGGGGTGGGAGATATTTGGGAGAGAAGTAGAAGGTGGAAGAGGGGAAAGCCACAATTCTGGAAGATACACATTCAGAATCACCTCCTCTGGCAGCAGAGGGAAAATCTAGGTAATCCATAGTAATGGTTAACCCTAGTATAGTGTGTACCAAGGGCTAGGCAGCAAGTGCTTCATACATAGTACCTCCTGTAATCCTTCCAACAATTTGTATGAGGCAGGTTCTATTCGTATCCACATTTTACAGATGAGAAGATTGAGACACAGAGAATTAAGTGACTTGCCCTCGGTAATGCAAGGATCCAGAATTTTAGAGAGGCTCCACAGAAGCCAGAGACGTTGGCTCCACAGAAGCTGCTCAACTGCTATAATTTATGGTATCTATTTTAACTTCAGATCTGGAAACTTAATTTATATTTGCTACTTAGTATGAACGGTTCTCTCCCCGCTGGCTTTTTTCAAAAGGCATCCCTTTGCCTTTCCAACCTGGTCCGGGCAGAATGGCTCCCACACGGAAGGGTGGCCAGAAGGGTGGTTCTGCCATCAAGGAAGTGATGACCATCAACATTCACAAGTGCATCCATGAAGAGTGGGCTTTAGGAAGCCTCCCCTTGGGCACTCAGAAAGACCTAGAAATTTGCCATGAAGGAGGAGGAAACACCAGATGTGCATACTGATGCCAGGTTCAGCAAAGCTGCCCAGGCCAAAAGAATAAAGAATGTCCCATACAGTTTCCATGTACAGTTGTCCAGTAAAGGTAATGAAGATGAAGATTTACCAAAGAGCTACACATTAGTTACCTGTGTATTTGTCACCACCTTCAAAACCTAGTCAATGTGGATGAAAACAGCTGATTATCAAATAAAATAAAGACATCCCTTTACGTTTCATTGCGTGTGGTGATCATAAGGAGGCCTGAAAGGGAAAGTGTGGTAGATGGGCTCTTTCTTTCATCTTTGGTCACTGAAGTAATCCACACGGAGTAAATTGTAGGGGTAGAAATGGAGACGACGTCCTGAACAAGAGGAGCGTCCTGAAGAAAGAGGGAGGTCTCAGAAGTTCCTACTTTCAGCCTCTACTTCCTGCCTTTGCTTTGCTGTTCATCCAATTGTTTCTCATCTCTCCCATTCTAAGGAATGGAGAGGATGGAGGCGAGGTGAAGAGGCCTGGGTGCACTGAGGCTAGAGCGAAGTAGGGTTCTGGACGGAGGAAGGTGAGGCTGCCGACCCGGACGGGGGCAGAGACCTGCGCGGAGAGGCTGGGGCAGGGGACAGTGGTGGAGATCGGGATGGGGAGCCAGAAACAAGGGTTGGCGAACTCAGTGGGGTTCGGTGGCTGCCAAGGGGTGATCGGCGGACGGAGGTGGGATCCGAACCCGGGCTGAGGCTGAAGCGCAGTCAGGGGCAGAGCAACCCTGTCACTACAGTCTGGCCAGATGTGAGAAAGGAAGCGGGGCAGGAACCAAGATATTTCGAAACAGGAGTAGAAAATAACTCGAGCGAAGCGCAGGGCCCGAGTGGTGGCAGCGGCGGGGCCAAGGAGTGACGCTCCCGGGGCAGTGGGACCCCGGCAGGAGCTAAGACAAGGGCTCCGTGCGCCAAGGGGCTGCCGAGGGGGTCCGCTCCGCCGCGTAGCCTGGGGCAGAGCGCGGCCGAGCCTCGCACCGAGATGAGGGGCACTGAGGCCGCCGGCGCCCACCTGCCGGCGAGCCGGCCTTGCGTACCTGAGGCGGCCGCTTGGCTCCCTTCCTCTCCCGGGCCGTCCCCGACGCCGCCCGCCGACCCTCCGAGGGCTGCTGGGCTCCAAGAGCCCTGCCCGTCAGCCGCCAGCTGGTCCGACATCTGCAGCGGGCGCCCGAGCTTCTCCGCCGCCAGCCGTGAGTGGCTCCGGAAACAGCCGAAGGCCGAGTGAGCGCGGCGGCGGCGCGCCGGGAAAAGCCGAGAAGAGCTCGCCGGCCGGAAGGTGCGGCTGCCGGCCAAGCGCGCTGGCCGGGAGCGGTGACTGGGCCTTCGGCCAGGGTAGGTTGGTGGCGCGGACGTGAGAAGGGTTACTGCGGACTTTTGATCGCAGATTTTTAAAGTCAGGGCTTGAAAGAGCAAATAAAACCTGGGGCAGATTCAGGAAGACACTTCCGGAAATCGTGGTATCCATAGAGACGCTATCGGAAATTGAAGTTGCTAGGAGGCCTGGGCGCGTCTGCTAAACAGCGTAATGGCGGATGTCCCAGAAGATTACCATTCGGAACCGGATGAAGATGAGGACCCCAGGCCTGTGAGACCTGCACTGTCTGAACATCCTAAATTGAATGAAGATGCCCAACCAGACACCACTGCAGAGTCAGACCCGGAACTACCCGAAGTGATTGACCAAGAGCCACAGCCAGAGACTGAGGAAGAGCATTTCAAAGAGGGACCATCAGGGGAAGCTAACAACGTGCAGCTAAAACCAGCCAGGTCGAACGAGGAAGAAATTTTCAGTGAGTCTGAAATAGACTTATCTAGGAGGACCGAGCCAGAGATTCTCCAAGAGGTAAAGCAGGCGACATCCCGAGAAATGGGAGGAGAGCTTTTAAGAGATTTGGAAATTCCTATGGATGAAATGCCTGAGGAGCCAGATTTATTGCTACCTGAGGAGGTCAAACGAGATGTTACAGAGGATTTACTTATAGACTCAGCTAAGGAAATGGATCTGGAGCTACCAAAGGAAACCAAGCCTGAGGTTCCAGGGGACACGCTCAGTGAGACAAGATTGGATTTAGAGGAGACTGAACTAGAGGCTCCAGGAGAATTACTTAGAGAGCAAAATGAGGAGACAGATCTAGAGCCTCTAGAGCAGACCAAACCAGAATTTCCAAGTGAGAAACCAAAAAAGTCAGTTGAAGAATCAGATCTACAGCCACCAGAGATTCCAGAAGAGACTCAAAGAAAGTTAACTGAGGAAAAAGGGACAGAGCCACCTAAGCAGACTAAACCAGAGTTTTCAGACCAGAGACCAAGAAAGTCTGCTGAGGAAACAAGTTTAGAAACTCCAGAAGAGGCTAAACCAGAGGATCCAGAGGAGATTCAAAGGAAGTTAACTGAGGAGAAAGGGACAGAGCCACCTGAGCAGACTAAACCAGAGTTTTCAGACCAGAAATTAAGAAAGTCCACTGAAGAGGTAACTCTAGAGCCTCCTGGAGAGACTAAACCAGAAGTTCCAGAGGAGATGCAAAAGAAGTCACCTGAAGAGATAGAGACAGAGCCACCCAAGCTGACTAAATCAGAGTTTCCATATCAGAAACCAAGAAAGTCTGCTGAGCAGATGCAGAGAGAGTCAATTGAGGAGGGAATTCCAGAGCCTTTAGAGGAGATCAAATCAGAATTTCTTAAGGAAGAATTTAAAAAAACAATTGAGGAAACCAGTCTAGAGCCACAAGGAAATACCAAATTGGGAAGACCAAGAAGAAAGTCAGATGAGAAAGAAATTCAAGAGCTACCAGAGAACATGAAACCAGCATATCAAAAAGAGGAGTCAAGAAAATCATCTGAGGAGCCAGGACTAGTATCACTGCAGAAGTCCAAAACAGAGGAAACACTAAGAGACTCAACTGAGGAAAAAGATCCAAAGCCACCAGAGCAGACTAAACCAGAGTTTCCAACTGAGGAAGCAGGTCATATGACACCACAGGAGATCAAACCAGAGGCTCAAGAGAAGACACTAACAGAGTTAACTGCAGAGAAAAGTCTAGAGTTACCAGATAAAGCCAAACCACTATTTAGAAGAGAGACACATTTAGAATCTTCCAAGGAAGATGGACAAGAACCAATCAAATTTAAGTATTCTGTAGTAGTGGATGAGCTAGAGCACCCCAAATATCAAACAGTAAAAGAAACTGAAGAAGTTAAAGACTCTCCTTTAGGGTCCCCTGGAGAAAGTGAAATGGAACTAACAGAAATAGATTACGAGTTTTCTGAAAAATTCCAAAAGCTAAATGATATCTCTAAAACCATCTCAAACTCACATCCCTCAGGGATTCAAAGGGATTTAAGGAAGTCCTTTAGTGGAGAGAAAATTGTAGATTTGTACCAAGAGGAGAAAGAACTAGTACCTGAAGTTAAAGAAACCAAGCCAAAAAAAATTGAGCAATTTGCGTATCTTAAATGGAGCCCAGAAGAGGTTGCAGAGTGGATTAGTCGGCTAGGCTTCCCTCAGTACAAGGTATACAAAAATAACTTTTTGAAATCACCTTCTCATCCTCTTCTACCTCTTAATCCTCTACCATGTCCTGAGCTTTTGCCTTCTCTTCACTAAGCGTAGATAAGCCCTGAACTGTGGTAGGGGTAACTTCGATTTTTACTTTGGCCTTTTTATTTTACACTGATGTATATTTGCATTTTGAGAGTGGAGGGGAGAGTCACGTTTTTTTTTATTCCTGTTCATCCCTGTGATTACACTTTTCTCTGCAATCCAACTTTCTGCTATTTTGTCAAGTTGTTTTAGTAGCAGCTCCCTTACCTTGAACTTGTACTATTTAGAGTGCCTGCCTCAGATATGTCATGTGTCTCATGAGCACCTAAGAGTAGTAATAATTTAAGTAGCCAGTTAACCTAAAATAGTATTTATTAAAAAGATAGGGTTGGGAAGCGGCTGTGGCTCAATCAGTAGGGCTCCCGTTTACCATATGGGAGGCCCCGGGTTCGGTTCCCCGGGCCTCTTGGTGAAGGCAAGCCCGCCCGCACGGCGTGGTTAGCTGACCCAGCGAGCACAAGCAGCAAGGGGGGGATAAATGAATAAATAAAATCTTTAAAAAAAAAAAAAAAAAAAGATAGGGTAATCTCTTATTTCACTGATGCCAAATCGTTTTTAGGCAACTATAAAACAACACAAGAATTGAAATATTTTATCCCCCCTTTACTTAAAAAGGTAATTGAGGGGAAGCGGCTGTGGCTCAATCAGTAGGGCTCCCGTTTACCATATGGGAGGCCCCGGGTTCGGTTCCCGGGGCCTCCTGGTGAAGGCAAGCCTGCCCGCATGGCGTGGTTAGCTGACCCAGCGAGCACAAGCAGCAAGGGGGGGATAAATGAATAAATAAATAAATAAATATCTTTATAAAAAAAAAAAAAAAGGTAATTGAGGCATGAAGAAGCACTGGTTGTAACCTGCCAAAAAATTTGAAGAGCAGCATGAAATTTAATCAGGATCTTAGATGGAAAAATGTGGTATTGTTAGTGTAAAAAATAAAATTTTAAAAATTTCTCAGTATAGAACTGAAAACAAACATGGTTTCTTTAAAAAAAATTTTTTTTTCCTGCTCTTTGCAGTACATCTTTCGAGTGATGTTCTTGTTGTACTGACAGGAGTGTTTTACCACAAATTTCATCAGTGGCCAGAAACTCATCCATGTAAACTGCTCCAACCTCCCTCAGATGGGGATAACAGATTTTGAGGACATGAAGGTGAGTCGTGTAGAGAGCACTCTAACAAACTCATCCTCCTTTTCTTCCAGCCTGGCTTCCTATTTCTCTCAGTGGTGTCATCAGGTTCCCAGTCGCCCAGGCTAACAGTGGTTGCTCCCCCTCTCTCCTTTGGTCCCCACAAAGATCCCAAGATCCTTTTGTGCTTATGCTACCTTTTCTCCAATCCCATTTTTTCAGACCTTTATTACCTCAGACTGAGAACACTGCAGCAGCTTCTTGCTTTTAGTCTCTCACCATGGACCCTTTGGATTCAAGACCCTGCTATCACCTTCCACTGTGTATTTCATACCCCTACTCAGAAACCTTTACCAGATCCCTCTTGCTCACATGATAGTCTCAACTCCTTAACTTAGCATTGAAGGCCCTCCACAATTTTTCCTAACCAACATTCACTCTCCTATCACTTCTCTTCATGAATCTTGTGTTTCAGCCTATCAGGCCTAAGTCACGCTCCTCTGCCTGCATCTTTGCTCAGTTCTGCCCTCCCCTGTATTACTTAAATGGATCTTAATCATCCTTCAGGGCCCAGCTGAATTCTTATTTCCCTATGAAGTATTTCCTGACTTTCCCAGCCAACAGCTCAAGCTCTCATAACATTTTATGTCTCTAACATCCATATGGCACTTGTATAACATCATATGTATTTTGCCTGCTGTTTTAGTTTCCCTGCTGCCAAAACAAATACCATACAATGAGTTGCCTTAAAATGATGGGAATTTATTGCCTCAGGGTTTTTAGGTTAACAGAAGTCCAAAATCCAGGCATCAGGAAGGCGATGCTTTCTCCCCGAAGACTGTGGCATTCTGGGGCTGGCCGGCAGGCAGTCTTTGGGGTTCCTTGATTTTTCTGTCACGTGGCAGTGCACATGGTGGCATCTTCCCCTTTGGCTCCCAGGTTCTGTTGACTTCTAGCTTCCAGCTGCACCCATAGCTCTTTCTTCTGTGTCCAGTTTATTTTTTGCTTATAAGGACTTCGGCCATATTGGATTAAGGCCTACTGTCCTTCATTTGGGGCACAGCTTAACTAATATCTTCAAAGGTTCTATTTACAAATGGGTTTACACCCACAGGACCAGAGGTTGGAACCGGACTATACCTTTTGTCAATGACATGGTTCAATTCCCAACATGTGCTTTGCTACTTAACTTTGAAACAAGGTACATTAACCTCTCTGAGCCTTAGTTTCCTAAGATTTCTCCAGCACCAGTAGTCCATGGTTATGCTTCTTTGCATAATGGTACCCTCCATTTGTAGTGTTTAACAGTTTACAAAGCTTCAAATACATAATCTCACTTGTAACCTTTCCTTTAGCATCCCCACCCCAAACATACCAGTGTTTTCACTCAGTACAGTCCTGACTGAACATTGAATCTTTTAAATTCTAGTAGCTATCCTCTGCTGAGGATATTTCACTTGGTCCCCATTTTACAAAAGAGAAGACCAAGGCTCAGAGAGGTGAAGCAACAAACAAAGATCATTCAGCTAGTAAGTTTGAGAGCTAGGATTTTTTTTTAAAATCCTGTTCTCTGTGACTTCCCAGTCCATGATCTATTTAAACCACTATACTATATTGCCTCTCTGAATGAATATTTTGTAACCATGAAGCCTCCAAATACACAATGTGGTAAAGACAACTTATTACAAGTTGATATATCCAAGCACACCCTTGCAAAGCTACCAAGTGCTGCCAGATAAATAACTTACTCTTTTTATGTTCAAAGATGATAGAACTGTGTTTATGAGCTCTAAGTTACACTTAGGTATAGTGTACTGAATTTTCTACACAGAAATAAGGAACTGAATTAGCAAAAAAGTAACTTGTAATCCAAATTCCTGAAACATTTAAGTACTGGGAATTTCAGCTTTTTATCATGAGAAAGCTCATTATCAAGAGCCTGCAGACTCATTTTGCTTTCTTGACTTTCTGATTCCAAAGTACAATATCAGCATGTAGTAATAAAAATTCATAATATGCTTTTCCTAATCTTGTAAGAAACAAGAAGGCCTTAGAAGTCTTCTGAAATCCGTAAGAGTAAACAGTGAACCCTGTGGTCTATCCTTATAAGTTTGAATAAACAGACTTTGGAATACTTATTACCAATGTCATCAGACAAATGTGGCTTCCTTGAGGTCACTAGAATAACATAAAGATGAAGACATTATAGGTGGGAAGCGGCTGTGGCTCAATCAGTAGGGCTCCCGTTTACCATATGGGAGGCCCGGTTCGGTTCCCGGGGCCTCCTGGTGAAGGCAGGCCCACCCACACGGCGTGGTTGGCTGACCCGGCGAGCACAAGCAGCAAGGGGGGGACAAATGAATAAATAAATAAAATCTTAAAAAAAAAAAAAAAAAAAAAAAAAAGACATTATAGGTATGTCAGACCAACTTTTCTTCATACATAGATCCACATCAGAAAGTTATGTTACACAAGCACATTCCAAGAGATCGTACATGAGCATGTGTGTGCCATAGTTACCTTCCTTACTGATGTACTAAGCACTTTTAATCCCAACATTGTAATTAGTACTTAGTACATCACAATTAATCCCATAACACTTAAACAGTATCATTCTCTATTTCATGTTTAATTCCCCTGTTTCATCATTCATGGACTTTGGGAGAGTGGGAGAAATGGGGAAAGAACAGGTTGCTTGAGTACAGTATTCAGGACATTTTGCTAAGAATTGGAATCACATCTCCACTATGCACCCCCTTTACAAGCCTTGCAGTTAATTTTTGGCCAGTTTCTATTATCTTCAAATCTTCCTTTTATTTCCTTAATTGTAGAGTTACTCATGTGTCACCTGCACAAATAACTAACATTCCTCTTTGCTCATACTGCAACGTACTAAGATGACTAAAGAAGAACAAAATGTGTTGGTGAGACTGATTAGTGCAGGAAGAAAGCACTAATTCCTATTCTCAACTGGCAAAAGGCATTCTTGAGACCACTATCCCTATTTTCCCATTTGTAGTGATAATTTTCTTGGTAAAAAGGGGGAGAAAAAGTCAGACCCTTATTCCAGGGACAAGATAAAATTGTACTTGACTTCAGCTTTTTCTTTTAGAAAATTTTTCTCAAGATATTTTAATATTCATTCCATCTCTGCCAATTTTCAAGTGAAAAAAAAAATAAATGATTAGAAGAACATGCTGCTCTGTATGCATGACTTTACATTATAGAACATAGCCTTATCAGCTTTAAAATATCCCAGCAATTTTAAATTTTACTACACTTACCTTATTGTAAGCTATTTAAATAGCACAAATTCACAACATGCCAGTAATTATCACTAGACAAAAATCTTTTTTCCTTTTTTTTTTAACTTTAAATTTTCAAATAATTTTAGCTCTACAGAAGAGTTGCAAAGATAATACAGAGAGTCCCCTTGTACTCTTTTTTTTTTTTTTTTTTTTTTTTTTCTTTTAGGAGGTACTGGGGATTGAACCCAGGACCTTGTACATGGGAAGCAGGCGCTCAACCACTGAGCTACATATGCTCCCCTCTTTTTTTATATATATAAATTTTATTGTGGTAACATATATACAACTTAAAATTTCCTATTTTAACTACTTTCAAGTGTACAATTCTGTGGTATTAAGTACATTTTTTTTTTAAAGATTTTATTTATTTATTCATTTATCCCCCCCTTGCTGCTTGTGCTCGCTGGGTCAGCTAACCACGCCATGCGGGCGGGCTTGCCTTCACCAGGAGGCCCCGGGAACCGAACCCGGGGCCTCCCATATGGTAAACGGGAGCCCTACTGATTGAGCCACAGCCACTTCCCTTAAGTACATTCTTAATGTTGTGTTACCATCACCACTATCTGTTACCAAAACTTCTTCATCACCCCAATCTCATATACTCTTAACCCAGCTTCCCCTAATGTAAACACTTACATAACCATGGTACATTTTTTTAACTAAGAAATTAACATGGATACATTATTAAATAAACTACAGACTTTGTTAAGATTTACCCCATTTTTCTACCAATGTTCTTTTTTTGCTCCGGTATTCAATCCAGGAGACTACATTGCATTTAGCCATTATGTTTTCTTGGTGTCCACCAATATGTGACAGTTTCTTACTTTTTCCTTCTGTTTCATGACCTTAACATTTTTGATGAGTAGTGGTCAGGCATTTTGTAGATGTCCCTCAATTTTAAGTTGTCTAGAGTTTTCCATGATTAGACTGAGGTTATAGATTTGGGAAAAGACTATCACAGAAATGATGAACCCTTTTCATCACATCAAACGGGTTATACAATATCAACATGACTTATTATTGGAGATGTTAACCTTTTGTTTACTCAAAAGGTTTATTTTGTTTTTTGTTTTTTTAAAACAATTCATTGAAGTATATCATTCATACATGAACACACATAAACTACAAGTGTTCAGTAAACATCGTGAACTTATAAAACAAACATGCATAACATCATGCAGGGCTCCCACACATCACCCCCCCACAAACACCCTGCAGTGTTGTGAAACATTTGTTAACAAATCATGAAAGAGCATCGTCAAAGTATTCCTACTAACTATAGTCCGTATCTTCCTCCCCTATACATTTTTTTAAAGGATTTATTTATTTACTTTTATCCATTTTTACCCTCCCTCCCCCGTTTTTGCTGTTTCTGTGTCCATTCGCTGGGCAACTCTCTGTGTCTGTTTCCTGCCCTCTCTTCTCATCCTTCTCCTGTCTTCACTGGGATTCGCTCCCCGGAATCTCTGATATGGGAGAGAGGCGTCCTACTACCTGTGCCACCTTAGTTCCTGGCTTTTCGGTGCATCTCATTTTGGCTCTCCCTTGTGTCACTCTCCTGTTATAGCATCATCTTGCTATGTGGTTCACGGGGCCTGGCGGCGTACCCATGCACGGGGCCTGGTGGCCCACACGTATTCTATATTTTTCTTTTTTTATTTTTACTGGGAGGTCCTGGGGATCGAACCCAGGTCCCTCCATAAGGGAGATGGACGCCCAGCCACCTGAGCCACATCTGTCCCCCTGCTGTATCTCTTAAGATTGACTATAAATGCCCAAAGTTACAGTCTTTTCCCATACAGGATGGTCATATAATAAATTTAGTTTATCACCAGCATTCTAAAAAACCAGACCTAGGGAGAAAAACTAGGTCTGGGGACACATGCATGCTTTCTAATATAGCAAATGTTTAGCCTACCCTGATTATCACAAAATCAGGACAGCGAGAATATTTGCATGAGATGTTAACCTTGATCAGTTAGTTAAGGTGGTGCTTGCCACATTTCTCCACTGTAAAGTTGCTGTGTTTCCCTTTTCATATGTTGTTCATTAGAAGTGAGTTTTTAATTTCAGCACACATTCAAGGAGAGGGGAATTAAGCTCCACCTCATGAAGGAAGGAGTATGAAAGAGTTTGTAGATATATGTTAAAATTACCACAGTAGGGAAGCAGATGTAGCTCAGTGGTTGAGCACCTGCCTCCCACATACAAGGTCCCAGGTTCAATCCCCAGTACCTCCTAAAAAAAAAAAATTACCACAGTAATAAATATTTTGCAAATATCCTGTTACTCCTTAAAGTTTTGCCCACTAATTTTAGCATTCATCAGTGGATCTTGCCTGTAGCAATCATTACTATGTTCTTGTAATGATTATTTTCTATTTCCCTCATTACTTCTATGTTTAATTAGAACTCTTCTGTAAGGAACTCTTCTGTTTAGTTGTTCCTTATCCCCCATTTTTAATTTATTTAGTCATAGGTTTATATCAGTATGGACTCATGGATATTTGTTTTATTCTTGGGCTAAAAACCCAGTATTATTATTTATTTATTTTGTGGCTCAAATTGTTCTGTCTTTGACCATTGGGAGCCCTTTTAAGTTGGCTCCTGCATCCTTTTGACATGCTCCCCCCCCCTTTTTTTTTAGCACCTCCTTTCTGACAAGTTACTTCAAGTTCATCTTGTATTTTACTTGCTGCAACCCTAGAGTCAACCCTTTCTCAAAGGAGCTACGGTTGCTTTTATTGGAGAATGGTATTTAGAAACCAAGATATGGGCACTAAGTGTGCTTTTGCTACTGGGATATCACTGCTTCTAGGCACTCTCAGCAGAAAGATCTAGGTAATAAATGCACATATAATAACTAATATGTACACAAATATCTATACTTCTGTATATATTTAGCCATAAATATTAAAATAATTATGAGTTCATACTGGTAGCTAAGACCAATCTAGCACCACACTTGCTTATTTATAACTTCTTTCTCTGACAGTGAGAAACCTGACTCTAATTATCTATAATATATGTATCCCTATGAGAAACAAATTTGCCACATAGAGTACAGTGTTTTTGTACAGTTCTTTTTGTCTTTAGCCTTACAGTATCTACACAAAACATTGTTTTCCATATTTAGGTCAGCTCCTTTCTTCCCTCCCCCTCCAGTGAGATTGTCTTACTTTTAATACAGTTAGATTCTTCTGTCAATCAGCCTATATTCCATCCTGGGTTTGCTAACATCTTTTTTTTTTTTTTTTCATACAGTAAAAGTCACTCTTTGTGGAGTACAGTTCTGTGCGTTTTGACAAATGCATAGGTTTATGTATCTACCACCACAATACCATACCAAACATCCCATCACCCTAAAAATTCATTTTTGTGGCCTTTTTTTTAAAAAAGATTTTATTTATTTATTCATTTATCCCCCCCTTGCTGCTTGTGCTCGCTGGGTCAGCTAACCACGCCGTGCGGGCGGGCCTGCCTTCACCAGGAGGCCCCGGGAACCGAACCCGGGGCCTCCCACATGGTAAACGGGAGCCCTACTGATTGAGCCACAGCCGCTTCCCAATATGTAACATTTTTGGTCTGGCTTTGTTCCCATAGTGAAATGCATTTAAGAGTAATCCATGGGGAAGCAGATGTAGCTCAAATGTTTGGGCTCCCACCTACCACATGGGAGGTCCTGGGTTCGGTTCCTGGTGCCTCCTGGAGAAGACAAGCAAGACAGTGAGCCAGCGGGATAGGCTGGCATGGCAAGCTGATGCAACAAGATGATGCAACAAGGTGACACAAAGAGGAAACACATGGGGGGCAGATGTGGCTCAAATGGTTGAGCATCCGTCTGCCATATGGAGGGACCTGGGTTCGATCCCGGTAAAATAAAAAAATTAAAAAAAAAAAAAAAAAAAAAAAAAATATATATATATATATATATAGAGAGAGAGAGAGAGAGAGAGAGAGAAGGCGCATGGGCTGCCAGGCTCTGTGTTCCGGTGAGCCACCAGGCACTGGGAGCCATGCAGCAAGATGATGACGTAACAGGAGAGAGACGCAGGGGAGAGACAAGACGAGATGCTCTGAAAGCTCCGAAAACCAGGAACCGAGGTGGCGCAAGTGGCAGAACACCTCTCTCCTACATCTGAGGTCTTCAGGATCGAATCCTGGTGAAGCCTGGAGGAGAAGGCTAAGAAGAGAGGGCAGGAAACAGAGACAGAGAATTGCCCAGCAAATGAACACAAAACAGCAAATGGGGAAGTAGGGTGGTTTAAAATGGATAAACTAAATAAATAAATATTTTTAAAAAAAGAAAACACAATGAGACACACAACAAAGCAGGGAATGGAGGTGGCTCAAGCAATTGAGCACCTCTCTCCCACATACCAGTGCCTCCTAAAGAAAGGATGAGCAGACACAGAGAGAGCACACAGCGAGTGGACATAGAGAGCAGATAGCAGAAAAAAAAAAAAAAGAAAAAGTAACCATGGTCCGTGAATCAACAAGCAGATTTTAAGGTGACTATACATCTGCTTTTATAGTGGTGTCATGGGTGATTCATATTTGAGCCACCAGTATGTCTTTAAGTTAATGTAAATTACAGGTTCCAATTATGCAAATATGAATAGTTATATCGATAATGATGAAATAAAACCATCAGTAATTTATAAATAAAAGAACAGCCTTTGAAAACCATGATCAACACAAGACACGATGATGATAATAATAGAATCTTATTGAAAAGTATAGGCATTCCATAAATCTACTTGAGGTCATGTGCAGTATGTTCTCTGCAGTGATGCAAAGCATTGAATATGGACCACCTTCTTGGAATGTGGAATTAAGAATCCTTAGAAAACTCTAATAATGTGGTATGATGGTTTGAAGCTGTATGTACCCCCCAGAAAAATATGTTCTTAAATCTAATGCATTCCTTTGGGTGTTAACCCATTGTAAGTAGGACCTTTTGAAGAGGTTACTTTGTCTTCAGTTAAGGTGTGTACCACCTTAATCTGGATGGGTCATAAGCCTTCCTTTATAAGAGAATGAAATTTGGACAGAGGAAAAAACAGAGAATCAAGAAGCTGAAATTAACAAAATCCAGAAGAGAAGGGAGAGACCAGCAGACACCGTCACGTGTCTTGCTATATGATAGAGGAACCAAGAATCGCCAACAGCCAGTCTTTGGGAAGAAAGCATCACCTTGATGATGCCTTGATTTGGACATTTTCCCAGCCCCAACCCATGAGTGAATAAATTCCCATGGTTTAGCCCAATTCATTTCATATTTGCTTTGAGTAGCCTAGGAAACTAAAACGTGGTGATTCATGAATACCTTTTAAAAATAATCCTTATAACTCAAGTAAGTTTCTAGTAAGTTCTAAGTCTTAGGCAAAAATAAAGTCTGTTGCTTTTTATTTGTTTTATCAGAACTAAAGAACTTGTAGTTTTATAGATCAATTTATGACCCATCAGAGGATCCTTATGGCCCATTGATGAATTTCAGACATGATTTTTTTTTTTTTTTTTTTTTTTTTTTTTACCGGGAGGTCCCGGGGATCGAACCCGGGTCCCTCCATATGGGAGACGGACGCCCAACCAGTTGAGCCACATCCGACCCCTAGACATGATTTTAAGAATCAATAAATTAGAGGAGGGATGGTTAGATTATATATATATATATTTTTTTTTTTCTTTTTAAGATTTTTTATTTATTTTATGTTTATTTCTCCCCACCCCCTCATAGTTTGCATTTGCTGTGTCTGTCCGTCTTCCTTGTTTCTTTGGGAGGCACAGGGAATTGAACCCAGGACCTCCAATGTGGGAGGAAGGTGCCTAATCGCTTGAGCCACCTCCGTTCCCTGTTTTGTTTTCTCTCATATTTTTCTTCTTTGTGTCTCTTATTGTGTTATCTTGCTGCATTGGCTCGCCATGTCTGCCCGTCGCGCCAGCTCGCTGTCTTGCTTGTGTTCTTTAGATGCACTGGGAACTTCCGCTCCCTGCTTCATTGTGTCTCTCATTATGGTTTTCTTCTTGTGTCTCTTGTTGCATCATCTTGTTGCGTCATCTTGCCGCGCCTGCCTGTTGAGCCTGCTTGCTGTCTTCTTTTGGAGGCATAAGGAACTGAACCAGGGACCTTCCATGTGGTAGGCGGGAGCCCAATTGCTTGAGCCACATCTGCTTCCCCAAATTATATTTCTTGATTCTAATGTGACTCTTCTACATGTAACCTGTAGTTTTGTAGAACTTTTAATTTCTCCATTACAGTGTTATGTTAAACAGTACCGGACTCTCTCGGCCTACAGTAGGCACATAGGTTTTTTGTTTGTTTGTTTTTTGTTTTGTTTTTGGTTTTTTTTTGTTTTTTACCGGGAGGTACCGGGGATCGAACCCTGGTCTCTCCATATGGTAGACGGACGCTGAACCTCTCAAGCCACATCCATTTCCCCATAGGTTTTTTATAATAGAGAATATAGATGTGACTACAAGATACCTCCCTGTGAACCTCAGGGAATTTGTGAAATAACTTCTTTGAATCAGGGGCTTTCTAAAGGAGAGTCAGGGAAGAGGGTACATCTTAACATACTGACCAAACAAGGTGCTCAATGTAGCAGCATCAATTACAAATGAGAACTCTTAAAAGTGAGCTGTAATAATTTGGATCTCAACTTTGGATCTCAACTTTTATAAACCCCAATTGCTAGGGACCTTAATTAGTATTCCCAATTGGAGTGCCAGGCAATGTTGTAGACTCTATCTTTCACCCACAAAATATCTCTTAGAATCTTAACAAAACCATGAAATTCATGTAAGATGTGAGAAGAAAGGTATCTTGCCTATCTAAAATCCATTTCTAGTGGGCAGCTTTGCATTAGGTTTAGAACTGATTGTGGCATGAATTTTAGAGTCTTATAACTATACCCAGCAGCTTTAATTAAGAAAAAAAAAAAAAAAAAAAATGCCACATAACCCATCAGCTGTGTTCTAGCAGCAGTTTTACACATTCTCATCCAGATACAGAAGGTGAATTCAAATAACAATGTTAAAACTGATCTATGATTAAAACTAGAATTTGAAAAGGCAATAGGCAGTAAGAACTTAAGATATCAAGTGGCATGGTGCTCAGTGAATACAAATTATGTATTAAAGACACTGAAAATGGCTAAAATATTTTAAAGAATTTACAAGTATAGGTACAATAAAACAGCTTGAATTTAATATCTGCTTTTTAATGTTTTGGATTTACTTTTTAGTCAAGCAAATTGAGTAACTTTTTGGGTAATGATTTTAATTTTTTTTTTTTTTTTTTTTTAGTTGCAAATTAACTGAGCTCCTTAGAGACAAGTAATTTATTAACTTTCCCAGGGATAGTCATGGCTCCTAATCTGAACATATTATCTGTTCTTATGGTTGGTCAGATCGCTCAGCTAAAAGAAAGAAATGAAGCCATCAATGGGAATCAGAAGCAAGGGTCTAGAAATATCTGTAAGTGGTGCTTTAAGAAAGATAATAAATCCTGAAATTTCTTTTAAGAATTTTGTTTTGGTAAGGTCTGGAGAGTAAGCCTTTGAAAGTGTTATTTCATTATTTTATTTTCCCATAGAAATAACTTGAAGTTAGCATTCAAGAGAAACAAAGTAAAATTCCTTTGATTTAGCTGCACTTTCAGATTAAACCCACTTAAAAATTATCCTTGCATTGCAGGTAATTTCTCGGCATACACGGGAGCTACTGGGAATTGAAGAGCCCTTATTCAAACGCAGCATCATCCTTCCCTACCGGGACAATATGGGTTTATTTTTAGAGCAAAAAGGTCATACTGGGGTAAAATCTGATGCCTTAACCTTATCTGGATTTGTCCAAGCAGCAGGATTACAGGATTATGCTCTAGAAATAACTTCTCCTGAAAAGAATAAGGCATTACATTGCACTGAACCATAGGGGAAAGCCATTTCACTTAGCCTGAAAGACCAAACTAAACTACTTTGGAGAAGAAATGTGGTCTTCTTTGGTGTTTCTTTTTCTCCTTTTCATTAAGGACTCATAACAGTTGGCTTCATTCCTACTTCTACCATTGACTCACAGCATCTTCCCTTATTTGTGTTTCAGTTTAGCCCTTCATTAGAACAAAGGTAGCAATACTTAGGGAGTTGTAAGAATTCCTGTACTGTGAGGTTGACTGGTGTCAGTTATGGGAGGGAGGGAAAGAAATGAGGATAATTCTTCTTTTTTTTTTTAGGAGGTACTGGGGATTGAACCCAGGACCTCATACATGGGAAGCAGGCACTTAACCATTTGAGCTACATCTGCTCCTGGGAACATCTTTAAATCAGATAGTACCAGAACAGTCATATTTAGCTAAAATAAATATGAAATGAGTAATAATTCAGTTAAGATAGTTTACCATACATTTTATACTATTTCTCTATCAAAAATGGTAGGTAAAACAAGCTGTATTATTTTCCAGGTATGTACTGCTACAGGAAAAGAAGCTGCAGCGTGTAATTGTCTAATGATATAACTTCTTGAATTTAGCTTAAAAAGAGAAATAATTTGTATTAACCAGGTCTTCTTGAGGAAGCAACTTACTTAAATGGGTTAGGTTGTTTATTGTCTCTGGTTGCTTCCTATAGCCAAACACGCCCAAATAAACGGAAGTAAAGAACCTCTTGTTTTATTCCATATTTTAAAGAGCCATCTGGAAAAAGAATTAAAGAAAGGGGGGAAAAAAAAAAAAAGAAGAGCCATCTGTACAGTTTTCTAATTCTTTAGTGCTGAATTTGTAGCAAATATGTGGCACATACAATACAGTCACGTGACTCCCACCACCAATCAAGACGGTCAGGGCATGCCCATTTTAGAGTTAACCTGTGACAGAGAAAACATCTCGTTCCTGGGGTCTGTTTTCTTGCTGGGATAAAGAGCCAGTGGAAACCACCTGCTGTTCTTTGGTTTGAGAGAAGCCAAATGTAGCACAGTATAGATGGGTAAGGTGGTCCTGTAGAGCAGTGTTCTTTGAAAGATGTTGGCTAAAGGGAGTTTCCCTGAGTTGCACAGCAGTCAGATCAAACCAAGGGAAAGAACTGGGTGAAAAAAATAAAAAATAAAAACTTGATTTGGCTGTTAAACATCTCCTTTAAAAAAGTATTCCTCTTGGAAATAAGATTCTTCATTTTCTTTACCAAACTAATTAAAATCCATAGCTAAACAAGAAATTGAGCAGGAACTAATCAATATGTCACTTATTGTACTTATAATTTTCACACTTATGTACATTTCTCTAAGTGCATTTGGAGAGGAATTCATAATTCCAGAATGATTGTAATATTAACATCCCTTTTAGTATATTTCCCTTGAATGTAGTACAAGGATACATAAGGGGGATAATGGGCACTGGGAATGGAAAAGATCTAATTAATTTGTTTTGAGATATCCTCTTCAGCTGTGTAGGGAAAGAAGTAGAAGTTTGTATGCAAATGAAAACGGGCAATATTAGTATTCGTTGATAGCAGAATTCAAGTAAAATAGCATTGACAGAGGCTTTTTATATTGTTAAAAAGATTGGGAACAAGGCAAGGGTGTCTCCTGTCACCACTCTTATCCAATATAGTACAAAATATAAATACAATACAAAAAAACCTTCCTGGGGAAGCGGCTGTGGCTCAATCAGTAGGGCTCCCGTTTACCATATGGGAGGCCCCGGGTTCGGTTCCCGGGGCCTCCTGGTGAAGGCAAGCCCGCCTGCACAGCGTGGTTGGCTGACCCAGCGAGCACAAGCAGCAAGGGGCAGGGATAAATGAATAAATAAATAAAAATCTTTAAAAAAAAAAAAAAAAAACTTCCTGAAACTGATCAATGAGTACAACAGGGCCACAACATAAACCAAAAAAAAAAAAAAAAAAAATCAATTGTATTTCTAAATACTAGCAATGAACAATGAATACTGAAATTTAAAATGCAATGCCATTTATAATCAGTTAAAAAAAGAAATACTTAAGTATAAGCTACCAAAACCATGTACAGGACTTGTATACTGAAAACTACAAAATGCTGATAAATCAAAGAAAATCTAAATAAATGGAGAGACATATTGTGTTCATGATTGGGAAGACTCAGCTTAAGAAAGATGTCAATTCTCCCAAAATTAATCTACATCTTTAATGCTAAAATAAAATAGTGACAACACCAAATGCTTATAAGAATGTGGAGGAACTGGATTTACATCTCTAATGGTGATGTAAAATGGCACATCCTATCTGGATAATAGTTTGGCTGTGTCTTAGCAAACTAAATGTATAACGACCAAATGACTCAGCAGTTGTACCCCTAGGCATTTATCCAGAGAAATGAAAAGTTATGTTCACACAAAAACCTGCACATGGATTTTCAAAGCAGCTTTATTCCTAATAACCCCAAACTGTAAACAACCCAGATGTCCTTCAAATGGTGAATCAACTGGTACATCCATGCCACAATTCTACTAAGCAATAAAAAAGAGTGAACTACTGATAAAACAACTTGAATGAATCTCCAGAGAATTATACTGAATGAAAAAAGCCAATCCCAAAAAGTTACATACTAGATGATTCCATTTATATAACATTCTTGAAATGACAAAATTATAGAACTCAAGATTAGTGATTGCCAGGCTCGGGGAAGGAGATCAACGTGAGAGACCCCTGTGGACTGGAATGTTTTGTGTCTTGCGTGGATCAATATTACTATCCTGGGTGTGTTTTTGTACTATAGCTTACAAGATGTTACCATTGGGAGAAACTGATAAAGGTTAAGGGAATCTCTGTGTTATTTCTTAAAACTGTAAGTGAATCTACAATTTTCTCAAAATTAAGTTTATTAAAAAAAGAGGGCATGCCAATTAAAAAATATAATCCACCAAGAAGATACAAGTTATTAACTTACATTCATCAGATGATAGGGCTTTAAACTATAAAGCAAAGAAGAGAAATATGAAGAGAATTTCAGAAACTCATTGTAGTAGAAATATTAACATGACACACCTCTCTTTCCAACAAATCATTTGATGAGGAAGACTGTAGAACAGCTTTTCTCAGACTTTAATGTGCATAACTATCACCTGGAAACTTGTAAGAATACATATTCTGATTCCACAGATCTGGGCTGGAGCCCCAGATTCTGAGTTTCTCACAAGCATCCAGATGATGGCTGCAGATGCGGGTACTTTGAGTAGCAAAAACAAAGCAGATTTGAGTAATAGAGGAACTTTGTGCCCAACATGGTAATCAGTATTTCAAAGGCCAATAGTACATAGTTGAATAGGTCAGATGAACATTCATAACTCTTAGAATTTTTATAATAAGATAATGTCATTGAAATTAAATGCCTCAAAATCATGATCTAATAAGCACCCATTGTTTAAGCTGATGCTATTGCATGGTATTTGCTTGTGTAACCAAGAAAATTAAACACATGTATGCCACCTAAAAAAAAAAAAAAAACTAAATGAAGACATTAATTTATCAATAGACAGACTTTACCTTGACCCAACAATGAATGTTCCCACAGGCCTTAACAAATTGTTTTTTGTAAAATGGATACAAAAAAATAACTAATGAAACTCTAAAATATTTCAAATGTATTTTTAAACTCTTCTAATAAAATTCCTCATTCACACCCAGAAAAAAAAAAAAAAGAAATTAAATGAGCCATAAATATATCATGAAAGGAAAAACATCAATCAGCTGTTAAGAGGAGAATATGGGAGAAATTAGAATGGCTAGCTGTCTGACATCTCACCTTTTCTGAGGTAGGTTTTTGGCATAAGCTTTACTGACAAAATCTGTTAATTGAAATTTTGGGCATGATGCTCTCTCAGTCTCACAGTCTTTAGAGTGCACAGAGAGAAACAGTTCACTTAAAAGCTGCAGCACATGTGAGTGGTACATGCTCTTTGCCGTACAGGTGTTTAGGGCTGCATAGAAAAGTCCCTCCAGCCACTTGATGTTGAGGGTTATTCCCCCTAAAAATCAATGAGAAGGTAAAAACCAGTTAGCATCACCAAAGATGATTTGTGGGAAATGTAAGACAAATTGTAGCAAGAGAATAGCCACTTTTTTCCCAAAGCAAATTGGTAATCTGAAGCTCAAGGTAAGTAAACACACCTTCCTAGGCCAAGAGCCCTATTTCTGCTCTTTATATATATATATTATAATATGTCTTAAGTGTTGACCATACCCCAGAAGGACAAATATAACGAATGCAGACATTGTTAATGGCAAAATCTTCTCTAGAATGGTCCTTGCCATAAGGAGAAGAGACCAGGGCAAACTGTGTAAGATTAGAACAGGGAAAAGCCATTTTAGTCCCAGACACTGCATCCTCCTCAAGGAGGTGTTAAAATGTTATCCCTCTGGTGATTTCCAGTTCATTTTTAAAGGGCCCAAATAATCAGGCTTCTCAGCACTCTCTAATAAAAGGGTGCTTTTTACCTCCAAACCCTGTTCTCATACGAAACCTAAATAGCTGAGCATGTATTCACCTTGTACTTTTTTTTTTTTTTTGCCCCTTAACTGGATTTAATAGGATAGCAACAGTCTGAGGGGAAGGCAGTTTTTAAAAGAGTGGAAAAAATACAGTGAACCATTACCAGCAGGACTGTAGGGACAGGTAGCCCGAATAATCACAGGATCTTGGAGAGCAGCTGTGATTCCCTTATTGGTCCCCCAGATGTTGACAAAGTCATCAGCATACTGATACTGAGGCCGCAAGATATTGGTGTGGTTCAGCAGTAGTTTCAATCTGGAAGTAAAACCACCAACAGAGGGAATGAAATGCCAGGACTGGAATAGATGACAGCATAAACCACTGCGCTCACATCCAACCCCAGCAACAGACTTTTTGCACAGCACTGCTCGGAGACAAACGCAGGTCTGCGCCAAGGGCGCTACTTGTTAGTTGGATTGTTCATCCATCCACCTAACAAATGCTTATTGAATGTTATTATATGCCAAGCGCTGGGCTAGATACTAGGAGTACAAAAATATTTGATGCCTGCTTTCAATAACTTTTCATGTCCTTGACTGGTTGCTGTTCTTTCTGATGCACAAGGGGAGTACTACTCAGCTTCAGTTAGTGGGAGGCAATGTTCTATTGCAGGTCTAAATATTTGCACATCAAAGGAAATGTCCTACCCACAAGTGCTGCTGCTGCTGCTTAGTATATGGCTTCACTTAGAGTTGGTGGAGAAGAGAGGAAGACACAATTAGTAAAGCTGGCTGAGTCCTTCTGCAGATAAAGTTGCTTCCACCTTATTACCGGGCATTACAAACCCCAAGACGGTAGGACCCAGGTGAAGGTGGGGTGCAGAAGCCAGAGAGGAGGAGACAACTCTGCCACTTCTGTTTTCACCCTAACAAGGTACCTGGCTATTGGGACGGCAGCTATAAAGCTGAACACAGTGCAGGTTTTCTTAAGGCTGGTTTGAATTTCTAAGCAGATGTTGGGCAGCTGAGAAGGCAGGCAGCAGAGGAAGATCACGTTGGCCCACTTCACCAGAGAAGTGTTATGGTAAAAGCACTGTACTCCTAGTTTCTGGAACTCATCTGGGAGGGATAAAGGAAGATAGAGCACAATGCAAAGGAGTTTGACCTGAACATCAGTTATGAGGAGAGGATGATAATTATTTTATCTCACTAAATCAACCCAACTCTTGTCTGCACATAAATTATAAGACATTCCCACAAGCCTTCTAAAAGTCATGAAACAGCACCCTGGCCCTATTATGAAAGCAGCTGGTGCCACTGCAGCAGTGCTTGAGATCATAAAATAATTCATCCTTATTTTACTTTTAGAACAAACACTGGACTTTTGCAGATTTTTTTTTCTTTAGGAAAAAAGAAATTTCAGTGAAGCCTTTTCCAATTTACTGAATGTCTAACATGAGTCAGATAATATACAAAGGACTTTATCTACATTATCTAAGGTAATCCTCACTAGAAACTCATAAGGCAGAGACTAGTATTATCCCATATTGTAGAAGAGGAAACGGGGGCTTCAAGAAGTTATGTGACTGGGAGCAGATGTGGCTGAAGTGGTTGAGCACCCACCTTCCACATGTGAGGTCCCGGGTTCGGTTCCCGGTGCCTCCTGAAAAAACAAAAACAACAAGCAAAACATATGAAAAAAACTCAGGGAAGCCAATGTGGCTTAGCGGTTGAGTGCCGGCTTCCCAAAAAAAGTTATGTGACTTGCCCAAAGTTACACAGCTGACTGGCTTGAGATGGTGGGAAAGCCTAAGAGAATGGAAGAGTATAGGGCAGAGGAGGCTAGGAGGAATTTGGAAAGATATACTTAACCCAATTTAATGATAATTGGATTTTTATAAATGTAGAGAGAACTGATAATTCATAATTGTGTAAAAACACTCATTGGTAGGTAATCATTTGCTTGTACTTATTGCAATATGGATTTTCAAAAGTAAATATTTAAAGTGTAAACTCACATCTGGTAGTATGTTTTAAGAGTTATTGGAAAACAGAGAATATTACAGACATTGGAGAGGTGAATTCTTATCTTAACCACCAAGAGTACATGATAAATTTGATGCTGAGGTTATCTGGATACTCATAAACCTGGAAGATGGATAGGACAAAGAGGAAATTTAGAAAACATGCACATCCATCATTCTTTAATGTGTTGTTATCAAAAGTGCATAGAAGCTGATTTTGAGATTTTGAATTCTTCCTTACACAACAAGTAATATTCTAACACTGTAATTTTTACTATGAGTAAACAAATTCCTTCCCAAAGAATATATTCATTCTAGTGAAATATATATACTAGTCCTATTGCTGGGATTAAGAAATTTGCATTGGGTGGTGAAATTTTTTAAGGCTCCTTAATATAGAAAAAAACATTTACAAATCAATAACAAAAATAAAGCACTCTGACAGAAAAACTGGGCAAAGCAACTCAAAAGATGAACTAGCAATAAATCTATGAAAAAATAATCAAGTCATCTAGTGATCAATAAAAGATATATTAAAACAAGAAAATTCTAAAAGGCATATTAAAATGGTGATTTTAAAAAATGATTCCCAGAATTGACAAGGGTGTAGTGAAATGGTTGTTCTTATATAATGCTGGTGAAAATTTACACCTGACCAACCTTTTTTGAAGGTCAATTTGAAAAAATATACTAGAAGTTTGTTTAAAAATTAAGCATCCAGCTACTACATGACCCAGCCATGCTAATCCTAGGTATTTACCCAAAAGAAGTGAAAACATATGTCCACAAAAACACTTGTACACAAAAGTACAAGGCAGCTTTATTTAAAATAGCCCCAAACTGGAAACAACCCAAATGTCCTTCAACAGATGAATGGATAAACAAACTGGGATGTTCCTGCACTGGAATACTGCTCAGAAATTAAAAGGATATGATATATGAATAACATGGATAAATCTCAAAATAATTCCTGCTAAATATAAGAAGTCAGACAAAAAGAAAAGTACATACTATATGGTTCCATTTATATACAATTCCAGAAAATGCAAATTAATCTATGGACAGAAATCAGATCAGTGGTTTCCTGGATGGGTGGCACTACAGGAGGTAGAGAGGAATTACCAAGGGGCACAAGGAAACCTTTGCAGGTGATATATATGTTCATTACCTTGAGTGTGGTGATGGCTTCACAGGTGTGTATGTCCACGTATCAAAACATCAAATTGTACATTCTAACACGTGCAGTTTATTGTATACAAATTATATCTTAAAGATGTACATATTTGCTACATACCATGATTTTGAAGACTGCTAGATCATATGGGAATATGTTCATATTAAGTACAAAAAGCAGGATACAAAGAGCTATGTACAGTGAAAATTACTGACCTAATCACCAAAAATAAGTGGAAAGGAAATGATAACCCTGGTGAGGGGATTATAAGTAGTCATTATTTTCTTCCTCAGAGAGTTTTTACTCCTGTATTTACTAAATTTTCTACAATATGCATAATATTTTTTTATATTCTTTATTATTGAGGTATAATTTACATAAAGTAAAACATATAAATCTGAAGTATAAAGTTTGATCGGTTTTGGCAAATATATACACCCATGTAACCCACACCTCTCAAGATATAGAACATTTTCATCTTCCCAGAAAGCTCCCTAGGACCCTTTCTCAGTCAATCTCTCCAGAAGCAACCACTATTCTTTTGATTTATATTACCATAGATTAGTAAATGGAATCATTTCGAAACATTTTTTTTTTAATTCAGTAAGTACTATTTTAAAAAACAAGACCAATTATTTGGGACAATTTGACATTCAGCAAAACTATTCACTGGTCAAGGTGGAAGATCTGAACTCTGTTTGGAAACTTCCCTGGATCAAAGACCCAGAGAGAGATTTCACCAGCAAGGGCCCAGGGAGAAGAGATGGATATAAAACATTTAACTGAAGAAGGAAATTGTTTTAAGGAACAAGTTAAAAAGCCATCTTTCTGGCTTTTCTCAGGGATAGCAAGCCCCAAAGAACTCAGCATGATGCATGCAAGGAGTCCTTTCAGGGGACCTTTTCACATTGACTCTCAAGACCTAATCAGCACAGCCAAGCCCCCTTTCTTTTTTTTTTTTTTTTTTTTTTTTTTTTTTTTTTACCGGGAGGTCCCGGGGATCGAACCCGGGTCCCTCCATATGGCAGACGGACGCCCAACCAGTTGAGCTACATCCGCCCCCACCAAGACCCCTTTCTAGCACAGACTGCTCCTCACCCAGGGCTTCTGGCCTCCGAGTAGAGATCCACAGGCTTTCAGCAGGGAGGGGGACAAAGCGAAGCAGCGCTTGAGCCAGCTGCTTCCCAAGATGGCCACCTCCAATGATGCCCACCTTCAACGACTGGGCAGGGATTGCCGGATTAGCCGATCCCGGTGAGAGACATGTGGAGATTTGATTCTCATATAATGATTTTCTGGAGAGTTAGCAGACAGTTACAAACATAAATACAGTGCAGTCTGAGGCTCTTCTTGATTGTCAAACTTTGACATTCTCTGCTTTAACTTCCTCATATGGAAACCCAGTGGCACCTTAAGTACTTCAGATATAAGCATTCCAGTTATGTGCTGCTAATCCAGCATCATTAGAGAATGAAATGTTCCTCCTGAGTGAATTGTCCAGAAACTAAAGCACACCCCTTCAAGGGACTAAACCTTGGGTAAAACTTTTTTTAATGAACATTTTTTGTTACATGAAGTATGCATTTCCCTGTCTTCTTAAACACAGGATCTGGATATTTCTCACTTCTCTGACTGAGGCCATAATACATCATTCCATAATGTATGACACATTGTGGTCTAGTTCCCTCATTTTGGTTTGTTTTCTATGCAGACAGTTGTTAATTTTCATTTGCTATCAGAATGAGCTCACTCCTCTTCTACCATAGACCTACTCATTCTAGTAATAATTTGTAGTTCAATTCTGCACAGACCTGCAAAACCAGATAAGTTAGCCTTTTAGGAACATTAGGATTTATAAAAGTAAATGGTTATAAGGGAAAACAGATCTGAGAAATTGAGGGTAAAGGATCTGGGACCACTCTTTCCAGGAGTTCACTTACTATTGGCTCTGGCTGGGTTTCCTTGGGCCCAGATCAACAAAGGCTGAACTCTAAATACATGATTTCTCACTTTATGTTTGCTATAAGACAAACTTATGCTTGGTCTGTATTTCTATAAAAACAGGAGTCTTAAAGCTTTGGAGTTTTCATATAACATCACAAGCCACATTTGACTTAAGGCTTCTCTCCTGGTTGAAAATAATTTTCTCTCAGTGCCTGATCCTTTCAAATATAAAATGCCTCCTGGAAGTTTTAAATATTGGCTTCTCACCATTTGTCTTGGTTGCAACCAATAGGTTTAGGCATCCTTATCAGTCAGGCAATCAGCAAACTCGTCCATCAGCTTGCCTCCCTGGGTATATGCTGTTTCTATAACATGTTAAATTCAGATCTGGTCCCACCATCCAGGATCTAATCTAGTTTCAAAGAAAAGTAAACTGAGAAATAGAGTGAGGAGGTGACTTATGCTCCAGGAGTGACCTAATATTACAGAATCCAGGAGCCTAGTCCTAGGGACCTGGCTCACACATGCTTCCTAGTGAAGTGTCCAGAGCCACAGTTTATACAGAGATATCAGAAGTCAGGACTGGAATTCTTCTCTACGTAACAGTATTCCTGGTTACAAACAAGTCATCTGGCCATATGGTTCCACCAAGCCCCGGGGGGCTTTCCTGTGACTGGAGCATTCCACTGTTAGCTCAGGGTCAAGAGAAAGAACCAACCCCATTTTCAGCCCATATTCAAGGAATGGCTTGCCGTTAGCAGTTGTGGGAAACAAGCAGGTGTCATTTAATCAATCTACCCAATACAACAAAATTATCCCTAATCCATGATTTGCTATGTAACCACAGCCAAGGGACCCTAGTATGGAATTCTGTGGTCCTTTCAGACCAAGAGTGATTGACTGGGTTGGAAGAGGTAGGAAGACATTCCCCCTGCCACAGTTCTCCTCCAATATAAGAAGTTCAAGTCATTTGGATTCTCCACAGTCCAATTCTTCTCCATTTGCCTGACCTTAGAGACCTAGCTTACCTCAAAACATAGAATAGCTTGCAGAAGAAGGTTGCATGGGCACAGGCCTTGATCATCAGTCCCCGAGAACGGCCCTGCAAAAACAGCCAGGTATGACTTTCCTCTGGAATCCCATATTCAAACTTCAGGGACTCAAGGTCCTTTAGCATGTCCATTTCCAAGTGACCATCTTCTGCAGAGACAGATACCAACTAAATGGCTCAATGTTCTGGAAGAAGGAGGGTGTAGGTATGTTGATGTATGCACCCAGGTCACATACAGTCAAGACGTGGGGCTTCAAGCACTTCTCCTTCCAGGTTCTGAACTTGGAAGACCTACTTCTCTGTATGAGTGTGGGTCCTGGAAGATTTTGAATCACTGACGGCCTATGAATCCAGGTATTCCTGTAAAACCTGAACAGAAATGAAAAGTAATGTTCACACACAGGCTGCAGTTGTTTTTTCCAATAGATGAATTTCTATCAGCAATGGGTTTCACAGGGGCTCTTGGGCCAGGACCTTTCCCCCTCCATTCCTTCCTAGGTTTTAAAATAGGACTGAACAACTAAGACCACATTTCAAAAAAAACTCTTCACTTTCACTAAACTCTTATGTTCCTCACAGTGTAGAAAACCGCCCAAACTAATTATCACTGGTTTTCTGTCTATAAGGCAGCAACATCTAGATTTTGGAATATAAACCCAGAGAAGTATAAACCTGTCTACATCGCTTACCTTCCAAACTGAGATCAGTGCTCTTTCCCAGTGCTGCTGGTCCTGGAGAGCAAGAACTACATTTCCAAGGAGAATTACCCAAGAAAGTTGTCATTGTGACTCCTTAACTACCAGATTACTTCAGTCTGAGTCTTAAAGGGGCCAGTCCCGTCGACATCCTGACCTGCAACATGAGTACATGCATTGCTTTCACTACTTCTAGGAGTACTACCAGGGGAGTAGGGGATCCTCCTTTACCCACAAGAATTCTGGATTTCTAGTTGTTTTTTTTTTCAAACAGGAATATCATACAGATTTTAGCACTACTCGAATTATTTTTCCAACTCCTTCTTTCTGTATCCAAGAGAATAATGATATTCAAAATCCTAATCTCTTTATTTTATAGCAATGGCCAGATTGAGATCAGAATTCCAAACCACTCAAGCCTCTACTCCCTTTTATAGGAGGGCTGTTAAGCCATACTCTTTAAAAAGCAAAGTTTCCAGCATTTGAAGTGAGGAGCACGGACATTCTCATCAAGTCTAAGAAACACTTTCTAACACCAGAACAGTAGGTAGGTCATCCTAATGTTGCAAGTGATGTTTACTGCTCCAAAGGAGAGAGGAGCTCAAAACCAGCCAGATCAGCATGCCCAATGTGGCACACCATAACTTGTACAAAGGTGGGTCCTAGTCTTATCACTTGTGCTTTCTCAAAAATGGGATTCAGGGAAGCGGCTGTGGCTCAATCAGTAGGGCTCCCGTTTGCCATGTGGGAGGCCCCCAGTTCGGTTCCCGGGGCCTCCTGGTGAAGGCAAGCCCGCCTGCACAGCGTGGTTGGCTGACCCAGCGAGCACAAGCAGCAAGGGGGGGATAAATGAATAAATAAATAAAATCTTTAAAAAAAAAATGGGATTCAGTTGTTGTGGCTTTGTAATATGTCAAGTTCTCTAGGCTGAACTACATTTTCCAGAATCCCCTTTCAGTTAAAATAGCACAAGAGCTATTTTTAAGGCTTGGATGGTGGAAGTGAGGCAGCAACCATTTTGTCCTTATCCTTGGAAGGTAGTTCATACACATCGTCTCTACTCTGCTAGCTACCTTGTTGGTGTGAGGAAGCAGCTGGGCTTGCCAAGCAAGTGCAAAGGCACACTTGGGAGAGCTAATGTGGCTCAGTTGTTGAGTGCCGGCTTCCTACCATATAAGGTCCTGGGTTTAATCCCAAGCACTGGGATTTTTTTTTTTTTTTAGTTACCAGTGCTTGGGATTAAACCCAGGACCTTGTCGGTGCCTTTGTTTGCTGCTGGCTTTTTTGTTTTCAGGAAGCACCAGGGATCAAACCCAGGACCTATCATGTGCGAAGCAGGTGCTCAACCTCTTGAGCCACATCTGCTCCCATGATTTATTTCTCCTCACCCCCTCATTGTTTGCACTTGCTGTGTCCGCTGTCTTCCTTTTAGGAGGCACCAGGAACCAAACCCAGGACTTCCCATGTGGGAGGGAGGCACCTGATCACTTGAGCCACCTCCACTCCCCACTGTGGGTGCCTTTGCACTTGCTTGGCAAGCCCAGCTGCTTCCTCCTTGTGTCTCTTGTTGCATCATCTTGTTGTGTCAGCTCACTGCACTAGCCTGCTGTCTGGCTCATCTTCTTTAGGAGGCACCAGGAACCAAACCCAGGACCTCCCATATGGTAGGCGGGAGCTCAATCACTTGAGCCACATCTACTTCCCCATGATTGATGTTTTGAGTCAGATAATTCTTTGTTGTGGGAACTGCCCTTTGTATTGTAAGAGATTTGGTAGCACCTCCTGGTTGTGACAACCTAAAATGTCATCAGACATGCCAAATATCTCCTGGGGGGGGCAAAATTACTCCTCATTTGAGAACCACACTGGCTTAAAGCATGTTGTGGGAAGGTGGAAGACTAGAAAGACACGGGACTGTCTTCTCTCCCAGAAAAAATAGCTAGAGGACAGGCAGAAACAGCCTGGAAACAAATCTTCTAGAGTTTAGGACACCAAAGGAAGGCTGGACACTGCCCAGAAGAAAGCGGGGCAAAGGAAAAGAATCACAACAGCAAAACTGAGTTAAAAGCCACAGCTGCAACCACTGGCATCCTCCCTCACCCTATAGACACTTTTGAATTCTCAGGCCTTGGGCTGGCGGTTACAAAGGGGGCTCCAGGGACCCACCTCCCAAGGAAAAGGGAAAGAGAGGGACACAGCCTAAGGCTGACTCAGCTTTTGACCCACAAATTTGGTCTGCTGTGTTCCACCAGTCCTTCCAGGCTGGGTGGGGCCATGTCATTGTTTGTCTTGGGAGCCAGCATGGGATTAAAGAGATCTGACCCTCTCAATCACCCTCTCTACTGAACAAAACTGGTTGTTGAGGACACAGAGGGGAGTGGAATTATTACCCAGGAAAAGAGAAGGGGCTGTCAGCAAAGGTTGGAGACCAGCCTCTGAGAAAGTTTCAACTGAGATGCTCTTAGCCTCCAGGAGGATCCACTATCGCATTGATCCCATCCATGTTGTAGCAAAAATACCCCAACCAGGGAGTGAAATGAGAAGTCTTCTAAAGAGCACCATCTTCTGGCACACCAAGGAAGTACATAAGAGGAAATTAAAAGTAAATAACTAATAAAGGCTTTTTCTGGCCTTTACAGCCTCCCTCCTCAAGGCCTTAGGAAGTGGGTCTGAAACCCATTACTGGGTCCAGGGCCCAGATTTGAGCAACTAACAGAAATAATCCTAAAGATCCAGAACAGGATGAACCAAACTCAAAGAACACCAGTAATAGCCTCCCATCACTAAAACCCTATGAAAGAGAAGTTGAGCACTAGAGTAAACTCATCATCCTAATCAGATGCCTAGACATGGGCAAAAAATTACAAGGCATACTAAGAAAATGAAAGGAATGGCCCAAGAAAAGGAATACATCAAAGCCCCATAAGAGACATAAGATTTGAGACAACTATCAACGAGATTCATACAATTTCCCAAAATCAAAATAATGAGTTGAAAGACAATGTAGCTAAAGAGATAAAGGACATCAAGAAGACATGAATGAGTACAAAAAAGAATTTGAAAACCTGAAGAGTAAAGTAACAGAATGAAAGTCACTACAGGTAAGATAAAAAACACATTAGAGGGGGACGGATGTGGCTCAAATGGTTGGGTATCCGCCTCCCATATGGAGGGACCCGGGTTCGATCCCTGGGACCTCCCGGTAGAAAAAAAAAAAAAAAACATTAGAGGCATACAACAGCAGACTAGAAATGATAGAAGAAATAAGTAATACTTAAGACAGAACAGCTGAGGGGGGCGGCTGTGGCTCAATCAGTGGGGCTCCCGTTTACCATATGGGAGGCCTGGAGTTCGGTTCCCGGGGCCTCCTGGTGAGGGCGGGCCCGCCCGCACGGCGTGGTTGGCTGACCCAGCGAGCACAAGCAGCAAGGGGCGGATAAATGAATAAATCAATAAAATCTTTAAAAAAAAAAAAAAAAAAGAACAGCTGAAATTCATAAAAGAAAAGAACAGAGGGAAAAGAATGGAAAAAAATTAAGCAAAGGCTCAAGGAGTTGAATGATGACACTAAATACAACATAATACATGTCATGGGAGTTACAGAAGGACAAGAGAAGGGGAAAAGGGCAAAAAGAGTATTTGAGGAAATAATAGCTGAAAAGTTCCCGACTCTTATGAAAGAAATTAACTTACATGTCCAAAAAGCGCAGTGTACCTCAATCAGAATAAATGCAAACAGACCTACTCCAAGACATATACTACTCAGAATGTCAAATGTCAAAGATAAAAATTACGAAACAATGCTAAAAAAAAAAAAAAAAAAAATCAATGAAGTCCTAAACAAATGGAAAGACATTCCGTGTTCATGGATTGGAAGACTAAGTATCGTGAAGATGTCAGTCCTACCCAAACTGATTTATAGATTCAATACAATACCAATCAAAATTCCAACAGCCTACTTTACAGAAATAGAAAGGGCAACTACCAAATTTATTTGGAAGGGAAAGTGCACCCAAATAGCTAAAAGCAGTCTAAAAAAGAAGAGTAATGTGGAGGAATTTTACTGCTTGATCTTGAAACATATTACAAAGGTACAGTGGTCAAAAACAGCATGATATTGGTATAAAGATAGACACATTGATCAGTGGAATAGAATTGAGAGTCTAAAAGTAAACCTTCACATCTATGGCCTACTGGATTTTAACAAACCTACAAGTCCATGTTAATGGGACAGAACAGTCTCTTCAACAGATGGTGCTGGGAAAACTGGATATCCATAACCAAAAGAATGAAAGAGGACCCCATCTTACTCCCTATACAAGAATCAAAGCAAAATGGATCAAAGACCAAAACTTAAAAGCCAGGGCCATAAAACTACTAGAAGGAAATGTAGGGAAACATCTTAAAGACCTTGTGGTAGGCAGTAGTTTCTTAAACTTTACATCCAAATCATGAGCAACAACAACAAAATAGATAAAAGGGACTTCCTCAAAATTAAACACTTTTGCACCTCAAAGGACTTTGTCAAAAGGGTGAAAAGGCAGCTGAATCAATGGGAGAAAATATATGGAAATCACATATCTGATAAGGGTTTAATATCCATGATATATAGAGAGATGCTACAACTTCAACAATAAAAAGACAAACGACCCAGTTTTAAAAAGGGCAAAAGACTTGAATATACATTTGTCCTAAAAGAAATACAAATGACAAAACAAACAAACAAACAAAAAACATAAAAAAATGTTCAGCATCACTAGCTATTAGGGAAATGCAAATCAAAACTACAATGAGGGGAAGCAGCTGTGGCTCAATCAGTGGGGCTCCCGTTTACCATATGGGAGGCCCTGGGTTCGGTTCCCGAACAAGCCCGCCCGCACGGCGTGGTTAGCTGACCCAGCAAGCACAAGCAGCAAGGGGGGAGATAAATGAATAAATGAATAAAAATCTTTAAAAAAAAAAAAAACTACAATGAGATATCATTTCACACCTGTCAAAATGGCCACTATTAAAAAGACAGACAACTACAAATGTTGGAGAGGATGTAGAGATAGGAACACTTATTGGTTGGTGGGAATGCAGAATGGTACAACCATTGTGGAGGACTGTTTGGTAGTTCCTAAAGTTGAATATAGACTTGCCACATGACCCGGCAATACCACTACTGGGTATATACCCAGAAGAACTGAAAGCAGTGACATGAACAGACATCTGGACACCGATGTTCATGACAGCATTATTCTTGATTACCAAAAGATGGAAAGGTGTCGATCAACTGATGAATGGATAAACTGTGGTGTAGGTGAGCAGACGTAGCTCAAGTGGTTGAGTGCCTGCTTCCCACGTACAAGGTCCTGTGTTCAATCCCCAGTACCTCCTAAAAACAAAAACCAGTGTGGTGAATTCACACTGTGGAATATTGTGCAGATGTAATTAGAAATGAAGTTGTAAAGCAAATGACAACATGGACGAATCTCTAGGACATTATGTTGAATGAAGCAAACCAGACACGAAAGGACAAATAACGGTATGATTGCACTATTATGAAATATATTGTGTAATCTCATGGAGTTAATAACTTGAATATGGGTCACCAGAAAATAGAATGAGGTTAGGGAATGGAAAGCTGAGGGTTAACTTGTGCACAATTGGTAAAAAAGGTGTGTGTTAATCTTTGGAAATGAATAGAAAAGGGTGAAAGCACAACATAATGTTTGTAACTAGCAGTACTATTATGTGGGTATGAAAGGGGTTTAAAGGGAAAGTAAGGTTATTTTACTAAAAGGAAAGATAAAAAATGTAACATGGAACTGTATAGCATAGTAAAACTGCATGTGAAATAGGAATATAGGTAAAATTGCATATATAAGACCATTTTTCTTAGAAGCTGAACAAATGTGTGTTAATACTACAAGATGTTATCAGACCAAAAAAAAATTATGCTAAGTGAAAGAAACAAGACAGAAAGTACTACATATGATTTCATTTATAAAAAAATGTAAATATAAATCAATTTATAAAGATAACATTAGATAGTGGTTATGTAAAGCTGGGGAAGGACTGCTAAGGGGTGTGGAGTTTTTCTTTTTGAAGTAATGAAGTTGTTGAAGTTTCATGTTTTTTTTCCTATTTTTTGTTTTATTATTATTGAAATAATGAAAATGCTCTAATAATACTTGAGGTGATGAATGCACAACTATGTGATTATACCAAATACCATTGATTGTACACTTTGGATGAATTGTATGCTTTATTAATATGTATCAATAAAATTGATGTTAAAAAACAAACCTGTTGTGTTGCCTTCATCTGAGCATCTTCTTTTCCTCCTACCACTCTACCCACTCCACCGAGTCAGAGGATCATGGAACTCTACAGGCTTTTAGAGACCACCATGCTCTCATATTACAGATTATGATAATGAGTTCAGTATCATTTAGCTTGTGCCAGAGCTGGGACTAGAAGCCAAGTCTTTTGTCTCTCAGGTTAGTTACCCTCAGCTCTATTAACCACACTACCCTGTTTCCCATAAGCATCATCACTCCTTGATCTGACCTGTATCAACAGGCTGCTGAAAGCAATCCTAAGGGAGCTTTGTAGTGGTCCCAACAGACAGGACAATTATTTCATTGTTCTGCAGAAAAACACTAGGAGGGAAAGAGAAGGCACCAAGGAAGAAACAGCTTTATTATGAGTCTAGCATATTAGGGAAACCCAGTTCAGTCAGAGAAGAGAGTCTAATATTGGTACGGGGCAAAAATCTAGCATTACAGAATATCCTCTCAAAAACCAAGTGTGAAAATAAAATAATCTCCATCTTAATACTTAGAAGGCCAGAAATGCTGCTGAGTTTAGGCCAGGTTAAACTTCTGGAAGTTACTGGTGAAATAATTAGACTTAACATATAGGGAGAGCTTGTCAGCACTGCTGAATCTGCGCTCCATATAAGGTTGTGGGTCTGAGGTGGGTGGAGCAGAGGACAGAATGAAGGATGGTTCTCATTGCCCACACAAGTTCATCTCAGTGTGCAGGTGAGAGAAGCTGTAAGTTCTTGGATAGAGAATAGACTGGGAAAGCAGAGGGGCAGTGGCTGAAGAAACACAACATCTGGGAATCTCTGTCATAATGTGGAGGACTACGTGCAGTCTGGTGTGAGCTTGTCCTCAGTAGGTCCTGGGCAACACTGGCATTTCTTCCTGAGGACCCTAGAGTACAGTTATTTTGGTTCTATTCTGACTTCATTCAGAGCACAACTGCCAATGTCCAGCACCAAGTCCAGGGTAATCATTAGCTGGGAGGAATGGAGTGGTCAGTCAATAACACCCTGTACCTCTTAGTCTGAGAGTCCTTTTTGCTGGGGCACTTTTCTTAGACTGAGAGAGATCCTGCCCAATATGGGCCCAATCTAGAAATCACTCCCACTGTCACATGAGCACCAGGTGGAGAGTCTTTCTCATGAGACACAGCTTTAGATCTTGGCCCCTTCAAGATGTTCCTGGACAGAAGATCCAGTCTGAAGCTATCTGTGCCCAGCTGCTGGTTTCTGTCCCAAGAGTATCATCAGGTACTGCCTGTTGATTATGGGCCTAGTCATGTGCTTCAACTCTCCCAAAAGAGAGCTCTTCTTTCATAGGCAGCAAAGGAAGAAATGAGGCCGGTTTCAGAGTAGCTGATATCACTTAATTCTTCCATCGAATTTGCTGTGGAAAGAGCAAACAACGAAAGAGTGTGATCAGTTTTCAACAATCCCTACAGAGAGGTAGAAGAGAATATAACATAACAAGGCTTGAAGCTGGGTAATGTTAAGGAAAAAGAAAAAACATTTGGTGTGGAGGTGAGAAAAATGTTAATACGTGAGGGGAGTTCATTCATTCAAAGATATATAAAACAGGGAATGGATGTGGCTCAAGCAGTTGAGCGCCTGCCTCCTACATGGGAGGTCCAGGGTTCGGTTCCCGGTGCCTCCTAAAGAAAAAAAAAAAACAGGCAGACAATGAGCACAAATGATAGGCAAAAAAACAAAACAAAACAAAAAAAAACAATGAGCAAGCAGATGAGGGAGCCATGAGGGGGGAGGGGGAAGATGTATTAAACACCAGTTTGGTATCTTGCAAGCCTGATTTAGAGCACTTATTCTGGTTCCGCACGTCTCAGGACCAAGATTTACTAGCTTTAGATGACCCCGGGCTAGGTCCCTGTGGCAGTTTGAAATTATTTTTGTGGAAACCCACCCCTGCCAAAAAAATAGAGGGATTATGTCCGTAAACTGTTCTGTTCCTCTGGGTGTGATGCCCTTTGATTGTATCAGATTCTGTGAGGGGCCTCTGATTAAGTTTACTTGATAAAATCAATTTAGGGCTTCTGATTGGGCTATGCCAGTAAGGTATAGCTAAGGTTGCATCCCCACTCCCTTTAGCCTATATAAATGGACACTCACTCAAGAAGACACACAGAAGACACAGGAAGAGAAAGTGCTCCATAGATGCCAGAGGAGAGAACTTTGTCATGTGACAGAAAGGAGAAGGCTCAAACAGCTAAAGTTCCGGGAAGAGAGATGAGTCATTTGCCTTATAGTTTGCAGCCAAAGAGAACAGAGCACCTGAACAGCTGAGAAGGCCTGAGGGACCAGGAAGAGATCACCCACCATCTTGTTTCAACATGTGGCAAGTAACTTTGGTGAGAAAGCAGCCTTGAGTTGGACTCTTTAGGGCCTTTTAACTGTAAGCTTTTACCCCAGATAAATACCCTTTATAAAAGCCAACAGATTTTTGGTACTTTGCATCAGCACCCCTTTGGTACAGTCCCAAAGTACCTAATAGGGAAATAAATCCATATTAACAAAAAGTTCAACTTTTTCATGCGATGAGAGAGATGAGCCATCTGTGCTCCCTAAAGAACTAAAGTCTATTTCCAACAGACAGGTCACATCCATCCATAGAAGACTATACAGTCTGGATATTTTGAATGTGTAACATTTGTTTTTCTACTTCCCATAGTCAGTCCCTTCTCCCTAGTAGGTTTAACAATGTTCAGAGCCTTACAGATAAATCTCAGCCTGAGGCCTTAAGATTACCCTGATTTTATCCCACATCTCAAGATCTCTGCTGTTCAAAGCAGTGATTTTGACCCTCAGGCCACAGGATAGCCTTACACCCAGGTGGCTCAGGTAACTGCAATGTCACCCAGGCCTTGGAAGTAGTTGCTCACCGAGCTGTTGAGAATGGCATCAATCTTCTCCTCCTCTGCAGATCCCTTATCTATTTTACTCCTGTATGCTAGCAGCTGCTGACGATCCTTTAGGTCCCGGCAAGTCTGTACACCAAAATAAACAATACCAATCCCCTGATGAGCCTTCTTGAAGAGGGGCTTTTTCTTTTGTCATTACCACTTTAAGCCAGGAGAGGCTGAGACACCACAGTGAGAATGTCGGGGAGTCAAGTACCCACACAGCTTCCTGATGGATAGAAGTTTCTGCAGAGCTTATTTGGTTTAACTTAGTTTTATGATTCTCTGAGTGCCACAACTTTATTAAAAACACAGAGAAACCAGTCAGAGGGCTGTGAAAATAATACAGAAGTGATGGTCTCCAAACTAACTCATGCCAGACCATTTTGTCTGTTAAGTCAAAATTGATGGAAGTGCCTTGGGATCTATGACAGAGAATATAGTAATCACCCACTCTCCAATGAAGGTCTGAGGGCTCTTATTTCTTGGGGACTCACATCAATGACGACATCATGGCACTTAAACTTTGTGGCCAAGTTCAATTTTGTGTCCACGTCTTCCACCAGATTAACATATTCCTGTAATATCTGTGGGGAGAAGACTCATGAAACAACAGAGCTCAAATAGGTAGGAAAAAATCCTGAAGGCAGCAAAAAAGTTCAATATCCAACATCTACAATTTCCATCAGCAAACACCAGACTTTTGCAATAGGAAATGAGGTTGGTCACCTGAAGTACTTCAATGAGCCCCCAGAAAAGAAGAAAAGAGCACATCCCTCCTTATCCTCAAGCCAGATACTCATCCTAGCAACAGGAGTAGTGTAAATCTGATCCAATGCCAAGGCCATTGCTCCTGATGTCCTTTCTCAGTGAGTTTTCCTTTTGTATCATTTGAACAGTATGTCAGTACTCCACATGGGCTAAACACACTAGATGCTCCTTGGAGAGGGCAGAATAGAACTTCCCGTCTTGATCTTTTCTATCTTAAGGCCCAGTATAGTCGTTATGTTGCCTTTAGGGGAAGACCAAAACAGGTAAGGTGTCCTATCACTGACCAGTAAGAGGCTAAAGGTCAGGTCTGGTAGAGTATCCTGTATCCAACTCTCTTTAAGCATTACCTGGACAGGGGCACTGTTCTTATGCAAAATTTCTACAACCCGATGGAAGCCAATGGGTGCTCTCTTCTTGGTGTAGCCCAGCCAATTCTGAAAAAGGAACATAGGGTGGAAATAGCTAGGTGAGATAGTCAACTCACTCAGAGCTAGTCTCGCTACGTTTTATGGTCAGAACAGAATAACGTGGCACTGGGGTAGATGGTTGGGAGGTGGGAGATAAAGAAATGAAATCTTCTCTTCTATATCTTTATATGTACATATATAGATATTTATTTGTAAATTAGTGGGAAAAGATCTAGAAAGCCACCTGCCAAACTTCTAACAGTTTGCATTTAGGAAAGGAGTAAGATGGGAGCAAGTGGACAATGAAAGAGGAACTTCACTCTTTACTCTAAATGCTTTTATATAGTGTTTGATTTTGACAAAGGCATATATTGCTTTGGCAATTAATGTAACTAATTAATAACTTAACAAGAAGTTTAAAAAAAAAAACCCTCTAGTGGAAAATGGATATTTAAAATATAAACCAGGGAGGCAGCTGTGGCTTAATCAGTGGGGCTCCCGTTTGCCATGTGGGGGGCCCCGGGTTCGGTTCCCGGGGCCTCCTGGTGAGGGCGGGCCCGCCCGCACGGCGTGGTTGGCTGGCCCAGCGAGCACAAGCAGCAGTGGGGGGATAAATGAATAAATAAATAAAATCTTAAAAAAAAAAAAATATATATATATATATATAAACCAGTAGAGACATGACAACCAAATGCAATGTAACATCCTTGATTGGATACTGTTTGCAAAAACAAAAAACAGCTACACAGAGTAATTTAAATATGGATGATATATATATGGTAATATTACTGCATTGATGTTAAATTTCTTCATCAATAATAATAATGTGGTTATGATGGAGATAAATGCTGAAGTACTTAAGGGAGATGTGTTATGATGTCTATAACTTAATTTCAAAGGACTCAGGAAAAGGGTGTGCATATATAAAGTAAATATGGCAAAAATGTTAATAAATTGGTGAAATAGCTAGAGTATATTAGCATTCATTATACTATTCTTTCAATTTTCTGTAGGTGTGAAATTTTACAAAATGCAAAGTTGGGGGGTAAATGTAAACCAGTCACTAGAACTTGAGACTTCCATGAGGCCATGGAATAATAGGATGATATGATGATGCTTTTCTTTGTCCCAAGGCATCACCATCAGGAAACAGTTCTTGGGCACCCACCTTAGTCGTAAAGAGGGCATCTACATCATGCCAGGCTCGAAGTTTGGCGCGAGCAGCCAGGGCTGTCAGCACGTACTGTTTGTCTGGGATCTAGAATGCAGAGACCAGGAGAAATTAAAGGGAAGTAGCAATGAGTTGGGGGAGGTGCTTGAGAATTCTGGAAAGGTAAGGCAAACATAGTCCTTAGTACTGACTCTACCCTTTATAAACACTAAGTTTCTTAGGTCACCTAGAACCCTTTAAATCCCAAGCCCCAGCAGTGCTGCAGGCCATTCAGTTAAGGTTTTCTCTCATTTCTCACAAACTCATTTCTTTCTACCTTTAACCTTGAATATCAAAAGACTTACTGTGCACGGTTACACAGCAACATCCACTCCACCACAGTTACCCTGATATTACTTTTACCAAAACACTGACCAATTTATATCTACCTTAAATGTCTTCTTCAGATTGATAGGACTGCTGAATGTCCCCTAGAATGAAAGGGAAGAGAAAGAATTTTAGTGTTCTTGGCTTTCCCAAATATCACCGTTCTCCCATTTTCTTTTCCACTACCCAGACTTTCTACATCTCATTCTATAATCTTTTTTTAAAATATAGATTTATTTTATTCATTTGTTTCTCCCCACCCCCCTGTTGTTTGCATTTGCTGTGTCTGTTCATCTTCCTTGTTTCTTTAGGAGGCACCAGGAACCGAACCCAGGACCTCCGATGTGGGAGGGAGGTGTCCAATCATTTTTTTTTTTTTTTTTTTTAAAGATTTTGTTTATTCATTTATCCCCCCCTTGCTGCTTGTGCTTGCCGGGTCAGCCAACCACGCCGCGCGGGCGGGCCTGCCCTCACCAGGAGGCCCCGGGAACCGAACCCGGTAAACGGGAGCCCTACTGATTGAGCCACAGCCGCCTCCCGTGTCCAGTCATTTGAACCACCTCTGTTTCCTGCTTTGTTGTGTCTCTCATTGTGTTTTTCTTCTTATGTTTCTTGTTGTGTCATCTTGTTGCATCAGCTCGCCATGCCTGCCCGCCACGCCAGCTCCTGTCTTACTCATCCTCTTTGGGAGGCACCAGGAACCTCCGCTCCCTGCTTTGTTGTGTCTCTCATTATGTTTTTTTCTTCTTGTGTTTCTTGTTGCATCATCTTGCTCGCCTGCCCGTCACGCCAGCTTGCTATCTTCTTTAGGAGGCACCGGGAACTGAACCAGGGACCTTCCATGTGGTAGGTGGGAGCTCAATTGCTTGAGCCACATCCACTTCCCTATAATCATTTTTTTTTTATTATTTTATTTTACCAGGAGGTCCCAGGGATTGAACCCAATTCCCTCCATATGGGAGACGGACACCCAACCATTTGAGCCATATCCGCCCCCTCTATAATAATTTTTTAACCCAGCAATTAATTAATTGAAGAGAAAACCTCTATCAGGTATTATTAGGTATCAGTCCAACCCAGCTTGAAACGGACTGGGTTAATAACTATGGTGTTTTCCCAAACTCTCAGGTGATCCAAGTAAAGGAAAAATGTCCACCTATGATCACAAATCCAAACTTTTTCAAAAAACTAAAAAAAAAGATATACATCTATAGCTACCTGGCACACTTCTGCTCCTCCTTTCTAATGTATTTATGCTACACTGTGCCAATCCATTTCAAATTATGTCCATTTGAAAGATGACTGCTAGGAGAACCAGCCCTAGAAAAAGAATATGCTATGCTAGCATGCCTGCTCACTGGAAGCCACAAAAGGCCTTATAACTCTGTTTTCCCCTCTTGGCTCACCCTTGCCAAGGGCTAGGAAAGCTTCCAGGTAGATTTCTGAGAACTATAGAACCCATTGTTAATAGAATAAATCAAAACACTGGATCTGAACTATGTTCCTCTGGTGCAATAAGAGTTTTTGGGGTCTTTCTTTCACATGTTGTCTGTACCTCAGCTTCTGTGTAGTGGTAGAAGCAGGAGTAGAAAAGCGTTGTCACTAGTGGCATGTTGAGGATGGAAGCTTTGCGTGGATGTTTCCGGAAGATCTCAGTCTGTCCTGCTGATTCTAGATGTCGATCATTGGCCTGTGGTGGAGTGAGCCATGTGAAAGAAAAAGAATAATGTCCATGGAGTAGAAGCAAAAAACTTTCAAACTATAGCAGTTGTGTTTCCCTCCCTAAGAATGAAGCAAAGAAGACAAAAACAAACTGCCTAAGACAGCCCAGAGGAGTTTAAATCCATAAAATGATGATGTAGTCAAAATGGAATGAGAAAGACTGGAAAAGTGTTTATGACATGGGAGAGCTGGGATGAAGAGGAAATACTTCTAGGCTAACAGCAGGTGAGTAGAAAAAGGATGTCTGAGAAAAATGGAGGAAGGGGGCTATGGCAGAGAAGGAGAAAACAAAAGGTTCCTAGAGGCTGTACTAGGAAATGACAGTATATGGGTAGAACCTGAAGTCTCCTAGATACAAAATAGCCCTGAGTATTGGCATTGAAGCAAAAATCATAGAGATGAAGATTCTAACCTCAATGATGATCTGACGTTCCAGGAGCGTATAATGGTCTTGTATGTGCACAGAATCTTCCGCTGAAAATGGCAAACTGGTAGAGGGCCAGAAGGTTAGTATCTCTTTCTCTACTCAAAGAGGAAATAACCCAACTAAACCAAATCATTGTAAGCATAAGAGACTCATTCTGATTCACCATTAGAGTAACACTGAAAGGCAGAGACAGAAATAGCAGGAAATAGAATAGAACTTTGGCTTGGGTTTTGTATTTACAGTTTTGTCGATTTAAGTGATCCTTAAGGTACATAAAATACATGTAAGTCATTAGTGATTTTACTGAGGCATGAATTAGAATCCTCTTATTTGGGAGTTGGAATGGTTGGTGAATGAGTCACATAGCTGGTGATCCCACTGAAGCTCTGTGGTTTGTGTCATTGCTTATGGGGGAATCTCATCATAAGGGGCACATACATTTCTTAGTCATTTTTTATTGCAAAGCAATAAAGGTAAATTACATAGTATATTGGTACATATGTTGTTTAGCAAAGATCTCACAGATCTACACGAATGTCAAGGGTCCTATTTTCAACACTATATTTTCACACATGAAGTAGTCAAAGAACAAATAGTAATATATTAAGTCAACTGATAAGGACAGGAATAGCAGCCAGATTTTACACTCCCAGTTTATAGATCTATCCTTTAGAAAGTGATTCCTTATTTCCTTATTTCACTCACTCCAGGAAGAATAGTGAAATGTGATTACACTATCCCAGATAAGTAACAGCCACAGCCAATTCTTAGGAAGGATGAGGGAGGGTGCTCTTCTCTAGAAAACAGATTTAGAGAAACAGCAAGAGGATCCAGTTACCTTACTATTCTAACTTTTTTTTGTTCACCATAGGTCAGATGACATAGCTCAGTATTTACTAACATTAAAATTAAAGGGGAGGGAAGCGGCTGTGGCTCGATCAGTGGGGCTCCCGTTTACCATATGGGAGGCCCGGGTTCGGTTCCCAGGGCCTCCTGGTGAAGGCAAGCCCACCCGCACGGTGTGGTTGGCTGACCCGGCGAGCACAAGCAGCAAGGGGGGAATAAATGAATAAATAAATAAAATAAAATAAAACAATTACAGTTAAAAAAAAAAAAAAAATTAAAGGGGAGGGAAGCGGCTGTGGCTCAATCAGTAGGGCTCCCGTTTACCATATGGGAGGCCCCGGGTTCGGTTCCCGGGGCCTCCTGGTGGGGGCAGGCCCGCCCGCACAGCGTAGTTGGCTGACCCGGCGAGCACAAGCAGCAAGGGGTGGGGGGGATAAATGAATAAATAAATAAAATCTTAAAAAAAAAAAAAATTAAAGGGGAATGGATGTGGCTCAAATGGTTGGGCATCCGTCTCCAATATGGAGGGACCGGGGTTCAATCCCTGGGACCTCCCGGTAAAAAATAAATAAATAAATAAATAAAATTAAAGATTTTATTGACATAAACAAATATCCAAATGTGAAGCCTGGAGATCATGTCACATGAGAAATAGCTGAAACAACTGTGAACACTGAACTGGGAAAAGTAAAGTCTATTGGGTAGATCCTACCTGTCTTTAAATACTAACATGTAGAAGAGAAATTGGATTTGTTTCACAATGATCCAGAGGGTAGATTAAAGATAAAGGGAAGCAGGTTTCAGCTCAATGTAAGGAAACACTTTCCAATAATGAAGGCTGTCCAAAAATAAACTGAGCTGCTTCAAGACCAGTGGGCTCTCCATCACTAGAAGGATGGTTTTTGCAGTGATTCATATTCTAAATGAAAGTTTTTACTAGATCAGTGACTTTGGGATTTCAAGGACCAGTAAAGTTGGGGGGGGGGGATATGAGGCCCATAAACTGTTGCCAACTTTTTTTTTTTTTTTTTAAGTACTGGGGGCTAGGGATTGAATGCGGAACCTCATGTGTGGGAAGCCAGCGCTCAACCACTGAGCCACATTGGCTTCCCTGAGTTGGTTTTTCGTTTGTTTTGCTTTTTTTTTTTTTTTTCAGGAGGCACCAGGAACCCAACCTGGGACCTCCCATATGGTAGGAAGGCGCTTAACCACTTCAGCCACATCTGTTCCTGTTGCCAACTTTCAATTTCACTACATAAAATCACTAAAAAAAAAAATTACAAACTGTTTACTATCCCTTTTTTTTTTTTTTAAGGTACTGGGGATTGAACCCAAGACCTTGTACATGCAAAGTGCATGCTCAACCACTGAGCTACATCTGTTCCACACAACCCATTTACTATCAGAAAAGTAGGGGGAGGGAGGGAAGGGGGAGTGTGAGGGGGTAGGAAGGGGAGGGGGAAGGGACAAAATTCCAGAAAAAAAGAGTCTTTCAAATTAAATAAATATAGCTTTATAAAAATGTTTTCTCAATCTACCACCCATCAGAGAAAACTTTAAGGAATTAGTGTTTGGGGACCACTTAAAAACCTTCATTGATGCGTCTATGATTATTAGTCTTTCCCTTCAACTATCTATCCACTCCACCCTCTTTCATTCTCTCCATTCCACCTGTATAAAGATATTTATACTTACATCCATTTCTCCCTCATACTTACCCAATGCATGTCTTAAGAAATTCTTTTCGTTTCTCAGGGTCTTGAATATTCAAATGCTCTCGATAATGGGATAGCTACAAAAAAACAGAGAAGTGCTTTGAGCTATTTTTCTCCTCAGAAGGGGGAGGTAGCTCAGTAAGTGGACCTTCTGGGCTTAAAATCTCAATTCTTCAATCTTTTTTTTTTTTAAGATTTTTTTATTTATTCATTCATTTATCCCCCCCTTGCTGCTTGTGCTCGCTGGGTCAGCTAACCACGCCATCCGGGCGGGCTGGCCTTCACCAGGAGGCCCCGGGAACCGAACCTGGGGCCTCCCATATGGTAAACGGGAGCCCTACTGATTGAGCCACAGCCGCTTCCCTCTTCAATCTTAAAGATACCTTCTGGGTGTGAATATGTGGGTGCGGGGGTTGCAAACAGTGATTCAAAAGCATCAATAAGTTTATCTAAAAGCTACACCGTCCAATACAGTAGCCACTAGCCACACGTGGTTACTTAAATTTAAATTAGTTATATTAAAAATTCTGGTCCTTAGTCACACTAGCCACTTTTCAAGTGCTCAATAGCTGTGCAGCTAGTGGTTATACTGGACAGCACAAATACAGAATATTTCTATCATTGTAGAAAGTTTTATTGGACAGTGCTGATCTAGAAGATAGAACACGTAACATTACCCTGAGGTTTGGTTTTTATCCTCAGCATTTGACCAAAACTGGCTATATTGCTTCAGCCTTAGTCTCTGAAAGACCAAAGAGCTAAATGCTACTTCAACATTATTTCTGGCATCCTTGATCTTGTCCACATCTGTGGCTATCTGATGATGTAAATATCTAATCAGTTAACAATGTCAACAGCACAGATTGGGCATGTCATTCTAATTCACTGTAGACAGCTAAATATTCTCAAATAGTGGTCTAGATGTAAGTAACTTTGAAAGAAAAATCTCCTTATATGCTTTATATTTTGAAATTCTAGAAATATGCTTAAGTATAAAATTTTTATTTATTATTACAAGGGTAAAACACAACAATTGATGACTGTGAAAGCTGTAATTTTGTACACAAAACAATTATTTAAAACTTTTCAATAACTGAGTGTATAAACAGATTGACAGTTAATATAAAGAAAAAGAAGCTATTAACTTTAGGAAGAACATCATACAACAGATGTGTATGTAAATGTAAATGATAATATAGAACAGATGACATTACGTTATATTATAGTCTAAACCTTGTAACATATTTAGTATGAAATAGTTGTTATATAATCACTCCTAATATTAAAGAAAGCAACCGTTAAGAACTATAGCTATTTTTTTTATTATTCTAGTCTATTTCAACCTTAAATCTTTTAAGAAAAGTCCTAACTGGAAAATCTTCATATCCCATCAGGATAAATTAAAAACAGACTATGAAATTCCAAATTTATATACAGTAACACACATGATAACTCATCTTCAAACATAATAAAGAGTATGAAAAAAATAAAGTTTTAAATAAAAAATGAGGTACTCAAATCATTTACTCTCACTAATCAAATCCCAAAATAACAAACTTTACAAAAAATGCTGTATGAAGAAAATTCCTTACAGTTTTGAACCTTAGGAGACAGAAAATTTAAACAAAAAGCTTTCCAAATGATCACTACAGACTGCCAATCATTTTCAGAACATTAAAAGATTTTTGATATTTTTCCATGCCTTGAATATTAAGTACAAGTTCCTTTTAGAAAACATGCTATTGAAAACTTTTCCTGAATTATATTCTGCTTTGCAAAGAAGGTTAACAATATTACTAAATGTGTCAGATGAATGTGAGCATTGATAACATATCACAGATGTCCAGTGATGAAAGGAGCAGTCCTGCCATTGACAGTGATGAGAAATTCTTGTTTCTGCACTAGAATGTCAAACTCTTAAAGATGGATCACTAAAGTTTTAATAATACAATTACATGTTTGATAAAATTTCAGGTTTATTCTTATATTCCAGGAGTTCATTCTGTAATGGTAAAAGTCTGTCAAAAATCTATTTTAACACTCAGCCACTCAACCAAAATGTGTACTGGGTGCACCATCAGCTAGGAATTTCTTCTTGACCTATGTTGTTGTTTTTAACTTTTTTGGCTTTTGCCTTTATTTTTTATATTTTATTTTGTTTTTTAAATTTTTTTCATTTTTTTATCTCTCTCTTCCTGATTTATTTTTGATCCCTCTTACCTTTCTAATTAGAAAGCCAAAACCCAGAAGCTACTGCAAACCAGGAATTGAAAACAATTAAAAACTAAAATACAAATTGAGCAGGCCAATTTTCATTAGTTTATTTTTTTAAAATATTTATTTAGAAGCCCAACCAAAAGAAAATAAGAAAATATACAAAGCAGTATATCACTTGATTTAAGTTTTCATGTTTTCAAGAAGCTTCTTTCTTCTGGATATAATCAACACCAAAGGAAAGCACATAGTTCAATCTGTCTGGGATGTCAGAGGCTGGGTTTTGGCTTGGATTTCTGTTAAAGAGGTCCCCAACTAAAACAAAGGCCACACTTACCGCAAGCTCTTCTGTTCTATCTAGGAACCTGGGAAGAAGCAGAGAGGAGCAGGGCATTTTTATCTATTGATGTGTGGAAGTACAACTTACAAAATAGGACGACTGCCCTAGGAGAAGCACAGTTCAAACCCATTTCCCTCCATACTCAAGATAAGCCCTTTTTTCTTAAACTTCTGACTACCAGGAACTCCTTGAAAAAACATGGTGGGTCAGGTACAATTACCCCTCTGATCATTTCCAGCTGTGACATGCAAGGCCAAGGAGGCACTGCAAAACACTAATAACTTTGTACTAGTAACAGGCCGGACAAAGTCTCAGAGCCTTCACAAAACCTATGCTAGCCCACAGGAACCTTGTTTCGTTGAAAGGTTAAAGCAGTCTTCTCCATCAAAACAATTTTGGAAACAGATTTTCTACATTGTTCTCTGTTGTTTTCATGTACAGTGTACAGTGTGTTTTATCTCCCCCAAGAAGGGTAAGCCCTTGGAACACAATGACTTGTCTTCTGACTTCTCACTCTGAGTAGACTACAATTACTAACAGCACTGCTTTGGCACAGAAGTGATGCTTAATAAAGGCCTATTGATTGGGAAGGAGGGAAAGTAGGGAGGAAGGAAGAGAGGGAAGGAGAGGAAGAGCAAGGAAGGAATGAAGGGCAAAAAGAAAACAGCCTATCTGGATGAACACTGTCTTCTTTTGCAAATTCTTGGAAAACCATCTGTTTCTTGACCCTGACCAGGTAACCTGCTTTCCCCAACTTGGTCTTTGGGGCAGCTCATCACTTTGCTGGAATCACTGGATAAAGTCTTCCCTTCAATTACATGTCAGCCTAAATAGAGACTCCACACCCTTTCCTGACATTGAAGAAAGGACATATCTAATCTATCTACCTACCAACCTATGTTTTAGAATATTCACTCTTGAAGAGACTGAATCATCCAAGGCAGCTAAGCAGTCAGGGTGTCAGAGTCCAAAGAACCCCAACAGCTTAGCAATCCAGTGCCAGGAAACAGTCCTCACTGACTGAAATGAGATAGGGAGGGAAGACTGCCCCCAGCTCTCCATCTAATGGAATCTTACCTAGTCTCGTGGGCCCAACTCAAATTAGAACTACTTCCATGAAGTTTTCCTTGGGTATCCTGACTGAAAATTATGTTTTCTTCCTCTGATTTCCCAATGTACTTGTCACTGGTATTACAGGGGACCAAGTAATAAAAGATACCCTTATTCTAGGTCTTCTATAAGAAAATGCTTAATAAATGTTGATTATTAAGACTACACACTAGGGGGTCGGATGTGGCTCAACTGGTTGGGCGTCCGTCTCCCATATGGAGGGACCCGGGTTCGATCCCCGGGACCTCCCGGTAAAAAAAAAAAAAAAAAGACTACACACTAGGTATTATGCTAAATGTATTACACATACTAACTCATTTAATCTTCGTAACAATCCTGTGGGGCAAGTATAATCTCCATTTTACAGATGTGGAAACTGATACTTGAAGGGCTTGGGTAACACACTCAAGTTCACTCTCTGAACTAAGTCATCAAGCCAGTATTCAACCCAGATGTGTTTTTTTTTTTCTTTTTTAAAGATTTTATTTATTTATTCATTTATCCCCCCCCTTGCTGCTTGTGCTCGCTGGGTCAGCTAACCGCGCCGTGTGGGCGGGCTTGCCTTCACCAGAAGGCCCAGGAACCGAACCCAGGACCTCCCATATGGTAAACGGGAGCCCTACTGATTGAGCTACAGCCGCTTCCCAACCCAGATGTGTTTGATTCCACAGCTTGGTTTTTAACCATCCAACTATGCTGTTGTCTTATTACCGGCTGCTGTATATTGTTAGTTATCCCATTATGTTTCAATATCTTGTCTTCTAAACTTTTACAGAAAAAGGCAATGTCTTCTATTTCTTTGTATCCCCTATTAAGTACTTTGAACAAAGTACTTAATAAACTCTACAGAGTAGGTGATCAGATCTCACCTGAAGAGGTCTAAAAGCAGCTTTTGATCCCCTATTTCCTTAAGGAAGTGAATGAAATGTCTCAGAGCAACCTGTCGCATCTCCAACTCCCGGAAGAGGATCTCTGGCAGGCAGGAAGGAGTTATGCAGGAAAAGAATAATGCTTATTACTCAACAAGTGTGAAACTGGTCTACCTACTCAACACAGTCCAAACATTATCTCCTCAAAGCCTAGCAGAAGCTAACAAAGAATGATTTTTTCTGACACCCACCCCTATGGCTCAATCTACTATCAACACACCCCATGGTCTAAAATAACTCTTAGCCATTGAGTCAGCTTTCAGTTCACACCAACCTCAACAGCAGGTACTTGGCATGGACCCCGATTTCCCTGAACCAACAGAGCCACCTCTCTGTCCAACAGAGGAGGCTTTATAATTATTGATGTAGTTAATAATCCTAAAGGACAAATTACAACCCTCAGAGATGTGATGTGAACTCTGAAGTCTCTAGTCATCCCAGCCATCTCTGAAGCAGATTTGATGCTGGTCAATTCTGGTATGAAAGCCACCTTGCCATTCTCCCCTCACACGTGGCAGAGACCCTGCTGACTGAAGATTTCCGCCAAGACATGCTCACCTTTGCTCAGTGTCCTCTTTAGGAAGATTAACACCTAGAGGAAAAAAGAATAAAGAATGAATTACTTTGTGCTTTCTTTCCATACAAAGCCCTACCCTGAGCACCTGATGTCTAGAAATGAGGTTGGCAATTAATTAGGAATCTTTATAGGTACAGTCAACAGATTTTCCAATGTGATGGAAGGAAAGGTATGGATATCTGTAACTTAGCTGTTTTTGTGGAGTCCACATTCTTGTTTGCCACCACATCTCTCTTTTTTACAACATAGAGCAGCCTCCTACTACTTTTCATTACAATCAAGAGTTCCATACACAATGAATGCCCTGCCAACTGAGCCTTGGCACAGATATTACTGAGAATCCTACATCATCCAGGATCTTTACATGACACTTGACCCAAAACATTAAAGTCCATTTTGATAGGATTTTCTGAAACTAATGAAAACAAACAAAAACAACTCACTATGGTGATGACGTTTCCATCATGCATGCCAACTGCTTCTTCTAGTAGTTGTAGTTTGTCCTGTAACGAGCGGAATCTTTCTAGTGAGCAGACCTGGCAGAATAAAAACAGAATTCATGTATAAAGAAAACAGTCAGTTCCTTGTCTTATCCTTGGATATTGAAGAATGGGCAACGATTAAATGCTCCCAAAGACAGCCTTTCTTGTGGTCCCCAATACTCTCTGGGACAGGAGGGTCCCACCACACCCTCCCGGATTCAACCTTATGCCCAAGAAGATGCTAGTGTCCTGATACACTAATGTCTTCAAGTCTTGCCAAAGTCAACAGGAAGAGAGATCACTTATTCTTTGTTGTTAGATGAGGTTTAATGAGATATGATTTATACACAATAAAATCTACCTTCTTTAAGTATACAGTTGAGTGAATTTTGACAAAGGTATCCACCCATATTACCACTGCCACACTTAAGATAACAGAGTATTTCCATCATCTCCAAAAGTACCTTGTACACTTTGAAATCAATGCCTTCTCCAGGCGCATCCCCTGACAACCACTGATCTGTTTTCAATCACTATAGTTTTACCTTATCTAGCACTTCATACAAACGGTTATCTTTTGTTTCTGGTTTCTTTCACTTGGCATCATGTTTCTGAGATGAATCCATATATTGTGGTGAGTATCCGTAGTTTGTTTCTTTTTATTGCCAAGTAGTTTTGCATTTTATGGATATACCACAATTATTTATTCATTTACCTGCTGATGGACATTTTAGTTGTTTCCACTTTGGGAGCTATTAATATTTGTGAGAAGTCTTTGTATAGACATATGTTTTTGTTCTGCTTGGAATGTAAATATCCAGGAGTAAAATTGCTGGGTTGTATGATTAATTATATGTTTAACTCTGTAAGAAACTGCCAGACTATTTTCCAAAGTAGTTTAACCTTTTCACATTCGCACCAGCAGTGTATGAGAATTCCAGTTCCTATATATACATTCAGCATTTGTTTTGATTAGTCTTTTTAAATTTAGCCATTCTAATGACTGTTAGTGGTATCTTCTGATTTTAATTCACATTTCCTTGATAACTAATGATGTTGAGCATCACTTCAAGTGCTTACTGGCAATCTGAGTATCTTCTTTAGCAATGAGCCTAGTCAAATCTCCTGCCCTTTTTTTTTTTTTTTATTGGATCGTCTTTCTTCTTGTTACTGATTTGTAAGAGGTTTTTTTTTAAAGATATTTATTTATTTATTACCGCCCCCCTTGTTGTTTTGTGCTCTCTCTCTGCTCTCTGTGTCCATTTGCTGTGTGCTCTCTGTGTCTGCTTGTCTTCTCGTCTTGTCTTCTTTTTTTGGAAGCACCGGTAACCAATCCTGGGACCTCTGATATGGGAGAGAGGCACTCAGTCACTTGAACCACCCTCAGCTTTGTGGTTTGTTGTGTCTCTCACTATCTATCCTCTTTGTCTCTTTTTGTTGTGCCAGCTTTCCATGCGAGCCAGCTCGCTGTGTAGGCTGGCTTGCCTTCACCAACCAGGAGGCCCCAGGAAAAGAACCTGGGGCCTCCCATATGGTAGGTGGGAGCCCAATCGCTTGAGCCACATCTGCTTCCCTGTAAGAGTTCTTTATATATTCTGGATAAAAGTCCTTACATTATATGTGTTCTGCAATATTTTCTCCTAGCTATGGATGTCTTTCCATGTTCTTAGCAGGGCTTTCAAAGAACAAAATTTCTTAATTTTGATTAAGTCCATTTTATCAACTTTTTCTTTTATGGTTCATGTTTTTTGAACCTAGATAATAAATCTTTGGCTAACCTAAGGTCACAAGGATTTTCACCTGTATTTTCTTCCAGAAATTTTAGTTTTAACACTTAAATTTAGGTCTATGATTTATTTTGATCCATTATTATCAAGATGTTAATTCTCCCCAGATTGATATAATGATTCAATGCAATCCCAATAAAAATACCAGCATCTCTTTTGTAGATATTGACAAGCTAATACTAAAATTTATATGGAAATGCAAAGGATCTAGAATAGCCAAAACAATTCTGGAAGAGAAGAACAAAGTCAGAAGACTCATATTGCCTGATTTCAAGATTTACTACAAAGCTACAATAATCAAGACAGTGTGGTATTGGCATAAGGAAAGACAAATAAATCAATGAAACAGAATAATGAGTCCAGAAATAGACCCACATGTACATGGTTAACTGATTTCCAACAAAGGTGCCAAGGTAATTTAGTGGAAAAAGGATAATCTTTTCAAACAATAGTGCTGGAACAATTGGAGATCTACATAGGAAAAATAATGAACCTCTACTCTTACCTCACACTATATACAAAAGTCAACTTGTAATGGATTACAGACCTAAACATAAGAGATCGCTGACTCTGAAATGCATTTTTCCCTCTCATCCACTACTCTTTTCCCACTACCTCATCAAAGCAACACTAAACTCTGAGAAATCAGAAATTTTGCACCTGACTTTTGACCTTAGTGGGTTTATTTTCCTCCTGAAAAAACCCTTCATTTAACAAATGGGGAAGAAATGGTCAAGAAATCCTGTGGGAACAAACTGCCCAGCTTCCCAAATCCACAGGAGTTATCTCTCCAGCAGCCTTACCTTGCCCTTCCGGAGGCGGCGCACTGTGTCACTGATGCTCCAGTCATTGCTGTAATCCTGGAATATTAGCAACACACGTATCCCAGGAAGTTAAGGGATCAGAATATCAGTGTATCAGTTCCTCATCTCAAACTCATAGTCTTAGTCCCTAAGACGGAAATATTTTGTAGGAAGGAATGGATGAGAAAAAAATTGAACTGGGATGGTTTTGTTCTAAGTTTCTGAAGGAACTAGAGCAGGGGCAACACAGGCAGGAGGAAATGGATCAAAGACGGAATGAACCAATTGACAAAAACCAGTAACCCTATGCCTATGGGTTCAAAATTTCAACCCTTAGATGCAACGAGTAGCATTTTGGGTACCTAATCAATATCTTTGGTCAAGGGAAAACAGGGAGACATTTGAGAAATGCTTTTTCTGGAACTTGGAATATAGCTTTTCCTTATGAATCAATTTGCTTTTTTATGGGAATGTGAGCTCTACCAAGCTTGCAGACCTACAGTGATGACCTCTGAGTTCAAAATACAACCTTCAAAAGGCAGCACAATGGATAAAGTTCTAGGACTGAGTCAGAAAAATACTTTTTAATCCAAGTGGCACCACATACAAAGCTGTGAGACCCCAAGCAAGTCCCTAATGTTTTAAAACCCAGTTCTCATATCTATTAAAGAGGGGTAAAAAAATACCTGCTCAGAGTCAAGAAGATCAAGACAAGGTAATGTATATCAAAGCACTTTAAAATGTGTAAAGTGTCACACCAATAATAAGATATCACTCACCTTGTATTCCCCCTTGGGTCTCCCCAGCTCTGGAGCATAGCTTTTGGCAGATGTGTCTGACAGAGCTAAAAAAAAGAACAGGCAACTGGTTCAGGAGGGAACCATGACTCTTGCTTCTTGTCATCTCTTTTCTCTACTGCTTTCTTCTTTTTTTTTTTTTTATTTATATTTATCCCCCCTTGCTGCTTGTGCTTGCTGTATCCATTTGTTTTTGCATTTTTCTGTGTCTGCTTGTCTCCCTTTGTTGTGTCATCTTGCTGTGTCAGCTCCCAGCGCCATGCAGGCTGGCTTGCCTTCACCAGGAGGCCCTGGGAATCGAACCTGGGGCCTCCCATATGGTAAACGGGAGCCCAACCAATTGAGCCACAGCCACTTCCCTACTGCTTTCTTCTTAAACACACTTTTATTTTATTGTGGTAAAATACATAACATAAAAATTGCCATTTTAACCATTTTTAAGTGTACAATTCGATGGTGTTATTTACATTGACAATATTGTACAACTATCTATCTGCAAAACCTTTTCATCATCCCAAACAGGAACTCTAACCATCTAGCAATAACTCCCCATATCCCCTATCCCCTCTATTTTCTATCTTTATGAATATGCCCATTCTAAATACCTCATATAAGTGGAATCATACGATACTTAACCTTTTGTGTCTGGCTTATTTCATCAAGCATGTTTTCAAGGGTCATCCATGTTGTAGCATTTATCAGAACTTTATTCATTTCTATGGCTGAATAATATCCCATAATACAGAATATTTTGTTTATTCATTTATCTGTTGATGGACACTTGGATTGTTTCCATCTTTTGGCTATTGTAAATAATGCTACTATGAATATTTGTAAACAAGTGTCCATTTGAGTCCCTGTTTTCAATTCTTTTGGGTATATACCAAGATGTAGAATTGTTGGGTCATGTAGTAATTCTATGTTTAACGTTTTGAAGAACCACCAAACTGGTTTCCACAATGGCTGCACATTCACACACATTAATTACCTGACTTGTAGGCTCCAAAGGCATCTTTATGGCTCAAAGAAGATCCCAGTTCTTATTTAGGATAGCATCCCTAGGAGTCACCCATTTTCCCCCTGTAGCCAGAATGACTTCTACCTCCTTTGAATGCATCTCAAAATTTCTCAGATACTGGTAGATTTAGAAGAAAATTTATGTGATCATCATCTGTCCCCAAGACTTCCCAGATTGTACTCCAGATCCAAAACATTTCCCACAGCAACCAAAAGAAGAGGGTCCAATTCCTACCATCAGAAAGGGACTGGAAACTTCCAGGTCTAGGTCTCCCTAAAGGTAAAGAACACATGAGGGAAGAGAGCAACAGTTCAAGTCAAGGAGAGTCAGACTTGGTTAAGGACAGACTTGTACAGAACATTATTACACAATATGGAAATTTAAGGCTTAAAAATGCTTTTTCAACACAGAAATTTGACATGCCTTTTTAAAAAGGCAGGGAAGAATTTTGATCTAGGCAGATTTATTCAGTACCTGTCACAAAGTTTATGTCAACTTTGTCCAGGTTCTAGAAACCCATTCCAACCCCTCTATCTCACTTTTCCCATTCCCAATCCCAAACTGCCAGCACTAATGAAAATTCTTTATCTTACCATTAACTTTTTCTAGAGAGTAAATGAAAATTAGAGCCTGAGCATTTTTTTTGGAAAATAGAAAGGAAGTCTCCCCTGTTCCTTTAACCATCACTCTTACCTCTAAAAAAGCTGCTCAGAGAGTAGGTAGAAGTAGGTTTGGGTAGTTGTGCATAAGAGGAGAAACTATTTCGGCTCTTCAGCTGTTCACGCCCTTCATGGGTTGACCCACTATTACCAGCAGTCTCTCTGATGGACCAGGAGATACCTGTGAGATAGTAAAGACTAACTCAGTAATTCTCATACAAAATAAATCCTTGACATCCAAGATTCCAACAAACTTTTACAAAGTTTTTCAACAGAGCACACAGTCCCTTGACCAACATGGTCTTCAAAAATTGGGGCAAGGACAAAAGGACAGAATCAAATAGATTAACCAAGAGAAAAATAGGCAAAAAACCTTGAATAAATGGATCTAGAAGGGAAATTCAAATGGCTCTTAAATATGTGAAGAGAAGCTCATTCTCACTCTTAATAAAAGAATTACAAACTAAGTGTACACTGAAATACCAACATTCCCCTATAAGATTGGCAAAGGTCCAAAAATTTGATAATGCCCTATGTTGGCAAAGCTATGGGGAAAAGAAGCCCTCCAACACTGCTGGTGAGAATAAACATTGGTACAAGTCCTGTGGAGAGCAATATCTATCCACTACACATGCCATTACCCTCTGCCAGTAATTCCACTCCAGAAATGTATCCTTAATATACTCATACAAGGGCAAAATGCCAGGTGTTGTTAACAATTTTAACAGTAAAAGACTGGAAACAATCTAAATTCCAGTAATAACAGCCTGGTTAAACAAATTATGGTAAACCCATACAATGTAATACTTGCTTTTATTACCACACACACACACACACACACACACACAAAAGAGAGAAAATGAGAAAGCTCTTTGTGTTCTAAAATGGAAGATTTCCAAAATATATTGTTATGTGAAAAAAGCAGGGTATAAAGTATACATTACCACTTATATAAAAAAAAACATGGCGTAAAAAATATATCTCCCAGTGTCATCACGCAAAATGGCAGTGGAGGAAGCTCTAGGGGTTGATCCCTCCAACAAAGCAACTACTGAGCTTGAGAGAGTGATTGGAATCAACTATTTTGGAACTTTGGAACCTTATCGTATACTTGTAACAACCAGGGGAGTACATGACGGAGGGAGAGACTGCTAATCTTTCATAAGGGAGTGTCATGCATGAAATAACTGCCATTCCCATTCATCAGGCCAACTGCAGCTGTGGGGATAGCAGCCCATGTTCCTGGAGCAGATGGATGGTGCCAAAACGGGTAGTGGGGACCTTGTTCTTTAAAAAGTGGGGTTGTATGGAAGCAGCTGTGGCTCAATCAGTAGGGCTCCCGTTTACCATATGGGAGGCCCCAGGTTCGGTTCCCGGGGCCTCCTGGTGAGGGCAAGCCCGCCCGCACGGCGTGGTTAGCTGACCAGGCAAGCACAAGCAGCAAGGGGGGGATAAATGAATAAATAAATAAAATCTTTAAAAAATAAAAATAAATTAAAAAATAAAAAATAAAAAGTGGGGTTGTGCACTTCGGTTGGTCTGGAGATTACCTAAGAGACTAATGCAAACACTTGCTTTGGCACTTGGACTGCAGTGGCTTCCCCCAGATTCCCCTAGTGACATCAGTCAGAAGAATTAAGTGGACGGTATATAAATATATATAGTTGAGCCAGCATTAAAGGAAGTCATTGTCAAGTCATTGATCAACTGCAGAGATGATGAAACAGAAATGTCAATGACCACACACAGCAGGAATGCACACTGTGCCAAAAAAGAATATTAGAAAACTCACAGGCAGCACCAATTCTCTACTAGAAAAAAATCAGGAATTTCTGAGGGGTGAGAATCAAATTTCTGGTAGAATCACAACATAAATAGAAGGTTCAGCTCTCAAAAAAAAAAATTACAAAACATACAGAGAAACAAAAAAGTATGTCCTATTCACAGGAAAAAAAATAATTTGACAGAAACCCTCCCAAAGGAAGGCCAAACATGGATTAGTCAAAGGCATTAAATCAACTGTCATAAGTAAGCTCAATGAATTGAAGGAAACCATGGAAAAGAACTAAAAAAAAAATCAGAGAAACCATGTATGAACAAAATGAGAACATAAATAGAGACATAAAAATTATAAAAAGATGAGAACAGAAATCCTGGAGCTGAAAAATCAGAAATGAAAGGGGGGAAGTTATGACCAATTCCACAAAAATAAAAAGGATCATAAGAGGATATAATGGGGAAGCAGATGTGGCTCAAGCTATTGGGCTCCCGTCTACCATACAGGAGGTCCCGGATTCGTTTCCCGGGGCCTCCTGGTAAAAGCGAGCTGACCCGCGCAGAGAGCTGGCCCACATGGAGGGCTACGCAACAAAAAGAGACAAAAAAGGAGAGACAATGAGACACAACAAACCAGGGAGCTGAGGTGGCTCAAGCAATTGAGTGCCACTCTCCCACATCAGAGGTCCCAGGATTTGTTCCCGGTGCCTCCTAAAGAGAAGACGAGAAGAAGAGAAGACAAACAGACACAGAGAGAAGACAACAAGCACAAAAACAACAAGGGGCGGGGGGAGGGAAGATAAATAAATTTTTAAAATCTTAAAAAAAAAAAAAAAAGGATATTATGAACACCTGCAAGCCAGCAAATTAGACAACCTAGAAACACATGAACAACCCACACTGCCTCTAAAAGAAATACAAGATCTGAACAAATCAATCACAAAGAGATTGAATTAGTCATCAAAAACCTCCCCCAAAAAGAAAAGCCTGGGACCAGATGACTTCACAGGTGAATTCTACCAAATATTCCAAGAAGAATTAATACCAATCCTATTCAAACTCTTAAAAAAAAATTGAACAGAAAAGAATGTTACCAAACTCATTTTTTGAAGCTACAAGAAAAGAAAATTACAGAGTAATCTCTCTAATGAATATAGATACAAAAATCCTCAACAAAACACTTGCAAATCAAATCCAACAGCACATAAAATAATTATACACCATGAAGAAGTGGGTTTTATCTCAGGTATGCAATAATGGTTCAACATGAGAAAATCAATTAATGTAATACACCATATTAACAAATTCAAGGGGAAAAACCACATGATCATCTCAATTGATGCAGAAAAAGCATGTGACAAAATTTAACATCCTTTCTTGATAAAAACACTTAGAAAGATAGGAATAGATTTCCTCAACATGATACAGGGCATATATGAAAAATTCTCAGCCAACATCATACTCAATGGTGTAGGGCTCAAATCTTTCCCTCTAAGATAGGGAACTAGATAAGGATGCCCAATATCACTGTTATTCAACATTATGCTAGATATTCTAACTAGGCCAATTAGGCATGAAAAAAAAATTAAAGGCATCCATATAGGAAAAGAAGAACAACTGTCACTATTTGCAGATGACATGACCCTGTATTTGAAAAATCCCTAAAAATCTACAAAAAAACCTACTAAAGCTAATAAATGAGTTCAGCAAAGTGGCAGAATACAAGATCAACATGCAAAAATCAGTAGTGTTTCTATACACTAGTAATGAACAATCTGAGGAGGAAATCAGGGAAAAAAATTCTATTTACAATAGCAACTAGAAGAATCAAATATCTAGGAATAAATTTAACCAAAGGATATAAAGTTTTCTGTACTCAGAAAAATAAAAAATATTGTTAAAAGAAATTAAAGACAATCTAAATAGAAAGACATTCCGAAAAAAATTAAAAAAATAAAAAAAGAAAGACATTCCGTGTTCTTTATGGATTCCGTGTTGTCTATGAATTGGAAGACTCTTGTTCAGATGTCAATTCTACCCAAACTGATTTACAGATTCAACAATGTCAATCAAAATTCCAATGCCTACTTTGCAGAAATGAAAAAGTCAATTACCAAATTTATTTGAAAGGAAAAGGGGCCCCAAATAGCCAAATATATCTTGAAAACAAAGAACGAAGTTGGAGGATTCACACTTCTCGACTTTAAAGCATATTACAGATACGAATATTCTCGCTGTCCTGATTTTGCGATAATCAGGGTAGGATAAACATTCACCTTATTAGAAATCATGCATGTGTCCCCAGACCTAGTTTTTCTCCCTAGTTCTGGTTTTTAGAATGCTAGTGATTAACTAAGCCTGATTTATTATAAGAAATGGGAAAAGACTGTAACTTTGGGTATCTTTGGTCAACCTTAAGAGATATAGCAGGGGGACAGATGTGGCTTGGGTGGTTGGGTGTCTGTCCCCATATGGAGGGACCTGGATTCGATCCCCAAGACCTCCCAGTAAAAATTTTAAAAATATATAGAAGGCGCGTGGGCCACTAGGCCCCGTGTGCGGGTGCGCCGCCAGACCCGGCGTCGGGTGCCCCGCTAGGCCCCGCAAGCCACACAGCAAGATGATGATGTAACAGGAGAGTGACACAAGGGTGAGCCAAGACAAGACCCACCGAGAAACCAGGAATTAAGAAGGTGGCACAGGAGGTAGGACGCCTCTCTCCCACATCAGTCTCCGTGGATCAAATCGCAGTGAAGACAGGAGGAGAAGGATGAGGAGAGAGGGCAGGAAACTGACACAGAGAGTTGTCCAACAGATGTACACAGAAACAGCAAAAAATGGGGGAGGAGGAGCAGTAAAAATGGATAAAAGTAAATAAATAAATCCTTAAAAAAAAATGTACAGGGGGGCGGATGTGGCTCAAATGGTTGGGCATCCGTCTGCCATATGGAGGGACCTGGGTTCGATCCCCGGGACCTCCCGGTAAAATGAAAAATATATATATAGAAGGCACATGGGCTGCCAGGCTCTGTGTGCCGGTGAGCCGCCAGGCCCCGGAATCCATGCAGCAAGATGATGACGTAACAGGAGAGAGACGCAGGGGAGAGACAAGACGAGATGCTCTGAAAGCCAGGAACCGAGGTGGCGCAGGCAGCAGAGTACCTCTCTCCTACACCAGAGGTCTCCAGGATCGAATCCTGGTGAAGACAGGAGGAGGAGGATGAGAAGAGATGGCAGGAAACAGACACAGAGAATTGCCCAGCAAATGGACACAAAACAGCAAATGGGGAAGGGGGTGTTTAAAATGGATAAAGTAAATAAATAAATCTTTAAAAAAAAAAAAAAAATGTATAGGGGAGGAAGATACGGACTATGGTTGCTGGTGATACTTTGGCGATGCTCTTTCATCATTTGTTAACAAATGCTTCACAACAATGCAGGGTGTTTGTGGGGGGGTAATGTGTGGGAGCCTTGTACGATGTTATGCATGTTTGTTTTGTAAGATCATGATGTTTACTAAATACTTACAGTTTATGTATGTTCATGTATGAATGATATACTTCAATAAATTGTTTTAGAAAAATTAAAAACTATTGTGTATCAAAGGATTTTATCAAGAAAGTAAAAAGACAGGCTACAGAATGAGTTGTAAGGGTTTAATATCTAGTATATATGAAGAAATCTACAGGGAAGCGGCTGTGGCTCAATCAGTAGGGCTCCCGTTTACCATATGGGAGGCCCCGGGTTCGGTTCCTGGGGCCTCCTGGTGAAGGCAGGCCCGCCCGCACGGCGTGGTTGGCTGACCCAGCGAGCACAAGCAGCAAGGGGGCGATAAATGAATAAATAAATAAAATCTTTAAAAAAAAAAAAAAAAAAAAAAAGAAATCGTACTACTCAACAACCAAAAGACAAACAACCCAATTTAAAAATGGGCAATGGGTGCAGATATGGCTCAAGTGGTTGAGAGCGTGCTTCCCATGTATGAGGTCCCATGTATGAGGTCCTAGGTTTGATCCCCAGTACCTCCTAAAAACAAACCAAAAAAAAACAAAAAACAAAACAAAACAAAAAAAACCTCTCATTGGGGAGTGGATGTAGCTCAGTGGTTGAGCACCAGCTTCTCATGTACGAGGTCCTGGGTTCAATCCCCTGTACCTCATAAAAAATAAAAAAAATAAAAAATATTTTAAAAAATAGACAAAAGACTTGAATAAACATTTCTCCAAAGATGATTGCAAATGGCCAAAAAGCACATGAGATGTTCAACATCATTAGCCATTAAGGAAATGCAAATCAAAACCATAAGTAAATACCATTTCTCATTCACTAAACTAGCTACTATTTTTTTTTTTTTTTTTTTCCGGGAGGTACCGGGGATCGAACCCTGGTCTCTCCATATGGTAGACGGACGCCGAACCTCTTGAGCCACATCCGTTTCCCGAGACTAGCTACTATTAAAACAAACAAACAAACAGAAAATTACAAGTGTAGTGGGAATGTAAAATGGTGCAGCTGCTGTGGAAGACAGTTTGGCAGATCCTCAGAAAGTTAAGTATAGAATTACCATATGACCCAACAATCCCATTTCTAGCTATAAGACCCAAAAAAGTTCAAAGGAGGGACTCAGATGTTTGCACACTGATGTTCATAGCAGTATTCACAATTGTCAAAAGATGGAAGGAGCCCAAGTGTCCATCAACTAATAAATGGATAAACAAAATGTGGTTTATACATACATAAAATGGAATGTTATTTAGCCGTAAAAAGGAATGAAGTTCTAATACATGTGACAACATGAATGAACCCTGAAGACATCATGTTGAGTGAAATAAGCCAGACACAAAAGGACAAACATTGTATGAGCTCACTGATATGAAATAATTAAAATAAGCAAATTCATAGAGTCCGAAACTAGAATACGGGTTACTGGGGGATGGGGGAGTAAGGAATGAGGAGTTAATGTTTAAATTGTACAGAGTTTCTATTTGAGGTGATGGAAAATTTTTGGTGATGAATGGCGATGATGGTAGCACAACACTGTGAACGTAATTAACAGCAATGAATTATATATATTTGAATGAGGTTAGAAAAGGAGTTTTAGGCTGTATATGTTACTAGAATAAATATATTTTTTAAAAACCTATAAGAATACACAACACAAACAGGGATCCCTAACGTAAACCACTGACTATAGTGAATAGTACAATTATTATAATATTCTTTCATCAATTGTAACAAATGCACCACACTAATGCAAGGCACTAATTAAAAAAAAAAATTACAGGGAAGCAGATGTGGCTCAGGCGATTGGGCTCCCGCCTACCACACGGAAGGTCCCTAGTTTGGTTCCCGGTGCCTTCTAAAGAAGACAGTGAGCTGGCATGATGGGCAGGGGTGGCAAGCTGATGCAGCAAGAGACACAAGAAGAAATACATAATGAGAAGCAAAACAAAGCAAGGAACAGAGGTGGTTCAAGTGATTGGGAGCTTCCTTCCCACATCAATGGTCCCAGGTTCGGTTCCTGGTGCCTCCTAAAGAAACAAGACGAACAGACACAGCAAGTGTAAACAATGGGGTTGGGGTTGGGGGTGGGGAGAAATAAACAAATCTTAAAATATATATATATATACCCCCCCACACACACACACCATGGCCACATGAATTTATCCCCAAAATGGAAAGGTGGTTGAACATATAAAAGTCAATGTCAACAGAATCTCACTGACTGCCAGATTACATAGTATCCCAAATAGCAGGGTTCCTTAGAGCTCTGGAGACACCCAGGCACTATGGTCAGGGCAGATAACTCATGAGTTTGGTGCCTTGCCAGTGGGCCCAACTTTGGGGTTTGTGCTCCCCTGTGTGACAGAATTGGATTCAGTTGTAGTTTCCCTATACATGGCTCTTTGGTCCCTTCTATTTGAACCTATAGTTGGTGCTAGAGTTGGTAGGTATACATCCAAGAGATTTGGATCTTTGGACTGTCCATGTGCCAGCTGGGCCCTGAGCCTCAATGGAGTTGCAACACCTACTCTCTAGTTCATTGGACTCACCCAGGATAACTAACAAGGAGGTGATGATGGACAACCACCATACCAAAAAACCAAGAGAGTCTACAACTACAAGCAAGAAAGTCCTATCCAATAGCCCCCTCTCAACTAGAGGTGGAGTAGGCATCACCATCCTAGAATCCTCAGGAATGGGGAATGAACTATGGACTAGAGTGGACTTACTAGTATTCTACTATAGACTTATTGGGATTCTAGCAATGAAAGAACTTATATCGTTAATGTGGAGGCAGTGGCCACTGGAGGTTCTGAGGTCAGGGTGAAGTGTAATTTGGGGGCATTTTCAGGAATTGGGAATTGTCCTGAATGACACTGCAATGACAGATACAGGCCACTATAGATCTTGCCATAACCTAAAGAATTGTGTGGGAGAGAGTATAAACTACAATATTAACTATAATCCATGCTTAGTGGCAATGCTCCAAAATGTGCTCACCAATTGCAGTGAATGTACCACACTAATGAAGGATGTTGTTAATGGGGGTAAATGTGGGTAGATATTTTTTAAGTATCTTAAAAAAATTTTTTTTAATGATCTAATAAAAAAATTAAATAAAAAATAAAATGCATTATATCATCTGTCATTTAATATTTGATTTTAAATGTCAGGTCTCCCAAAACTAAGGATCCAGGAGACTATTTTCTGTTCTACTTATAACTGGAAACAATTGAGTCATTTAGCTAATGAAAATAATAGCACATATATGAAAAGTACTTGACTATTAACAAAGAATGTATTATCAGGGACGCGGATATGGCTCAAGTGGTTGGGCATCCGTCTACCATATGGAAAGACCCGGGTTCGATCTCCGGGACCTCCTGGTAAAAAAAAAAAAAAAGGTGAGCCACAGGCCCGCGCAGACGCGGCAAGCCAGGCCTGCTGAGCCATGCAGCAAGACGATGATGCAACAAAAAAGAGATGCAAGGAAGAGCCAAAGTGAGACACGCCAGAAACCAGGAAGTGAGGTGGTGCAAGTGACAGGGTGCCTCTCTCCCACATTGGAGGTCCCTAGGATTGAATCCCGGTGAAGCCTGGAGGAGAAAAATGAGAAGAGAAGGCAAGAAACAGACACAGAAGATCACCCAGCGAATGGACACAGACAGCAAGAAGGGGAAGGACACTCAGAACTGTACACCAAAAAGAAAAAAATAAAGTCAATTTATTAAAAAAAAAAAAAGTATTATCATGTCATTTCATAGATAAGAAAGCTAACTGTAAGAAAGGTATATGCTTTACCTTTATAAAATGAAAGAGCTACTGCTAAAAAAAAAAAAAAAAAAGTCAGTCATTGTAATATACCACCTTAACAGAATGATCATCTCAATGATGCAGAAAAATCATTCAACAAAATCTAACACTCTTTCACATCAAAAACACTCAATGAGGGAAGCGGCTGTGGCTCAATCAGTGGGGCTCCCGTTTGCCATGTGGGAGGCCCCGGGTTCGGTTCCTGGGGCCTCCTGGTGGGGGCGGGCCTGCCCGCACGGCGTGGTTGGCTGGCCCAGCGAGCGCAAGCAGCTAGGGGGGGATAAATGAATAAATAAATAAATAAATAATCTTTAAAAAAAAAAAAAAACACTCAATGAACTAGGAATAGAAGGGTATAAAGGCCATATATTAAAAGCCTACAGTTTGATGAATGCACAGCTATGTGATTATATATATTATATCAAATACCATCGATTGTACACTTTGGATGAATTGTATGCTTTATTAATATGTATCAATAAAATTGATTTTTTTAAAAATAATCATAATTAGTAAAAAAAAAAAAATCCACAAAACCCACAGTTAACATCATACTCAATGGGGAGAGACTGGAAGCTTTTATCATAAGACCAGAAATAAGACAAGGATGCCCGCTCTCACTGCATCTATTCAACATAGTACTTGAAATTCTAGACAGAGCAATTAGGCAAGGGGAAAAAAAAGGCATACAAATTGGAAAGGAAGACGTAAAATTATTTCCGTTTGCAGATGATATGCTCTTATATGTAGGAAACTTTAATGAATCCACACACACAAAAAATGACTAATGCTAATAAGTGAATTCAGCAAAGTTTCTTTTCAGGAGACAAAATCAACTCTCAAAAATGATCTGGGGGAAACGGATGTGGCTCAAAAGGTTTGGCGTCGGTCTACCATATGGAGAGACCAGGGTTCGATCCCCGGTACCTCCCGGTAAAAAAAAAAAAAAATGATCTGGTTTTCTATATACCAGAATTGAACATTCTAAAATGGGTATTAAGATAACAATTTCATTTATAATAGCATTAAAAAGAATAAAATACTCAGGAATAAATTTAACCAAGTAGGTGAAAGACTTATATACTGAAAACTACAAAATATTGTTGAAAGAAATAAAAGAAGACCTAAATAAATACAAAGTCATCCTGTGTTCATGGATTAGAAGATTTAATATTGTTACGATGACAATACTGCCCAAAGCAATCTACAGAGTCAATGTAATCCCTATCAAAATTCCAATGGCTTTTTTTGTGGAAACAGGAAAACCCATCCTAAAATTCAAATGTAATTTCAAGGGACACCCAAATAGCCAAAAGAATCTTGAAGAGCATTTCCCAATGTCAAAACATACTACACAGCTACAGTAATTAAAACAGTGTGGTGCTGGCATATGTATAGACACAGAGATCAATGGAATACAACTGAGAATCCAGAAATAAACTCTTATAAACATGGTCAATTGATTTTTCCTTTTTTTTTTTTTTTTTTTTGATTTACTGGGGCCAGGGATTGAACTTGGGACCTCATATGTGGAAGGCCAGCACTCAACCACTGAGCCACACTGGCTCCCCTGAGTTGGTTTTCTCATTTGTTTGCTTGTTGTTTGTTTCTTTTGTTTTTAGGAGGCACCGGGGACCAAACCCAGGACCTCCCATGTGGGAAGCAGGTGCTCAATCGCTTGAGTCACATTTGCTCCCAGTCAATTGACTTTCGTTGTTTTTTAAAGATTTATTATTTATTTATTTATTCCCCCCTCATTGTTTGCGGTCGCTGTCTGCTCTCTGTGTCCATTTGCTGTGTGTTCTCTGTGTCTGCTCGTCTTCTCTTTAGGGGGCACCGGGAACTGAACCCGGGACCTTCCATGTGGGAGAGAGGCGCTCAATCACTTAAGCCACCTCAGCTCCCTGATTTGTTGTGTCTCTCACTGCCTTTACTCGTTGTCACTTTGTTGAGTCATCTTGCTGCACCTGCTGGTTGCACCAGCTTGCCTTCTCCAGGAGGCATTGGGAACCGAACCCGGGACCTCCAATGTGGTAGGCGGGAACCCAATCGTTTGAGCCACATCCACTTCCCCAACTGATTTTGACAAGGGTATCAAGATTATTTGATGAGGAAAGGACAGTCTTTTCAATAAACGGTGCTGAATCACTGCATTTACACATACAAAAGAGTCATGCTGGATCTTTGTCTTATACCACATACAAAAATTAATTCAAAATGGATCAACAATTATAGTTAAGAGCTAAAACTATAAAACTCTTAGAAGAAAACACAGGGGAAAATTTCATGTCCTTGGATATGGGACTGGTATCTAAACATGATACTAAAAGCACAAACAATAAAAAAAAAAAAATAGATAACCTGAACTTCATCAAAATAAAAGCTTCTGAGCCTCAATGGTCATTATTAAGAAGATGAAAAGACAAAGAACAGAATGGGAGAAATGATTTGTTAATTTTATATCTGATATGAGATTGGTATCCAAAATATATAAAACTCTTACAACTCAACAACAAAAAGATAAATAACCCAAATAAAAAATGGGCCAATGATTTGGACATTTCTCCAAAGAAGATATACAAATGCCAACAAGCCCATGAAAAGATGTTTAATAACATTACCCAGTAGGGAAATGGAAATCAAAGCCATAATGAGGTACTAATTCATACCCACTACAATGGCTATAACCAAAAAAAATGGAACATAAGTGTTGGTGAGGATGTGGAAAAAGTGAAACCCTTGTGCATTGCTGGTTGGAATGTAAAACAATGCAGCCACTATGGAACTCAGTTTAGCAGTTCCCCCAAAAGTTAAACATAGTATCATCTTATGACCTGGCATTTCTACTCCTAGGTACATACCCCAAAGAAGAAAAAACAGGAGCTCAAACAGATACTTCTTCACCAATGTTCAAAGCAACATTATTCACAATGGTCAAAAGGTAGAAACAATCCAAGGGCCCATCAAAAGAAGAATGGATAAAGAAGACATTCTGTACAGTGAAATATTGTTCAACCATAAAAATGAATGAAGTTGATACAGGATACAACATAGATGACCACTGAAAATATTATCCTCAGTGAAATAAAAGTGACACAAAGGACAAATATTGTATGAATCCATTTATATGAGGTATCTAGAATATGCCAATGCATAAAAACAGAAAGTAGATTAGAGATTACCACGGGCTAGGTTGAGGCGATAAGGCTGGGGATAGGTGGTAACAAGATGGGTACAGAGTTTTTGTTTGAGATGATGAAATAGTTCTGGACATAGATAATGGTGATACTTATATCACATTCTAATTACTTATTGACAACGAATGGTATATTTAAAAAGGCAAAGTGGTAAATTTTGTTATGCATATTTTAAAACAATAAAGTTAAAAAAAAAAAAAATGTATTCCTATACACTTTTCTTTTTCTTTTTTTTTTTTTTGAAGTACCAGGGCCTGGACCTCGTATATGGGAAGGTGGTGCTCTCAACCACTTAGCCACATTGGCTCCCCTGAGTTAGGTTTTTTGTTTGTTTGCTTGTTTTTTCTTTCTTTCTTTTTTTTTTTTTTTTTAGGAGGTACTGGGAACTGATGCTTTTCTATGCAAAAAGAATCTTTAGATAAATATACAGGAAGTAAATAATGGTGATTATTTTGGATGGCAAAGACTGAGAATTGCATAGATGCTTGACAGTGTGGGTGTGAAACTTTTCACCGTATGCCTTTAATCCTCTTTAAACTGCATGTCAGTATTTTCTATTAAAAAAAAAAACACATTTCTTAAAAATCAGATGAAGTCTGCAAAGGTGTTAAGTGGTACTATACAATAGCTAAGCAACGAGACTTGGTGACCAGGGAAGTCAGTTCTGCTAATCAGTTATAAGTTCTCAAGTCAGAAGTTCCCAAATATGACTGTATCTTAGAATCACCTGGAGTGCTTATTCAAAACTGAGATGCCTAGACCTACTGAATCAGAATCTCTAGGGTAAAGTCTAGGAATTTGTAGTTTTAATAAGTACCCCAACTGAGTCTGAACTATCCAGCCAAGCATTAGCCCTTGGACAGCACACCTGGAGAGTTATACAGGAACTACTGCTGTATTTCCCTAAGCACTTCTCCTGAGTTTAAATTTCCAGATATCTGCCAACAGAAAATAGTCTAACCCTATTCTCTTCCCTAACAAGTATTCAAAAGAAAAACAAGCGGTGCCTTTGTTACAGTGACAAGAATTCTGAGTATCAATTGCCTCCTAAGGCCTCCTCTACTTACTCTCCACAGGTTCCCCACTCCAGCTGACTCTCTCCAGGTCATCATCATCATCCTCATCCACGAAGTCTCGAAGGCTATTCACTGCCCGCTTGGACTCCTTTAACTACAGAGGGACATAAAACAGGACACTCAGGCAATCATGCCTTCCCACCTCTCTCTTTTACAACAAAGAAGGCTGAGGAATTGGGACCTGAAGATTGCCAACATTTTCACTCTCTGCAACCTAAAGCCTAGACTGCTAGATATATGGTAAGAAAACAAATTGCCTTTTAGCCAACATTGCAGTCCAGTGGCAAAAGAGTGATGAGGAATCAAAGCCACTTTTAAAATCACATCTCTGGCAATGATTTGCTGTGTAAACCTAGGTGAGTTTACTCACTTCTCCAAAAATGAGTCTGCTTCTGTTTTTGTAAAACAGACATATTAAAGTATAGGTAAAAACCTCCAATCCAATTCATCTTTTAAAAATAATAAATCGTATTGTGTGAATAAAAGACTTGGTGTCCTTGAAAAAAAAATAAGAAGGGCAGAGAATTGGTTCTTCCAATCCTTCTTGCTCTTTCCTGGGGGCTCTTTTCCATTAAGTTTTTTCTAAAGATCTGACTCAAAACACTTCTGAGGCTAATGGAGACACGGTCAAAGCCAAGTTACCTAGATGCAAGGGGAAGGAATTTTAGAGTGGCACTGTGGAGGAAGATGCAATCTTCAGCAATTGCTTGTGGAAACATACCTGTGAGAGCTCATCATCTTCATCATCAAAGGTGAAAGCCTTGAATTTGGAGCTGTTCCAATACTCTTCCTCATCACCCTTTGTCCGATTCATCTGGAATAGAAGAGAGAATTATGGCCCCTTCTGGGTTTCCCCAAAAGAACTTCAAAAGCTTTAGGTTCCTTCACTAAGTCTCAGAAATTGGGAATGTATAAAAGAAGCTGGTAAAGCAAATTCCTAACCTGCTATATAACGGTATATCATCAAGTCTGTAACTGATCAAACCATTTTTCTGATCCTCTTCTTACCCACAAATATACATTCGTTCCTAGAGCAACTACTTTGTTCGGAGCACTCTTTCAGGTGTTGCAAGGGATATGAAAAAAAGCACAAGAGGGAGCAGATGTAACTCAACTGGCTGAGGGCCTTCTTCCCATGTACGACGCCCTAGCTTTGATCCCCAATACCTCCTAAAAACAAAACAAACAAATGAAAACAACCAACTCTCACTGGGGAGCAGATGTAGCTCAGTGGTTGAGTGCCTGCTTCCCACATATGAGGTCCTGGGTTCAATCCCCAATACCTCCTAAAAAAGAAAAAGGACCCTACAACAGAGTTGGTGTTCAACATAGGCAGGTGTAAAGGTAACAGTACAAAGCAGACAAGTGTCATAAGAATCAATGACCAGCTTTCCTGAGTACACAAAGACAACCAATCAAGACATGCACAAAATAGGTAATAACTGCACTCATGCATTTAACAAGTATCTACTGCATGCCATCTCTGAGGCACTGCTCTTTGAAGATATTGCAGTGAAAAAAATTGACAAATATCCTGTTCTCATGTGCTTTAAAATGCCTGAAATTAAAAAAAAAAAAAATGCCTGAAAGAATAAAAGCAAAGCAATGAAAAGCAGAATTTTTCTGCCCATATCTTGAAGTTTTAAAAGTATGATTGGGGGCGGATGTGGCTCAAATGGTTGGGTGTCCATCTGCCATATGGAGGGACCTGGGTTTGATCCCTAGGACCTCCCGGTAGAATAAAAAAATATATATATATAGAAGGCGCATGGGCTGCCAGGCTCTGTGTGCCGGTGAGCCGCCAGGCCCCGGGAGCCATGCAGCAAGATGATGACGTAACAGAGAGAGACGCAGGGGAGAGACAAGACGAGATGCTCTGAAAACCAGGAACTAAGGTGGCGCAGGTGGCAGGACACCTCTCTCCCACATCAGAGGTCTCCAGGATCAAAGACTGGAGGAGGAGGATGAGAAGAGATGGCAGGAAACAGACACAGAGAATTGCCCAGCGAATGGTCACAAAACAGCAAATGGGGAATGGGCACAAAACAGCAAATGGGGAAGGGGGGAATTTAAAATGAATAAAGTAAATAAATAAATCTTAAAAAAAAAAAAGTATGATTAATTTGCCAACAACTGGTGGCCAAAATTTGAGAAAATGAGGGCATGGCCAAGAAAATAAAGTATATAAAGAATTAATCAGGGGAAGCGGCTGTGGCTCAAGTGGTTGGGCTCCCGTTTACCATATGGGAGGCCCCTGGTTTGATTCCTGGGGCCTCCTGGTGAAGGCGAGCTGGCACAGCATGGTGAGCTGACGGCCCGCATGGCGAGGTGATGCAGAAAAGGAGACAAGCAGACACAGAAGAACGCACAGCAAATGGATACAGCAAGGGGGGATAAATAAATAAAATTAAAAAAAAAAAAAAAAGAATTAATCAGGGGGACGGATGTGGCTCAAATGGTTGGGCATCTATCTCCCATATGGAGGGACCCAGGTTCGATCCCCAGGACCCCCCAGTAAAAAAAAAAAAAAAAAAAGAATTAGTCAAAACACCTTATGTCCCTCTCATAACTACTCTAAAATGAGACTTCACTTGGAGAGGGGTGTGCGGGAGGAAGAGGGTTGCCCTAGAATTACAAACTAACTTATCAATGCCAATGGATTAGAGTGAAAAATATGGTTTAAGTCAAGAACAAGGTCCAAAAATTCCCACAGCACCAAAAATTACTCCAAAGGCCACAAAGTATCGAATTCTAATGGATCAATTTGCTTTTCCTTTTATTTCAATTGCATATTTCTCAAAAGAAGCTTGAGAAACCCTCATCATGGCAGCCCTGTTGAGTCTTCTGATGGTCCTAACATATTCCACTCTCATTTTTCCTGACTCTGCATGTTTTCAACTCACAGGATACAAGAATGGCAAAGGTTTGGTGGAATTTTCTACTATCTCATCTCTTCCCACGGCAGTCATCACTAACTGACTCCTACAGAACCCAGAAAAATCCTTTTCTGTATTTCATTCCAGGGAGTCAAAACAAAATCATAAAGAACCAGCAGACACAATGAAATCATCCCTTGTAGAGGTACAAGCATGGGTTTTGTAGTCAGGCAGCCTTGAACTCAAATCTTGCGTTCTCTGATTCTGAGCCAGCTGGGTTAATTACTTTACTTCTAAGTCTTGGCGAATATGTTAGCCTACCTCACAGGGTTGCAGAGAAGATTAAATAGAACCCAGGAAAACACCTAACACAGTGCCTAGCAGAAGGTAAATACTGAATTGTAGTTCCTTTTAATACAGGATATCTCTCAGACATCTTTCTATCTCAGTTCCCTCATCTGTAAGATGGGCATAACATAAACCTGACTTAAAGGACTGCTGTGAGGATTAAGCCACTTAACAAATGTAAAGCACTTAGAGCAGGGGTTCTTAACGTTTTTTGTTCCACGGACCCCTTTGCCAGTCAGGGAAAACCATGAACCCCTTACTAAGTCCACACTATACTGTGTACTATTTAATACATATATCACACCCACACCTACACATCCCCACAAGAATATTTTTTTGAATTTCAATTTAAGCTCAGGGACTCCTTGTTAAGAAGCCCTGACTTAGTGCCTGGTAAAATTAATGCTCATAATAAAAAGCAAAAGAAAAAACGGAAAAGAAAAAAAAAAATTTAATATTCAGTGTTAACTTTTATTATTAATTTATCATCATGGTACCTTGAAAAAAGAAAGAAAAAGTTTTAAACACTCCTAAAGGTGAAAAAAATTAATACAAAAGTATCAAGCAGACATCATAAATGTTGAAGGTATATATAAAGCATACAAATGTCTCTGGCACAGGTACAAGTTTACAAAGCACTTGATCATTCATTTGAGCCTCAGAAGAATCCTGTAAGGTAGGTCTGGCACATTCCCTTTCCATTTCAAAGGAAAATGAGGCACAAAAAGATTAAGTACCAAAATTAGGGCAGTTCTAGTCTATATGTAGTAAATACATATCCATCAATATAGTAAAAATCTGTGGATAGGCATAGAATGTGTAACAAACCCAGTGTCTACCAAAAGATTTCTGGAATTGCTTTTTTTTGTTGTTGCTTTTGGGGGTACTGGAGGCCTGGGATTGAACCTGGGACCTCTTTTGTGAGAAGCCTGTACTCAACCACTGAGCCACATGGGCTTCCCTAAGTTGGTTTTATCATTTGTTTTGCTTGCTGTTTGTTTCTGTTTTTTCAGGAGGCACCAGTAACCAAACCAGGACTTTCCATGTGGTAGGTGGGCGCACGACTGCTTGAGCCGCATCCGCTCCCTCTGGAATAATTTTAAACCAATGGCTGTGGATATATGACACCAACTTGTACTTTCAGCACCAAACCAGAATCAAAATTTACTGGGCAAGTAAAGAGATAAAGATTTAAAGGCTCCAGAAGTTATAAAGTGGCTGGGAACAATTTTAAGATTGAGAAAAGTGCTTCAACATTATTTAAAATACTTCAGATGCGTGTCTTTATCGTCACCTGCGTTTACTAAGGGCCTACAATGTAGGGTGGTAGGAATTATTATTGCCCAGGGGACAAAAGGAATGTGAAGAAGAAGGAAAGAGGGGTCAGCAAAAACTCACAACTAAGACGCTTCCACCTCAGGAAACCACAGAAACCAGCTCCTGAGAAATTCGATTCGGATTCAGTTATCTTCCATGCCAGGCCTACACAGATGAGGCTTGTGAACTGAGACTAGGGAACGTAAGTTAAACTTGGAAGAATATCCAGGCTATGATAGGAACGTCCTGGAAGCCATGGATGTAACGCATTCGCCAGAGCCCGATAAATCCCTGATAGGGTAAATGCATTTGGTTCAGAACCAAATGTCGGGACTCTCTCGCAGCCTCCAAACCAAGCGGATTCCGGCGCCCAGCCCAGGGGTCGCCCTGACTGGAAGCTGAGTCAGGCCTGGGCACCTAGGGGCGCCTCTGAGAAGAAGGGGGTGGTGGATGGGAATCGGGATGCACAGAGGCTGGACCCAGCCCGGTATGTGGCCCAAGGGGTTTAGGTACCCTCACCTCTTCCACACCGAGACCTCCCTCTCAGGACAGCGCCAGCCTCCACCGCCGTTGGACCAGCCTTTCTTATCAGGTTATGCGGCATAGAGAAGGGGCGGAACATAGAAGTCGGGGACAGAGTTAAAGAGAGAGGCCGCCGAGCATGCTGGAAGTTGTTGTTTCTTCCGCCCCTGCGGTCGGGCGCTGTCAGCACGGCCCACGGGGCTTCTTGACCACAACGCCCAGAAATCTCAGCGCGCCGTGCCTAGGTCGTTTCCTTTCCTTTCAGCGTGACCTTCCGCGGTTATCTGCGGGTCACGCAACAAGACTACAACTCCCATGAAGCTCAGCAGGGCCGAATTAGAACGAGAAGTGTTCTTTCCGTCACTACGGGTGAGGGACGGCTGTGTCAGGGGTTGGATTTCGGGCCCTTTTGGGGATAACTTGAGAGAGCTTGTAGGAACCCTGCAACAGGCGGAACCCACGGTCTTACGACTTGGAACGGAAGTAACCGGTAGGAGTGGGGAGGAGCCGGAAATTAAGACGGGGGCGGGGGGGTGGAGGGAAAAGCAAGCTAGGAGGTTCTGCGGCCGCTTCTAGTAGTTTCCAGGCGCTGCCGGTAGCTGGGACGGGAGGTCCTGAGGGTGAGGCTGAGGCTGAAGCTCTGGCTGTGGCTGCGCGGGAGCCGGCGGCGGCGTGATCGGAGAGCCGATGGCCAAGTGGGGTGAGGGCGACCCACGCTGGATCGTGGAGGAGCGGGCGGACGCCACCAACGTCAACAACTGGCACTGGTGAGGGCCAGCGGGGCAGGCCGCGGGAGCATTGCGGCCCGGCTGGTGTTGCGGGGTCCCAGGAAGCTCGGCCGGGGCAGAGCTGGGATAGAAGCAGCATTGGCTGGAGGTGGGGGTGGATCCTTCCCGGTCAGGGTCCTTCCTGGTCAGGGTCCGTGGCTCCAGGTCCTACCACCCACTGGCCTCCTTGGCAGTGTAGGGGGAGTGCGGGGGTGGGGGGCGGTGGCATGGAGAGCTGCTCCTCAGAGTTGGGGCATTCAGGGAAACGAGAACTTAATCTCCTGGCTGCTGCATCCAGGCTGAGCTGGAAGATGCTTCCCACACGTGGTCGACGGAGTTAATAAGACCCAAAGAGAGGTACCGCCTTGGATTGGGTTGAGCGATTACTGTGGAAAGCTCGGGGCCAGGAGGCCGAAATACCCATTTTGCGGCTTAAGGGCAAGATTAAAAGTCAGTTACAGCGAACCACTGCCTTAATACAACGGGCGAAGCTTTGGAACGTGCTCAAGCTGGTGTCCAGAGCTCAGTGATAGTGAAGCTGCAGCCTCTCACCTGGAACTAGTAAATGGGTTGTGTTGTAATTCTAGGGACTGCTCTGGTTGCTGGGCAATTATGTTTTTATAACTTGACCATGCTTAAAAGCTTGCGCTCTTTCAAGAAATCTTCCAGAAGTACTATATAGTTGTCTTTGAAATCACTGAACTTTGTTCATAGGCTGATATTTACTATGTTGCAGCTTTTTGTGTACATGTTGCCTCTTCTACTAGTTAGTAAATTGAAAGGCAAAGAAGGTGATTTTTCTTCTTTAGATCTCAGCCTGCCTCAGCTCTTGTTAACATACACAGAGTAGTTGACCTATTTTTTGTTGTTTCCAAGCCCTGGATTTACAGTTTTCATGGCCATCTAGAGGGCACAGAAGGTGTAGGGCATTTACAGAACAGTCTAAATCTGACAGGTAGAACACTGTGCTAATGAGGCCAAGGTTATTGGTTTATTTTTTACAGGACCTATTAATTAAATACTGCATCCTTTGACCACAGTCTGTGCTTCTGACCCCCGCAAGATATGCACAGTTGTCCACTTGGTCTTTTTTGACTTGATATGCCACTCCTTGGCTCCTTCCTAAAAGAAAGTGATGGTGTCTGCAGACATACTAGAGCAGGACTGCAGACTTTTGTGTCTGCACAAAAATAGTCCAACTATTTCTCTGGCCTCCTTTAGCTTTGCATTCTCTTGAATAGTGCAAGCAGTGTTTCCTCCATTTGGCTATTGGTCCATAGCCTTGTTTCTCTTTTGCAGGACAGAGAGAGATGCTTCAAATTGGTCTACAGATAAGCTGAAAACTCTGTTCCTGGCAGTGCAGGTACAAAATGAGGAAGGCAAGTGTGAAGTGACTGAAGTGAGTAAGCTTGATGGAGAGGCATCCATTAACAACCGCAAAGGCAAACTTATCTTCTTTTATGAGTGGAGCATCAAACTGAACTGGACAGGTGAGTCCATGCTAGGCTGTCAGGGAAGGGGTTCTCAGCATTTTGGTTGGCCTGTTAAGAAGCCAGGAAGAAAAGGTTGTGAGAGGTTGTGAACTTTTCAAGGGAGAAGACGGACAGTGCTACTTTAGAGTCCCAGATAAGACAGGAGCTAAAATTTCTACTCTGCCACTGTGGGACACAAATGAGCTTCTTCTCCGAGTCTCATGAGTTCCCACCAGTGAAATGGCAGGACAGCTGCATCCTTCAGCCTTAGTCTGTGTTGGGACATTTCCTCAGACTAGCTACATCTGCCTCTTGGATAATTTTAAAGATGGGGAGATGGAGTGATTCTGGTCTTGATCTTTTTTCACTCTCTCCACTGTGACTCTTAACAGGTTGGACCACTGTGCTAATGAAGCTTGTTTGTGACTTTAATTTGAGGCTGTTTTATCTTCTAGTTCAGTGTCCCTTCTGTGATGACATTAGGAAAGAACTGAGACCATGCGTGTGATAAAATCATGCCTCAATAAACATTTGTCATGTGAATAGGGAGGGAAAAGGTAGATATATCAGTCCGTGGACTTTTTTTTTTTTCCTAAGAAAAGGATACTTTTGGTTTTCTAAGTATACATAAAGCATAGTAGTCTGGAAAGAACTGTAGATATCATCTTGTCCAATCCCTTTCTTATAGATTGAGAAATTTAGGCTTAGGGAAGTGAGAGTGAATAAATGTATTGTTGATTAATTCTGAAATACAGTCAGTTCAGCTATAACATGGCATGTGTTCCTAAAAATCACCATACTGTGCAAAAGTGCTCATAAAACCACAGGGCTTAAAGGGAAAATGAGGATGCAATATT